>CM051262.1:45249745-45404745 GCA_027921565.1 Artemia sinica | reverse complement strand
GGAAGTTGATAGTGGAGTTGGCAGCAGCAATGATACAAAGACAAGAGTACCGAACATAGCAGTAGAAAGTGCAAGGGGATGTCGACTAAGCCTTGAATGGAATGAGATGTATGCAAAATATGTGATAACATTGAGCAAATTCAAATTGGTGGAACAGTTATGTTTACCAGCAAAATTTAATATAATACATTTACATAGACTTTAAGATGCTTTAAATACAATTGTGAAAGATACTGAGGACAATAACTTGAATGAGTATGTGAAAAAGGAGTGAAATATACGTTATTGTAATTTTGAAATAAAAATGTTTCTAAATCGAAAATGTTTTTTTATTTATATATTTTGGTACGTTACCGCTTCTCTCTCTCCCTCTCTCTACTGGAGACCAATAGTCAATCACCTTTTAATGGGTATCTGAAGTAAAGATTTTTCTCCTTTTTGATATGATGGTTAGTTTAAACTCAGCAGTTTGATAGTCAATAGTGAAAACATGAATAAAGTGGACAGACAGAAAATCATAGGAAATCTCGTTACTTTGGAAATATGGTTATTTTTAAATGATGAATTTCGAAGATTGTCGGTCCAGAAGAGAATCTTCAGTCAGAGAAAGATTGATGATATAATGAAAAATTAGTCTCCAACTTTGGAATATTGTCTGAGACTTATGTGTCGTGACCCAATAGCATTTAGTCAATCTGTTGATATATTAATAGAGACAAAACAAAATTATATTGTAAATTTGTTTGGAGATTACCCGTTTCAATTACTCCTCCCATTCCTCTAGTGAGCAAATAGGTGATCAGCTTAAACAACTAGTGATTATAAAGGACCATTTTCTTGATAGTAACTTAGTTTAATTTTTGCAGTGAGAGAGTCAACAGTGAAAAAATGTTTTACACATTTCCACTATGTATGTTTACATTGGGCAGCTGGTCATCCTGTGAGAATTATACAATTATTGACAAGTATAATGAAAAGTGCAGATTATTGAATCCATGTAAATCGCATAGAGGGTATGAAGTACAAATTAACGACTGTAACTCCTGTATTGAAGAGGTTTGTGACTCTCACATAAGAGGATTCTTATGCTCCAATTTATCAATATGGTAAATATGATCAGTGGAAGAATACCTATCCTGGTACGATTGGAAATAACCCTAAACGAGATTCTAGTTTATTTCTAAGAGACTGGTATCGTCGTGATTTTAAATTGTTTTGTGAGGAAGAACCAGGTCTACACTTCAACTGCTGGAATGAAAAGAGAATCTAATTTCTATGTCATCGCTGAGAAGATAACGGCTACTATGATTATAAGCCTACTGATTTTTTTTGGCTGTTACAGAAAGGGATTTTCCATTTGAAAAAAACTTTATTGATAATGCTTCAAATTTAAGATGATCTGCTGCCATTAGTTGTTTTCGATAGGTACCTGTACACAGAAAAAAAGAAAACTAAAAAGGGGAACTGAAGTCAATATCATACAGGTGTAAAAGTATATTTTCCACTAAGAAGTCATTCAGGCGGGGGCTGTCTACGTAAATGTCGAGAAATTCTTTGTAAGTATAGCCACAACATCAGAAAACAAAATATAATAGTGCATGAAAACAACAGCTTTTAGTCGTTAAATTCTGCATTCTCTTCTGATTTCGAATAATAGCTTTCCCACTGGTTTAAGTAAAGTTGTTGTTGTGACTGTAATTCCTGTATTGACGAGGGTGGTAGCCACTCCAAGTGGATGGTAGCTTTTTTACACTTTACTGCCAATAGCTTCAGGACTTGTAAACGCTTTTCTTTAAAAAAATAGCTAAACCATACCGATTGACGCCAATAGAACTCGCTCTTTTGCCAATGGAACACTTTGAGGACATTCTCAGTAAATTAATTAAGATTGAGAATATTCGGCCGACGCAAGATTTTGGAACGACAACAACACGACCAATGGAGGAAGATTCAAAATTGTCCAATGTTTTTTCAAGTGTTGGGGACCTATTACCCCAATCATATCGTGAGCAATGTAAAAGACTCTGGGCATTTCTCAAGGAAAGTGAGTCAGTCAGGCATAAGATTAGTATCTCTTCGCCCCTTCCCATAAAATGTAAAACTTTTATACATTTTATCGACCCCTTCCGGGACCCAACTGACTTACATAGTTAGGAAGTGGTAATTTCTCGATTTCCCGTTAAGCATAAACTTGCCAGGATATGTTCCTTATCTTAAGAAAAAGTGGTATTTCTAATTTTTGTATTTGCGTCTTAATATTTTTACTAAATTCCAAACTGACTTAATTAGAAAGCGTCACCACAATACTCCCTACTTAAAGAAGAGTTGTCCCAACTCTCAATATCTTACTTTGAAAAACAACTTAATTTTGTATATAGTTACATGCTGCCATCTTTGGGTCATTCTGTGCATATACCCTCAATGAGTTTCCTTAGGGTCATGCTTATGGTCAAATATATGCCATGTCCTTTTTTGTCCAATGATATCAATTTTGAAATTTATCCTTGTCTCAAAGGATAAAAGACTAAAATTCTCTTTTCACCCTCATTCTCATATGCATGTTCTGTTTTAGCTTGACCCCCAGCGGCTTAACCATTATATCAGTGGTTCTGCTTAAATTAGATTTAAAGTTATATTCGAAACTTTTATAAATTATTTGAGTTTAAATTTAATTCCAATTAATAATTTATATGGGTGATGTGGTTGATTTATCGTTTATTTATCGGGGTTAGAAATGCCTCGGATAAATTATACATAACAATTTTTGTTTTTAAATACAAAACATTGTCACATGTTTTTCAAATACAAAGCATTTTCACATTCTTTCTATATTATAAAGCCATCTAGGCTACTTAGCACTTTCTTTGATATTTTCTAGGCCTAATTTAAGTTCTGATTTTATCTCACTTTATGGTGAACTGGTAGCAAAGTCTGTAATACTGCATACAGTTTCCAAAAAATATTAGATGACCAGTTATGGTTTGGTTTCTGTTGGTCTGAGCTGTTAATATCAGGATACAATTGAACTGGCTTCGAAATTTGTTACTTTCCAAAAATGCGTAAAAAAATGATTGAGAAAGGGTTCCGAAAGGATGTTACGAAAAATTTGATTACCAAAAAAAATAAGGCTGTATCTAAAATAAATATTCACATTAGAATACACATAAAGCATTGAGTGTTACATATATAGTTGACTTGACTTGACTTGACTTGACTTTTATTTTCAACTAATAATACATCATACTTAACTGGCACTTACAACACATTTTTTGAATAACATTATCAACAAACGTAGAGATGGTAAGAACGTATGACGTTTTATTAAGCCACTATTGTGACTTGAGCAGCGTCACACAATCTTTTATCATAAACCAAAACTCATTCACTCTTTCTACTCTTTTCATACCATTCAATACAAATTAACTCAATTTAACTTTTTTTTTTAACATTTTGTTTTACAACTTAATTACAAATTAACATTAAAAAAAAAAAAAAAAAAAAAAAAAAAAAAAAAAAAAATTAATTCACACCCAACAAAAACTTTTTTAATCTAATTTTAAACTGAAACTGGTTTTCTGACTCCCTAATGCTCTCCGGGAAACCATTCCACAAATTAACTGCATAATTTCTAATTGCAAAACTAGATCGACTCGTACTCCTTACTTCTGAGACTAAGCTTCCACGACCTCTAGTCCTATGATGATGATAATCAGAATTAAACTTAAAAAAATCTCTAAAATATTCTGGAGATAATCTATTAAGCACCTGGTAAGTAAACACTCCCGCCTGATGGTCCCTGATCTGATGAATATTTAAAGTTCTAAAACTAATAAAAGATTCACGCGTATGCTCATACTGAACAAACTCACCCAGTACTCGTAGTGCCTTATTCTGAAGAATCTGCAGTCTTTTAATATTTGAAGTAAAATTAGATGCATAAATACAGCAACCATAAACAATAAAAGGATGAAAAACAGTATGATATATATTTCTTAAAACACTTAAGGGTAACACGTGTTTCAAACGCCGCATCACTCCAAGACCTCGTGCAAGTTTAGAAGAAATCATATTTATGTGTTTCTTCCAACTCAAATTATTATCAACATAAAATCCTAAATATTTATTTTCAAAAACCTGTGAAAGCGACAATTTATCAAATACTACGGAAGCACTATTTACAATTTTTCCTACCCTACTAAAAATCATATAATTTGTCTTAGAAGTATTAACAGCAAGGTAACTCAAGGAGGTAAACACCAAAAGGTTTTCCAGCGTTCGGTTTGCTTTATCTACTAGTTCTTCCAGTGACTGTGCAGAAATTGTCAAAGCAGTATCATCTGCAAATGCTGTAACAGTTGCTTCAGGCATGTAGAACCTCAGAGTATCTATGTATACGAGAAAGAGTAATGGACCAAGGACTGAGCCCTGAGGAACTCCACATTTTACAGGATAGACTCCGCTAACGATGTCATCTATCATTACTTTAGTTGACCTTCCATACAAGTATGATTTAAACCAATCCAAGCAAACATCTTTTATCCCCAGACTAGATAGGCGACACAGCAGCAACTCAAAATCCACAGTGTCGAAGGCTTTTTTGAAGTCAACAAAGATCGTTAAAGGAATAAGACCTTTTTCTAGAGTTCCATTGATTACATCCAGAAGATGATGAACAGCATGGCTAGTAGAATGTTTACTGCGGAATCCAAATTGGCTGTCACACAATATTCCTAGTTTATCCAAATATTCATAAAGTCTCCTGTGAATTATCTTTTCATAGATTTTAGAAAAAATAGGCAATAACGATATCGGTCGCCAATTCGATAGTTCTTGTTTCTTCCCCCCTTTATACAATGGTATTACCTTTGCTAGTTTAAGACCACTAGGGAATTCGCCGGTCTGGAGTGATAGATTTATTAAGTCAGTTAGACAAGGTAATATATAAACTAGGATAGCATTTACAGCCCTAAGATTAAGTCCATCTATTCCGGCCGAGTTGGACTTCAGTCCTTTCACTGTGCTCTCGATCTCCTTTGCTGTGCACTTCTCGAACGAAAAACTGTGCCCTTCGCCTCGATTATCAATAAAGGACTTTAACAGATGTCTTCTAGACTTTTTAGCTACGTCTTCCTTAATACTCGCGCCTATGTTCGTGAAATATTTTCCGAATTCATCAGCCATTTCCTGTTTATCAGTGATTTCACTTCCATTCACCATCAGACTCTTTACTCCATCATTATCATTAGTCTTCCCTTTTAAAACCTCATTTATCAGTCGCCAGGTTCCTTTTGCATCACCACTTTTACCATCAAAAGCAGAAGCATAATATGCTTTTTTCTCACTGCGACGCTTATGGTTAACTTTGTTTCTGACTCGCTTAAATTCTTCAAATAAACTCGCATTTTCCGGGCTCTGTAAATGTTTTTCAAAAAGCTGGTTTCGCATTTCCATCATTTCAAGCAATTCTGTGGTCACCCATGGCTTTCTTGGCTCATTTTTCTTTTTCCTCATTTTCCTCAGAGGACAAGACGCCTCATATATCGGTAAGAGAATATTCATAAACCTGTCAAATGCTGTAGTTGCATTCTGCTCTTCGCTAACTTCATCCCATGCTATAGTACTAACTTGCTCTTTCAGCTTTCTCAAGTTATTATTTCTCATATCTCTATAAACTCTCTTACTTGGGTTTTTAGTCGAAGTTTTGATACTATTTATCATACAAACAATCGGGAGGTGGTCAGAAGCAGGTTGAAGGAGAACATCACAGAATGCTTGCCTCAATAGATTTGAAGAAACAAATATGTTATCAATTAATGTTGCCGACTGAGCAGTGATACGGGAAGGAATCAGATTCACTGGGTACAAATCATGAGATAATGCAAGATTTAAAAATTCTAAATTAACACTATTTAAATTCAATAAATCAAAATTAAAATCACCCAGAATAACACACTCTGATCGATTAGACTGGGCCCTGCTTAAACACATATCAAACTTTTGAAAAAATTCCTCCGGATGAGCACCAGGGGGTCTATAAACCAGGCAAACAATTAACTTTTTACCATTATTTATTTCAATCTCAATGGAAAAAATTTCAATCTTACCTTCATTCCATAAATAAAGGTCCTCCCTTTCCTCAAAATTCAATCCCTCTCTCACCAAAAATGCAAGTCCCCCGCGCCCCATTGAATGCCGCGACTTCGATATCAGTTGGTAACCTGGAAAAGCGTAGGAAGAGAGAAGACTATACAAACTCAAGAATGATTCACAAATTCCCAAAACATCAATCACACTATCAACATTACTTAAAAACTGAACAATTTCTTCAAAAGCCGACGTTATGTGGCAATTCCATTGAGCAACACACAAACTATACAACTCTTTTAATTTGACCAAACTCTTCAAAACGAACGTAGCGGCTAGGACGGAGTGGCTTGGGGCATTCATCAACTCGATCTTGAAAATGGAGTCCTATCTGATGTGATAAAACATCATCAACTAAGAGCGAATTTTTTTCAAGCAACTCTAACCGAGGTATTGGGAGTAAACTAACCATAATAAGAAAGTAAAATAAAAAGCCACGATCTTGTTTTCTTCATTAGGGATAAAACCCATACATAAACTAGAAAGAAAGGAAATAGGAATAACTGAATAATAATAAGAATAGATAAACACATATAAAGACTCAAAATTTAAACACAAAAAAAAACACATATAAAGACTCATAAATTGAATAGGAATAATTGAATAATAATAAGAATAGATAAACACATATAAAGACTCAAAATTTAAATACAAAAAAAAACACATATAAAGACTCAAAATTTAAATACAAAAAAAAAAAAAAAAAAAAAAAAAAAAAAAAAGACACTCAATCACGATCGAATATGTCATTCAGAGACCAAAGTCTACGAGCAGAAGTTGCATTCTCCGGACGGACGTAGATCCGACCTTGGTTTGACCACACGAACTTATTGCCGTATTTTTCCCTTGCAGCATTCAACAATTCTCTTTTTTCTTTGTTAAGTTCTCAGCCACAAAAATCTTCGTGTTCACAAGGTTTTTTTTGCAAGCAAAAACTTTCACAGCTGTGTGACGGTCTTTAAACTTCACTAAAACAGGAGCAATTTTATCAGGGCGGCTATCAACAGAGTTCAACCGAAACCTATGCACAGATATAACATCACTATCAGCAAGACCTGAGAACGCCATCTTATTGCGTATAATATTCATTGTTGCATCTTTTAATTCAACGCCGGGGGATTGCTTGACACCGTTGAACAGTAGTGAATCCAGTCTCAACTCTTGGTCAGCATCATCGATCTTGGCTTCAACTCTAGCAACTCGATTTTCAAGTAATTCCAGTTGATTTTGACATATATTCAGGTCTTTTTCAATCCTGTCAAATCTCGGAGTATATTCCAGTATTATCGCATCGTGAACTACGCCTATTATCTTTTCAATTTCAGCAGCAGATGGTGTGGTCGAGGGGTGAATTTTAAGTGCTTCGTTAACTTTTTGCGCTATAGCCTGTTTCATATTTTCTTTTGTTACTGCTACATCTTTAAGAGTTCGCTCAATAAGTCCCGTAGTATCTGAGCTTGTAGCCAAATTTTTATAAACAAGCGGGCTGAGAGCGAGTTCCTCAAAAGCGCCTTTAACTCCCTTTCCAACTTTTTTCATAGCTTCGGTTTTGTTAGATTCGAAATTTTTTAAATTTTGTTCCAAAACCATTTCAACTTCATGCGATCCGTAACAAAATACTTGGTACTTAAATCGACCAGATTTCTCTGCGACAGAACGAAGAATTCTGACTGGCCATAAAGGATATCTCGCAAAGCTTGCCAGGGCAAGGTCATCATCCTAAAACAAGGGCATCACGGTTTCAAAGTAAAGGCAGGAAAAAAAAATAAAGGCAGGAAATAGACTTATCTTTACGTGGAGCCTGCTAAGCTTAACCACCGTTTTCTGACATCCCAATTCACGAAAAGTAAATATCTAATCAGTAATTATCCAATCTCAAAAATATCCACTTCTCGCCAAAAGTCTATCACCAACAAATTAATTGGTAAACATAGGACAGGATTATACGTCACTATAATCCCAATCCAATTGTTGTTACGAAATCACTGAGTTAATTATATTTTCAAGTTCAAAGAAACCAGTTCAAACCAGTTCACTCAATTTTGTAAAGTTTAATTACTTTTAATTACCTTCCTCTCTTTTTACTCTAAACATAATATGCCGCTTAAATAGAAACATTATCTTTCTCGATGGATTATCCTTTTCAAACTTAATACTTAACGGATTATTTAACAACAAAAATATTTATATGTTGACTCGAAGTCAAACATTTATATATAACATTAAATCACTAGTTAAAACTTAAAGTTATTTCTAAAAATGAAAAACATAGTATATATACAAGCATTGTGTAATAACTTACACAAGTATTTTTTTTAAGCCATAAAACTAGATAGAACATTCAACTACTGGTTTAAATTTAGAGCACTTGAGAAAATAAAACACGGTATAGACTAGTATTGGAATTAATTCCAATTAGTGTTTTGTTAATTGCTTATAAAGTATTAGTGTAGAATACTTCTTGAATGATACAAAAAGAAAGATAAAAAACAAAATACTCAACATATTAATTCACTATATTTACTTGGATAGTTTAGGTTATATGTATATAGCTAATATATATATATATCTATATATATATCTATATATATATATATATATATATATATATATATATATATATATATATATATATAGTATATATATATATATATATATATATATATATACTATATATATATATATATTATATATATATATATATATATATATATATATATATATACTATATATATATATATATTATATATATATATATATATTATATATATATATATATATATATTAACAGAAGTTATGTTGATACATAACTTCTTTGTACAACTTTTAAATAAGTCCATCAAGACTTTTATCTAATAAGTCTTAACTGCAATTAAAATATTTACAAAAAAAATCAAACCTAACCAATTGATTTATACACTATAATTTAGAACTGTGATTAGCCTCCATATAAGGGCTTGGCAATAGTTCATATAACATGACTTTGCTTTTCATATTTCTATATTTACAGTTTTTTTACGATAAGAATTCCGTATTTATTAAAGGTTTTCAAAATACCTTTATAACTGTATATATTTTCTCAATAACATTTGTTACCACTATATACATTTTCCATATACGACTATATACATTTATTTTTCGCTTCTTTTTCTTATCTTTGTTTTATAACTTTAGTTCTATTTCGAATCAAATTGTATCCATAACTATTTTAGCTTACTATATGCCTGTTTGTTTATTCAAAATTTTGAGCTTTTTAATTCTTTTCGAATTTTCAGGTGATTGAGGATAAAAAAATTTATTAGTCTTTAATATTTTTTTTTAGCTTTTAATGTCCTTTTGGGACAAGGCTCCATTTACAGCTTAGATCTGATAAGCTCAAATTTAGCTGTTCACCTTTTTACCTGTTTTGACACTGTCAAGGGACTTGTGCTTGCACTCCAAGGTTTGCTTACCAGGGCTGCTTTTGGTAGCTCCTTACAACGTTTCTAGATTCTGTTGTCATCGGCTACAGCTAAAAGGACTTTTATAAACCTGCACACACAATAATTAATTATGTACAGCCACACTTTTTATTTGTGGCCCTGTTATTTCTTGGGCTATTCTGTTATCAAACAAAGTGGCCCCTCTGCAGGAAACATACCTTGCCTTCATGGCACACGGTAAATTATTCTTTTTTGACATACAAGTGATAATGACTATTTTCACTTTAACTTCCTAACTTTTAGTGATCTTGTCTTAAATTTCCACTTCAACTTAGGTCCTTTAGGCTATTAATGTGCCTTTTTTTTAATTGTTTATGCCATGCTAGTCATCTTTCCGAAAACGACTCCCACATAAAAAAGCATAATTTTTTCTGTCTACTTGGAGCACATCTACTTGGCTGCGTAGTATTAACGCTACTTATTTTGTACTTATTTAGTACAATTATTTCGTACTAGTCTCGTTCGGTCAGTTCAATATGCACGTATAACAGAGTTTAACTGACTCTGTTCATTTTCTTTTCCTTCAATTTCGTCTGGCTATATTTTCAACTTGAACCCTCTTTTTCCTTCTTTTTTGATTATTTACTTCAATGAAGCCTAAGGGTTTTTTCAAGTCTTTTTCAGCTTTTTCAGTACAATAGGTCTTTTCTAAGCCTATATTTATATTTTTCATGTTTTATTCAATAACTTTTACAAGTTTTTATGCTGCTTGCCATTCTATGGTCGAATTTATTATTTCCTTATTTTTAAAGAGGGCAGATGTCTATTGTCGCAACCTGTATTTTTTTAAATTGTTTAAGCTTCTCCGTCTGAAAGTGTTTGTGTTAGATTAGTACTGTATTTTTCAGCTGATTTTTGAAATATTTTTAATTAAGTTTTGCCCCGCATTTGCTAGCTCTCATTTCTTCATAAAAATGCAATTTTTATGACATACTGGGTGCAGAATTTATTTTAGTTTTAATTACGATCTTATTTTATTTGCCAAAGAGAGACAACAATTCCCTTTGCAAGGCTACATAACTTTGAATGCGATTCTCACTATCTGTGGTTTATTGATAAGCTTAAATTTGGGAAAATTGCAGGAATGAATTTCTGTTCATTACTGAAAGTTTTTTTGTTGTGCAATGTTATATTTTATTTTCAAAGAAAAAGTGGATAATTTTAGTTTGCATTAGAGTTCAACGGATTGGGATTTGGGTGTTTGGGTTGGCACAGGTGAAAACCAAATGTTTAAACTAGGGATATCCTGTGCCAGTTCGTTTTCTCAGATCCAATACATCGCTAGATTTAAAATTATTACCTTGAACTACTGTAGTTTGCTTGTGATGATGAGGTTTATTTTTGGATATTTTTAGTGGATTTTGTCGTTGGCTTTTACCTCCTGGTAAGTTTTTAGGTTATAATTCATTTTTATATTGCTTTTCGTTTCTTTTACCTATCACTTTTTTCGCTTTCTAAGCTTATTCTAAGTTTCGCTTAGATCTTTATAGCGCTGATTATTGTCTTTAATTTTTTTCCTTTTACCATTTGTAACTAATAAAAAAAATTATTACATTAGACTATAACTAATTATAATACGATTACAGCCAGCTTATACATTGTGTGCACTTAATGTAAACTCTTGCTGCCCCTCCCATTATAATTATTTTTAACTCCCGTAAAAAAATTCAAATTCCACTGGGGATGCTTCCTCAGAGCTCAAAGGTCAGTAGATGTATTGCACGAACTTAACAACAAGAGACCAACAGTAATTGAGCTCCTCCCAATTTGCTAGCTTCCAATGACCCTATTTCCGTAGTCTACCCGCCTTCGTTTTCTTTTTCATCAACCCCCCCCCCCAATTTTTTTTTAACATACATATCAAATTAATCGCCTTTTAATGCTAATTCTAAATATGTATAATTCAATTAGTTTCACTACACCCATTAAAAGTTACGAGACAATAATTAATTTATTTTATGAAACGTAATTTTGACGTTATTAACATACCGATTAAAGGAAGAAAAAATATATATATTTCTTTAGAGGCTCCTTACTCGTTTTATTTTTCCCGGGTTATCATTATTTTATTCAAATAATAATCGGCTGGGAGCAACACTAGTTCTCCATTTATCTGTTTCCTGGTCTGAATTTTGGATTCCAATTTTTTTTTCTCTTCTTTATAATATTGACAAGTTTTTAAATGGTCTCTATAATGTGGCTCACAAGGTTCCGAATTCGAGTGTGGTTTTGTTGCTTCGTCAAATGTCTTTAGCTTCCATTCCTTATGACGTTTGGCCTTTTTCATAAGTGCCTTAGCCACTTGTGCTGCTGAAGAAGGAACTTGTTGCTGTCTTTCTGGCTTCTTTACTGTTCTCCATAAGTTTTCTCTTAAGGAGGTTTTTCTTAAAGATGGCCCAGGTTTAGTTATATCTGTTTCTGTAGAAGAATTATTAGTTTCACATTCCATTAACTCGCGTGTTGTAGATGGCGTTTGTTCCAAAAGCCATTTTTGTGTTAAGACTGTAGGCGAGTCTAGCGTATGAAAATCAGACAATTCTTTGGTTTCTTCTAATTTTTCTTCCTCTTTGGATTTAACCTCTGGTTTATTATGTCTTAAACCAGTAGGTTCTGTTTGAGTCTCTTCTCTATTGCTTTCATCGCTAGTATCTGATGAGCATTGGGCTTTTCCCTTTTTCTCTTGTTTGTTGTGGAATGTTTGTAGCCAATACTGGGCTAAATATTCCTTCCACTTCTCCCAACTGTTGTGGTCGCTAAAAAGGTCATTGATTTCATATGGCCTTCTGATATATACTGGTGCTATTGTTTCATCTATTTCTTCGTCTGAAGAAATGGGCTCGGATTTCCATAATTTTGATAAAAATCCTTTTTTCATTCTATTATAGTGAACTATTTCTTTCTTTTCATTATACTGATGTTTTAGAACATAGGTTAAGTTATTTGGTGGAATTTTTACAATTCGATAGGGCCCGTCCCATTTGGGTTTTAACTTTTTTGTCCCTTCTAGATTTGTTTTTTATACATAGAACAAGTCTCCTAAACAATAATTAGTCTTGTTTTTGCTTTTTCTGTCATATTTTTCTTTTTGTTCTATTTTCGGATCTTCCAAATGGTCTTTAACCTGTTCCATAGCTTTTTTCATTCGCATAACCATTTCTTGTTTGTATTGGTCCAGATTGTAATATATTCTATCATTTTGTATTTCATTCATTGCAATTCTGGGATATCTTAAATGTTGTAAAAAAATGGTGTTTCTCTTAAAGTACGTGAAAAAGCCGTATTTACTGCAAAGACTACGAATGGTATGTGTTCGTCCCAATTCTCATTTTCCTCTCTTGCGTGTATCCCCAGCATGTAAGGTAATTCTCTATGTTTGCGTTCAACTTTTCCATTAGCTGACGCCATGTAAGACGAGGTAAACCATCGCTTTACCCCCAAATATTCCGTAATTGTGTCTAATAATTTGGCTCTAAAACATGGCCCATTGTCACTAAGTAAAATTCTAGGAAACATTCCGTGTTCCAAAAATAGCCGGTTAACTAAAACTTTCGCAATGGTTGTTGTCTTTTCGTCTTCACTTGGAAAAGCGTATAAATATGAGTTGAAATGGTCAACTACGGTTAGTACCTCCTGCCTCCCAAATGTCTATTTACATAAATTCTCCTACCCCTGAAGGGGTGGGGTATTGACCTAATTCGGCCCTAGGGGTATTTGGTGGCAACTTTTGTTTGGCACACTCTTGGCAGCTTTGTATGAAAGCTTTTACTTTTGAGTACATTTTTGGAAAATAAAAATTTCCTCTTATCCTCCCAATAGTTTTAACTCCTCCCATGTGACAGCCAATAGTTGCGTGTGCCATCTGTAAAATTTCTCCTTCCAGTGATTTTGGAATTACTGGAATAATTTTTCAGTCATTTTTCTATATTCTTGGGGTGCTCTGTAATATCTTATCAAAAGATTTTTACTTTCATCTAGATAAAAATTATCTAAGTCCTTCAAAAGATGTTTAAAGTGTTCCGGCATTTCTGTTCCTTTTGATAAAAAGGGTTTCTTGGCTGAACAAAACTCATCTTTATCTTGATGATTCAAAATATTTCCATTAGATAGTATTTTCACCCCTTCCATTCCGTCTTGGATGGTTGTTATCAAATTTTCTTCCGTATCTGGATTTCGTGACAAATAGTCTGATAAAATGTTTGTGCGGCCCTTTATACATATTGGGGTATATGAATATGCTTGGAAACGTAGTATCCATCGTGTAAGCCGAGCTGAAGTATTTTGCATCGTATGTAGCCAAACTAGTGATTTTTGGTCTACCCGTAAAATGAACTTTTTTCCGAGCAAAAATTGGTGAAAATATAATGTAAAAACTACAGCTGCTAGGCATTCTCTTTCAACCGTTGAGTATTTTCTTTCTGTCTCAGTCAGCAACCTGCTGGCCTATTGGACAATTGATTCTACCTCTCTAGAATTTATATTTAATAATATGGCACCAATCCCGTGCCCCGACGCAAATGTTTGTAAACAGAAGTTTTTTGACAAATCTGGTAGTTTAAGTATTGGTGCCTGTAATAATTGCCTTTTTATTTCATTCAGCGTCTGTATTGCGTCCAATGGACATTCGAATTTACCTGATTTTTTCAAAAAGTTTGTCAAAGGTTGTGCTACTGTCGCATAATTTTTAATATATCGTCGGAAATAGCTTAACAAACCACAAACTGATCTGCAGCTTTGTTGATCTTTCGGTGGCTGTAAATTTTCGGTGACCGTAAATTTTTCTGGATTTGGCTAAATAGTGCCTTGGTTTATCAGATGTCCAAGAAAAAGTATTTTTGGTACTAATATTTTTAACTTTTCTGGTTTTTATTTTAAGCCTGCTTTTTCAAATTTTTCCAGTATTTTTCTAAGTCCGACTAAATGGTCTTCCAGGTTTTCAGTAAACAAAATTACATCACCTAAGTAAGCCAAGGTACCTTTTTTCTTTCCTGGTTCGTTATCTTTTAACACCAAATTCATTAGTCGACTAAAACAGTTTGGACTAAATGACAATCCAAAAGTCTTACGTTCCAATGTAAACGTTCTTCCATCGTCTAAGATCACTGTTGTTTTGTGCTTTGTTTCTGGATCTAAGGCTATTTGCCAATATCATGCTATTAAGTCAAAACTAGTGTAGTATTTTGTACCTCCCAGCGAATCTAATATCGTATCAATTCGTGGTAGTTTCATAACATCTTTTACCGTGACTGCATTTAGCGCTCTAAAATCTACGCATAGCCTCCAGCTATTATCTTTTTTTCTGATTATTACTCGTAGAAAACACCAATCTCTAACACTCTCTTTAATTATACCCTGTTGTTCCATTTCCTTTATTTGGTCGTCCAGCCATGGTTTTAAATGATAAGGTGTTTTATATGGTGACTTTTTAATTGGAGGGCCCTGTGTTTGTATTTTGCGCGTGATTAAGTGAGTTTATCCGTAATCCGCTTTGTGTCTTGCGAATGTCCATCTAAAATCCCAAAGAATATTTCCCACTCGGGTTTTTAAGTTTTCCGGTAAATGTTTTAAATCCAACTGTAGCAAAAAATCAGTTTTTGTCATTGCCATGGTTTTCTTGTGGTTGCGGTTTTGACGACATATGTTCGTGGCTAGTGAAATTTACGCTTAATTCTGGGCTGCTTGGAGATTTTATTTCTGAATTTGAAATCTTTTCCACTGACCCAAGCCCTATTTGGTTCAGCTTTACTTTGTTATTACTTAGACTTGATAATTTTCAATATGGGATACCATTTTCAATTTTATTAACTTGATTTTCCACGAAAATCGTGGGGTATTCTTCGAGGGTTTATCCTCCTATCATGGCATCCATTGTTTTAACCTTTCCTTCATTTGTATTTAATGTCGCTAGCACTTGAGCTGTTGTTCCCCCTTCTATTGTGATTTTTCCGTTTATTTTTAAGTTATAATCCGAGTCGTCACTCTCTTTATCGGTTCTTACGCAAATTTGCCTATTAGTTTCATTTGGTTGGCTTATGGTTATTGTGTCAGTTAGGGGTTCCCATACGATCCCATATTTCCTTATAGCGTCTACTCATGCGATACAAGGAAATTGTAGCTGTTTACACATTATCACCCTTACTGTTATTTCCTTATCCCCTGTGCTAAATTCTAATGGACATTCCCCCAAAATTGTTAGCTTGTGACCTGCTACAGATGTCAGGGTATTCTGGCATCTGCTTACGCGATTTTTGACACCAGGAGGAAACCTCTTAAAAATTTCCTCTCGAATTAATGATTTAGACAAACCCGTATCCAGTAAACACGCTAAATTTTGGAAACACTCAATTTTAAAACAACGCAAAATCGGTAGATTATTATTATTTGCATTTGTATCACAACACTTTAAACTATAAAGGGGTCTTTGTAAGGATTCAGCTCTGTCGACCCTTAGAGGCTGGTTTCTTCGTTTAAATGCCCACTGTTTGACCAAAAGTTTCTGGGGCTATCCCAGTTTTCTTCAGCGTTGCTATTTTGACCCTGGGTGTTGTATACCGTTTGCCTTCCAGGCCTAAATTCAGGAATATTATTAGGTGTTTGCCAAGTATTATTTGTTCCCTGCCTAACTAAATTTCTGACCCCTGCGTTCTGAACAGGTGTATTGTCTTGTACGTCTGACCTTCTTTGCGTATTCTGTGCCAGCAATCTGCTGCATAGTGGTTTTGTTTGCTACAATAATAGCAATAAATTTTCGCTTAAATTGTTTGTTGGTTTCCTGGTTACTTATAAATATTCTTGATATGTCATTGTTGGTTCTCCAACTATCTGTCTTTGGTGGGGGTGGGTGCCCATATTTTCTATAGCTATTAGCTGCTAATCACTCAAGGTCGTGGAATATGTCAGCTACTTCCCTAGATGGCAACCCTCGGCCTCCTTCGCGCCTTTTTGGTTCACGATTTTGCTCCTCAAAGTTCACCCACTTCTATCCCCTTTCATATTTTATACCTTCTTGGTCTCCTGTGTTATTTATAGACATTTGATCAACATTTTTCATGGCCTCGTCAGTTTTTACCTCTGTTTCTACTAGGATTATAGCCTGCTCTAAATTTTCAGGTTTCCGTGATACAATTAGTCTTAATAGCTTTTTTGGTAACCCTTGCGTAAAAGTATGTAATTTTACTTTCTGCACTGTGTCGTCATTTCCGCCTTTCTCTAATTCTAAGCATACAGATCTACAAATTTTGTCTGCGTATTCCCTGATACTAGTTGAGGTATTGAATGTCCTACCTCTGTTCTTAGCCTCTCGGAGATACTCGTCTCTATGAACCTTGTTTTAAAAGATTCATTTACAGTACTAATTTCCTTGGGCTTTTTTCCTTAATTGCCTCAAAGTGTTTAAGGGCGCTTCCCTTTTAACCTGGCTACAGCGAATTGCTCTTTGGACTTATCGTCAAACGACTCAGTTAGTTTGTCAAAAATCTTCAATTTTTCGATAAACTCATCTACATCTGAAATTCCCGCGTATTCTAGTATAATTTTGGCAATTTCAATTACCGTTGATAGGGAAGCCATTTTTCCTCTGGTAAAGTCATTTTATTTCAATCTACTATTTTTATTTAGCCCTATCGACCCAGTTTTTGCAACCACCACCACTTGTGGTAGGGTGTTTTTATGGTATTTAGGGTGATATTGTTGTAAATGCCTTTATTCTCCCTTTATAGGGAGCTAAACTATGGCCCTAAGGTAATTAAACTTTGGTAGCGTGCCTTAGGCTATGACCTGACTAATGAGGCGTACCAGCTGGGTATATTCGAGGGACTAAATATCGATTGTAGAGAGATTGGCTATAAAACAATACTTTATTCAGTTAACATACACTAGTACAGGGATTATTAATAAATATATATTCTGCTGGGACTGGTTGTCTCAGGTAGACCACAAGTATCAGAAAAGTACAACAATATATAATAAGATACTTAGGCACTTAAAATAATCCGACAATATTCTAAGGTATTTCTAAATCAACGGACCAGAGGTCAGTCCGGCATAAGATTAGTATCTCTTCGCCCCTTCCCATAAAATGTATCTTTTATACATTTTATCAACCACACCTTCCGGAAACCAACTGACGCAAATAGTTAGGAAGTGGTAATTTCACAATTTCCCGTTAAGCATAAAATTGCCAGGATATGTTCCTTATCTTAAGAAAAAGTGGTATTTCTTAACTTTTGTATTTGTGTCTTAATATTTTTGCTAAATTCCAATTTGACTTAATTAGAAAGCGTCACCACAAAAGAATACGAATAACAAAGCAATACGAGGCGGGAAGACATGCAACAAGGAGCATCATGATAAATCACAAGTGAAAATGAAACCCTAGAATCTCAAAATCTTCGGTTAGAAGACGATCGAAATAGAGAATCGTAACAAATCGAAGTTATTATGTTGGCACTTTCCTTTTAAATCAAAATTAGAATGAGCGTTACATGAGAGAATTGGACGTTTTCAACTAATAGTGCTTTTAAAACTTTTAATTCTTCAAAGCTACTAAAATTATTTTTTAGTATAAAATATGCCTCGAGGACGACCCCACAACTTAACGATTAGTGAAAATGATACTTCAATTGAACAACAAGAAGAAATGTTTGTCCAACACTCTGGAAAAAATTTCAAACTGTTTGTCCGGATATATATATGTATGTAATTCCGTTAAACATGAAGTATATATATATATATATATATATATATATATATATATATATATATATATATATATATATATATATATATATATATATATATATATATATATATATATATATATATATATAACTATATATGTATATATATATATATATATATATATATATATATATATATATATATATATAGTTTTCATACACATTTTTCCGATGTTCCCATTTTCTGATGTACACATTTTTTTAAAGCTTCATTCAACCAAGTAATTTTTTAACATGATAAATTACACACAGCCATGTGGAATTGTGCACCCGTTGTTATGATGGTTGACCGGTGGATTTGTGTGCAGGTCAGAGAGGGGGGGGAAAGTGTCAGAAGCCTTAAAAGTATATTTTTATCCCCAAGTTTTCTATCTCTCTATGAACCTTCAGATG
Organism: Artemia sinica; assembly: GCA_027921565.1. Lineage (NCBI taxonomy): Eukaryota > Metazoa > Arthropoda > Branchiopoda > Anostraca > Artemiidae > Artemia > Artemia sinica. The sequence continues at coordinate 45,385,991 of CM051262.1, read as the reverse complement.
TATGTAGAAGGAGATTCTGGGAGGAGGATGTTTTGATGTTCTACTCGTTTCACTGGATGTTAGCAATCTGCGTTCAATAATGTAAAACAACCTACTTGTCTCAAAAATGTTACATTTATTTTGAAATGTTATTTTTTTATTGCGCAACACTATAATTGATATAATCTTCAAATGGCATCGCCATCGGGTGAACATCGTCCAAAAACAAGTGAAATACTAGGTGATAAAACTTGCTGCCTTAATTGGACAACGATAAAGGACCTATTGAACAATTTCGTACTCATTGGATACTGTGCTGGTATGAATAGCTAGAGGTGATACGTATATATTTGCAAATACATTTTGGACCGGTTTTGGATGTGATTACCGACTTGGATTGTTAATTGTTAGTGAGAATCATCGGATAAGATTCGACTTAATTTGGATGAATTAGAAGCGAGAGAAGAATGGCGAAAATCAAGTATGTAAGCAGGAACCCATCTATTCATGCAACTAATACATCAATATATGGGCATTGAAGAGATTTAATGTCCTTGGTAAAAGCCTGGTCGAGATTTAATGTCCTTGGTAAAAACTTGGGACGGGATTTAATGTCTTTGGTAAAAGTGTTATTTCTAGACCAATCAGATGCGTAGAATCCCTGTACGTACAAGACCACACCTGTTTCTTGACCTGTTTTATGGTTATATTGTTTGTTGGTTATGGGGTTTGATGGCTATATTGTTTGATGGTTATGTGATTTGATGTTGTTTCTTAGTTTTGTTCTGTTTATTGATGGTTATGTGGTTTGATGGTTATATTGTTTGTTGGTTATGTGGTTTGATGTTGTTTCATAGTTCTGTTCTTTTTGTTGATGGTTATGTGGTTTGATAGTTATATTGTTTGATGGTTATGTGGTTTGATGGTTATATTGTTTGATGGTTAGGTGATTTGATGTTGTTTCATAGTTCTGTTCTGTTTGTTGATGGTTAAGTGGTTTGATGGTTATATTGTTTGTTGGTTATGTGGTTTGATGTTGCTTCATAGTTCTATTCTGTTTGTTGGTCAACTTGTTTGATGTTTCTATGCCTATTTACATACTGTACGAGATTTACATTATTGCCAGATAAGAGCGAGTATATCCATTATTGAATACTGTACGAGATTTAAAACATTGCCAGATAAGAGCGAGTATATCCATTATTGAATACTGTACGAGATTTACAACATTGCCAGATAAGATCGAGTATATACATTACTGAATACTGTACGAGATATACAAGATTCAGCCAATCAGAGAGCTGCAATCCCGTGATATACAAGATCACTTGTCTCTTTCTAGGCCACTCAGGGACTTAGAATACAGACAGAAGTGTACATCATTGCCAGATAAGAGCGTGTCTAACGGGACAGGATCATTGACACCTATTTCTAGGTCAAAGGATTTACAAAGGTTTCTGTTACATCACAAAAGGATGCCGAAACAAAGGAACATTCAGAATTTACTTTTGGGGATTATTTGGGCGAAACTAATTAATCGAAATTTTAGGGATTTTTTGGGGGTGAAATAGTTTGAGACATTCTAGAGGAAGATTCGGGGTGAAACTCTGTGGTCGCTATAATAGACAAGTACACGATATTGGATTAGTGAGAGAATTATGATTATGAACCATCAATGACTCTAACCACAATGGACCTCAACCTCCAGGGGACACCTCTCTCAAACCCCCAAGGCCCCCTTTCCACGACTCCAACTTTTTGAGGACACCCCCCTATTTTTGATACAGATGCTCCAATTAAGAGTTAAAAATGTGTAAAAAAAAAGTTTGCAGAACGTCAACTTTGACCTCATCTTTCAGAATCTAGACAAGTAGATGGCATGAGCATCCAATTCTGTGCCTTTTTACCTCATTTTCAAATATGGCATTTAGAATGTTACCCCATTTTTTTAATAGTCCCACCCACTCCCCACCCCCCGTGACCAAAAAATGAATCCCCATTATAACTTTTGTATTTATGAACCTTAGTGCATCAGCTATTACTGCAAATGTCAACCAATAAAATCCATATTAAAAGAAATTTTCGTCACTATAAAAATTATACACTTTGAAACTTATATTTTCAAAGCACATCTTTGACCGATCTGCTAAAATTCTTGGCTAGAAACAGTTTGCAGACGCTCACAAAACGTTGAAAGTTCATTGTTTCCCTAATACAATTTAGTTCATCTGTTTTGTAAGAATCAGAGCAAATTTTGGGGAGACTCGCAAGAAAATAGCTCGTCTTTAACAAACTTACCCATAGCTAATCGAAATTATCTATAAAATCTTCATTTTTAGTCCAATTGCGTGGCTAATAAAGAAACAAACTTTCGTATTATCGGAAGCATGGGGGCTTTCATACGTGATACAATTGACTTTAAGGGAATACATTGTTTATGTAATTTCGATAAACCGTAAAACTTTGGGTCAAAAGCTACCCCTGGGATGCACTTTAAGTTACTTTTTTTCTCAAAATGGTACGAAATATGCTAGAGGCTGTACTTGTTCACTTTAAGCCTATTTTTTCATATTCTTTTATTATTTTTGTGACTCGAGCTCAGAAGGACATTTGAGGTGATGTTTTATTTTTATGGATGTAAGGATTTTTATTTTTCATCATACAAGCGGGCTATCATTTCAACCAGACACAAGCCAATTAATGTTAAGCGGCACAGTATCGTAACAAATTATTTACACATTCGATTTTTTAATTTTATTTTTGATAGGTGTTAACAGTGACATGTTTCGTTGCATTATTTACGGTATCATCCTGAGAAAAGGCATATCACGATGATTTGAGATGCATACTGGACACACAATTTATTCTGATGGTTGGGTTCCATTTCCCTGCTCAATAACCCGAAGTACCCCTTCCTCCACTAGGGTACCATCCCCGAGCGCAGGCCACCACCGAGGGAGTATCCAATCCACCGTACGCTTTGTCTCAACCCTGGTGCAACCCAGGACACATTTTTCAGTAAAAGTAGCAAAACCTGCAAAGGGGAAAATTCTTGTCCCCACCCACCCCGCGCGATATGGGGGAGTTTGCTCAGTGTTGTCTCATTCCAGGGACGGAATCAGATCATCCCAACGCTCCAATTGACTTTAATGGAATACATTGCTTATGCAATTTCAATAAACCATAAAACTTTAGGTCAAGAGCAACCCCAGGGATGCATTTTAGGTTACTTTTTTCTCATAATGGCATGAAATTTGCTAGCGGCTGTACTTGTTCACTTTAAGCCTATTTTTTCATATTCTTTTATTATTTTTATGGCTCGAGTTCAGAAGGACATTTGAGGTGATGTTTTATTTTTATGAATGTAAGGATTTTCCTTGTTCATCATACAAGCGAGCTATCATTCCAACCAGACACAGGCCAATTGATGTTAAGCGGCACAGTATCGTAACAAGTTATTTACACATTAGATTTTTCAACTGTATTTTTGATAGGTGTTAACAGTGACAAGTTTCGGAGCATTATTTACTGTATCATCCTGAGAAAATGCATATCACGATGATTTGAGATGCATACTGGACACACAATTTCTTCTGATGGTTGTGTTCCATGTCCCCGCTCAAGAACCCGAAGTACCCCTCCCTCCACTAAGGTACCAACCCGAGCGCAGGCTGACACCGAGGGAGTATCCAATCCACCGTACGGTTTATCTCAACCCTGGCGCAACCCAGGACACATTTTTCAGCAAAAATATCAAAACATGCAAAGGGGAAAATTCTTGTTCCCACTCACCCCGCGCGATGTGGGGGGAGTTTGGAGTAGTGTTGTCTCATTCCAGGGACGGAATCCGATCATCCCAACGCAATTCAGAGGGGTTTGCTCACTGGTGAATCGCTCCGAGGAGACGGAATCCGGGCTTCGGCTAGATGATGAAAGAGGCTAAAAACAGTCTCGCTCGAGATAATTTAAAGGTAGTAATAATAAGAAAATTATCTTTGAGTTCTACAGCAACACTCTAACGTCAGAGCATCCATGTGTGAGAAGAGTAGATGTATAAACCGATAAAAAAATACACTTATGGTCCAGAGCGGGATGGCGCTACGACACTGTTTTCACACTAGCACCATCTCTCCACACATCGCCCTCCCCCCTTTGAAAACAGAGAAGCCCATTTGTTTTCTTTACTATTGTTAGATACTCTAAGCATTTCACCTCACAATGTTACACTATAAATACTCTAAGACATCCCCTCTCTTCACCCATCTCCCCAAAAACACTTTTCCAACATTTCTTGCTAAAACTTTTATTTTCAAGTCATTAATTCGGGCTTTCGCAAGCAATTCAGTCCACATTTTAGCACTATAACTACTCTAAGACATCACTCTGCCATCACCACATCCCCCACAACCACAGACACTTTCTTAGAAGTTGCATTTTTTCGTTATGATGACAACTTATCTGTTAGAAGTAACAATATTTTGCCAAAGATACCAAACTTTTTCTTAGAAGTAACAATTTTCATTAATATGATAACAAGTTTTCTGCCAGAAGTAGCAAGTTTTTCTTAACACTAACAAATTTTATCATCAAAGTAACAACATTTTACCTTAAAACTAACACACTTTTACTTAACACACACAAATTTTTTCTTAGAAATAATATTTTTTGTCAGTGATAACACGTTTTCTGTTCGAACTAGAAATTTTTCTGCCAAAGATACCAATTATTTTTTCTTATATGTAACAATTTTTGATTGTGATAACAACTTTTCTGTCAGAAGTAGCAAGTTTTGCTTGATACTAACAAACCTTCTCTTCAAAGTAACAACATTCTTCTTTAATACTACCAAACGTTTACTTGACACTAACGGAATGTCTCGTCGATGCATCAACTTATTTACTTAATACTATCATACTTTCACATAACACACTCAAATTTCTCTTAGAAATAACACTTTTCGTCTGTGATAAGAAGTTTTCTGCCAGAAGTAGCAAGTTTTACTTAACACAAACAAATTTTCTCATCAAAGTAACAACATTTTACCTTAAAATTAACATACTTTTTCTTAACACACCCAAATTTCTCTTAGAAATAATATTTTTCGTCAGTGATACCACGTTTTCAGTTAAAACTAGCAAATTTTCTACCAAAGATACCAAATTTTTTCTTAGAAGTAACAATTTTTTGAATGTGATAACAACTTTTCTGTCAGAAGTAGCAAGTTTTGCTTAACACTAACCAACCTTCTCTTCAAAGTAACAACATTCTTCTTTAATACTACTAAACTTTTACTTAACACTAACAGATTTTCTCTTCGATGCATCAACTTTTTTCCATAATACTAACATACTTTTACTTAACACACTCAAATTTCTCTTAGAAATAATACTTTTCGTCAGTGATAACACGTTTTCTGCTTGAAGTAGCGAGTTTTTTGTCAAAGATACCAAAATTTTTTTCTTAGAAGTAACAATTTTTTAGTTATGATAACAAGTTTTCTGTTCGAACTAGCAAGTTTTCTGTCAAAGATACCAAATTTTTCTTAAAAGTAACAATTTTTGATTGTGATGACAACTTTTCTGTCAGAATTAGCAAGTTTTTCTTAACACTAACAAATCTTCTCTTCAAAGTAACAACATTTTACCTTAAAACTAGCACAATTTTACTTAACACACTCAAATTTCTCTTAGAAATAATATTTTTCGTCAGTGATAACATACTTTACTTAACATACTCAAATTTTGCTTAGAAATAACACTTTTCGACAGTGATAGTATGTTTTCTGTTTTAACTAGCAAGTTTTCTGTCAAATATATCAAATTTTTGTCTTAGAAGTAACCATTTTTCGGTATGATGACAATTTATCCGCTAGAAGTAACAAGCTTTCTTAGAAGTAACAATTTTTTGTTATGATAAGAAGTTTTCTGTCAGAAGCAGCAAATTTTCCTTAACGCTAACAAATTTTTCCTTCGAAGTGTCAACTTTTTCCTTAAAACTAACAAACTTTTATTTAACACACTCGATTTTCCCTTAGAAATAATATTTTTGTCAGTGATAACACGTTGTTTGTTCAAACTAGCAAGTTTTCTACCAAAGATACCAAATTTTTCCTTATAAGTAACAATTTTGTGATTGTGATAATAACTTTTCAGACAGAAGTAGAAAATTTTCCTTAACACTAACAAATTGTCTCATCGAAGTAACAACATTATTCCTTAATACTAACAAACTTTTACTTAACATTAAATTTCTGCTAGAAATAACAAGTATTTTAATAACAGTAACAAATTTTTCCTATAACTCCAACTTACCCGTCAAAGATAACAAATTTTATCTTAAAAGTAACAATTTATAGTCAGAGATAACATGATTTCTGCTAAAAACTAGCAAGTTGTCCAGCAAAGATAACAAAATTTTCTTAGAAGTAACGAATTTCTTCTAACAGCACCAAGTTTTCCGTCAAAGATAACAAATCTTCTCTTCGAAGTAACAACTTTTTTCATTAATACTAACAAACTTTTACTTAACACACCCAACTTTCTCTTGGAAGTCACATTTTTTCATCAGTGATAACATGTTTTCTGCTTGAGCTTGCATGTTTTCTCTCAAATATACCAAATTTTTTCTTAAAAGTAGCAATTTTTGTTATGATGATAAGTTATCTATCAGAAGTAACAAGTTTTAAGTCAAACATACCAATTTTTTCTTGGAATTAACAATTTTTTCGTTGATGATAACAATTTTTCTGTCAGAAGTAGCAAGCTGGCTGATTATTAATGATTTAGCTGAATCAATTGAACAGTTCTCACAGGAAATACTACAACTGTTTACCGTTCGCTCTCATCATGAACACATTTCCATAACCCTAGTTCTACACAAACTGTTTCATCAGAGCAAGTATGGTAATTGCCTGGGGTAACTTTTTAACAGGATTGAATTGCCCAGAGGTTATTTCTATGTAAAGGGGGATTTTTAAGTGGAGGAGGAGCCAGGTAATCTGGCGTTATTTCAAAAACGAGCAGAAGTTCAGCTATTTTTGCATTTTTCTAAATAAAGTTGGATTTTATTCATTTTTAAGGTTAATTTTATTGCATATTTTTCTAATAAAGTCATTGGTTTTATTCATTTTCAAGGTTAATTTAGGCTAGGTTACGCGCGCGCATGTAACCAAGCCTAAATTAACCTTAAAAATGAATAAACCCTATGACTTTATTAGAAAAATATGCAACTCCTTCGATACGAAGTGCCCGGGTATAGAGAAAAAAAACAAAAAAAAACAATGTGCCCACATCGTTCTTTACTTAGGCAGCGCTAGCGCGCTGCCTATGATACTAAAATACTTTTACCTAACACACTCAAATTTCCCTTAGAAATAACACTTGTCGTCAGTAATAAGAAGTTTTTGCCAGAAGTAGAAAGGTTTCCTTAACACTAACAAATTTTCTCATCATAGTAACAACATTTTACCTTAAAACTAACATACTTTTACTTAACAAACACAAATTTCTCTTAGAAATAAAATTTTTCGTCAGTGATAACACGATTTCTGTTCGAATTAGCAAATTTTCTGCTAATGATACAAAATTTTTTCTTAGAAGTAACAATTTTTTGAACGTGATAACAACGTTTCTATCAGAAGTAGCAAGTTTTGCTTAACACTAACAAACCTTCTCTTCAAAGTAACAACGTTCTTCTTTAATACTACCAAACTTTTACTTAACACTAACAGATTTTCACTTCGATGCATCAACTTTTTTCCATAATACATACTTTTACTTAACACACTCAAATTTCTCTTAGAAATAACACGTTTTCGAAGGAGTTGTATCGAAGGAGTGTTTCGTAGAAACTACAAAAAGGGCTCATTCAATTGGAAAGTGGAGTGGCTAGTGCCCTTTTTAACACTCGAAAGTGATTGGAGGGCAACTATCCCCCCCCCCAACGCCCATCAATCCCCCAAACACATCCAATCAAAATTTTGAGATATTCATTTTGTTCAGCGTAGTTGATTCCTAGATAAAAATATCTTTTTGAGGAAGACACTCCCCCACAACCCTCGGGGTAAGGGTTTTAAGTTATGCCCTGAAGGCATATAAGATCAATGTTGACACAATGTACAGTTTATTTTTTTTCTTTAAAGCAGGGCACTTAATATAGAAGGAATCATCATAGGGACTTCAAAAGGGGTTCGTTCGATTGGAAATCGAGAGTTCTAGTGCCATCTTTATTAGTCGAAAGTGATTGGAGGGCAACTAGCCCCCCTCACGGCAATCATTCCCCTAAACACATCCAATCGAAGTTTTGAGATCCATCCAATCGAAGTTTTGCCATTTTATTCAGCGTAGTTGATTACCAGATAGAAAATGTGTTTTTGAGGAGGAAACTCCTCCATAACCCTCAGGGCAAGGGTTTTAAGTTATGCCCTGGGGGCATATAAGGATTTTATAGAAGGCATTGTCGTATAAACTTCAAACAGGCTCATTCGATTGGAAATTCAAAGTGCTAGTTCCCTTCTTAATAGTCGAAAGTGATTGGAGGGGAACTAGCCCTTCCCCACGCCCATCAAACACGATCATTCGGTTGGAAATTCAAAGAGCTAGTGCCCTTTTTAATAGTCGAAAGTGATTGGAGGGCAACTAGCACCCCCACGCCCATCATTCCCCCAAACACGTCCAATCAAAGTTGTGAGATAGCCATTTTGTTCAGCGTAGTTGATTTTCAGATAGAAAATATGTTTTTGAGGAGGAAACTCCTCCATAACCCTCAGGGCAAGGGTTTTAAGTTATGCCCTGGGGGCATATAGGGCTTTTATAGAAGGCGTTGTCGGAGAAGCTTCAAAACAGGCTCATTCGATTGGAAATTAATAGGGCTAGTGCCCTTTTTAATAGTCGAAAGTAATTGGAGGAAAACTAGCCCCCCCTCCCCACGCCATCATTCCTCCAAACACGCCCAATCAAAATTTTGAGATAGGCATTTTGTCAGCGTAGCTGATTTCCAGATAGAAAATATCTTTTTTGAGGAGGACACTCCCCCAGAACCCTCGGGGCAAGGGTTTTAAGTTATGCCCTGGGGGCATATAAGGTTTTTATAGAAGGCGTTGTCAAAGAAACTTCAAACAGGTTCATTCGATTGGAAATTCAAAGGGCTAGTGCTTTTTTAATAGTCGAAAGTGATTGGATTGCAACTAGCCCCCTCCCCCACACCCATCATTCCCCCAAACACACCCAATCAAAATTTTGAGATAGGCATTTTGTCAGCGTAGCTGATTTCCAGATAGAAAATATCTTTTTTGAGGAGGACACTCCCCCAGAACCCTCAGGGCAAGGGTTTTAAGTTTTGCCCTGGGAGCATATAAGGTTTTATTGAAGGCGTTGTCGTAGAAGCTTCAAAACAGGCTCATCCGATTGGAAATTCAAAGGGCTTGTGCCCTTTTTAATAGTCGAAAGTGATTGGAGGGCAACTAGCCACCCTCACGCCCATCGTTCCCCCAAACACATCCAATCAAAATTGAGAGATAGCCATTTTGTTCAACGGCTTTGATTTCCAGATAGAAAATAGGTTTTTGAGGAGGAAACTCCTCCATAACCCTCAGGGCAAGGGTTTTAAGTTATGCCCTGGGGGCATATAAGGTTTTTATAGAAAGCGTTGTCAAAGAAACTTCAAAACAGGCTCATTCGATTCGAAATTAATAGGGCTAGTGCCCTTTTTAATAGTCGAAAGTAATTGGAGGGCAACTAGCCCCCCCTCCCCACGCCATCATTCCCCCAAACACACCCAATCGAAATTTTGAGATAGGCATTTTGTCAGCGTAGCTGATTTCCAGATAGAAAATATCTTTTTTGAGGAGGACACTCCCCCAGAACCCTCGGGGCAAGGGTTTTAAGTTATGCCCTGGGGGCATATAAGGTTTTTATAGAAAGCGTTGTCAAAGAAACTTCAAACAGGTTCATTCGATTGGAAGTTCAAAGGGCTAGTGCTTTTTTAATAGTCGAAAGTGATTGGATTGCAACTAGCCCCCTCCCCCACACCCATCATTCCCCCAAACACATCCAATCAAAATTTTGAGATAGGCTTTTTTTCAGCGTAGCTGATTTCCAGATACAAAATTTCTTTTTGAGGAGGACACTCCCCCAAAACCCCCGGGGCAAGGGTTTTAAATCATGCCCTGGGGCCATATAAGGTTTTTAATAGAAGGCGTTGTCGTAGAAACTTCAAAACAGGCTCATTCGATTGGAAATTTAAAGGGCTAGTGCTCTTTTCAATAGTCGAAAGTGATTGGAGGGCAACTAGCCCCCCCCACGCCCATCATTCCCCCAAACACATCCAATCAAAATTTTGAGATAGCCATTTTGTTCAGCATAGTTGATTTTCAGATAGAAAATATGTTTTTGAGGAGGGAACTCCCCCACAAAGGGCTAGTGCCCTTTTTAATAGTTGAAAGTGATTGGAGGGCAACTAGCCCCCCACGCCCATCATTCCCCCAAACACATCCAATCAGAATTTTGAGATAGCCATTTTGTTTAGCGTAGGCTAGTTGATTTCCAGATAGAAAATATGTTTTTGAGGAGGACACTCCCCCACAACCCTCAGGGCAAGGGTTTTAAGTTATGCCCTGGGGGCATATAAGGTTTTTATAAGAAGGCGTTGTCGTAGAAACTTCAAAACAGGCTCATTCGATTGGAAATTCAAAGTGCTAGTTCCCTTCTTAATAGTCGAAAGTGATTGGAGGGGAACTAGCCCTTCCCCATGCCCATCATTCTCCCAAACACACCAAATCAAAATTTTTAGATAGCCATTTTGTTCAGCGTAGTAATATATATTTTGAGGAAGACACTCCCCAACAACCCTCAGGGCAAGGGTTTTAAGTTATGTCCTGGGGTATATAAAGTTTTTATAGAAGGTGTTGTCATAGAAACTTCAGAAGTGGCTCATTTGATTGGAAATTTAAAGGGCTAGAACCCTTTTAAATAGTCGAGAGTGATTGGAGGTTTTCAATGTAGGCGTTGTCATAGAAACTTCAAAACAGGTTCATTCGATTGGAAATTCAAAGGGCTAGTGCCCTTTATAATAGTCGAAAGTGATTGGAGGGCAACTAGCCCCACCCCTACGCCCACCATTCCCCCAAACACACCCAATCAAAATTTTGAGATAGCCATTTTGTTCAGCGTAGTGGATTTCAAGATAAAATATGTGTTTTTAAGGAGGAGACTCCCCCACAGCCCTCAGGGCAAGGGTTTTAAGTTATGCCCTGGGGGTATATAAGGTTTTTATAGAAGGCGTTGTCGTAGAAACATCAAAAAAGGCTCATTCGATCGGAAATTCAAAGGGCTAGTGCCCTTTTTAATAGTCGAAAGTGATTGGAGGGCAACTAACCCCCCTCTCACGCCCATCTTTCCCCCAAAAACACCCAATCAAAATTGTGAGATAGCCAGTTTGTTCAACGTAGTTGATTTCCAGATAGAAAATAGGTTTTTGAGTAGGACACTCCCCCACAACCCTCAGGGCAAGGGTTTTAAGTTATGTCCTGGTGGCATATAACGCTTTTAAAGAAGGCGTTGTTGTAGAAACTTCGAAACAGGCTCAGTCGACTGGAAATTCAAAGGGCTAGTGCCCCTTTTAATAGTCGAAAGTGATTGGAGGGCATTTAGCCCCCCCCCCCGCCCCTCATTCCCCCAAACACACCCAATCAAAATTTTGAGATAGGCATTTTGTCAGCAAAGCTGATTTACATATAGAAAATATCTTTTTGAGAAGGACACTCCCCCACAACCCTCGGGGCAAGGGCTTTAAGTTATACCCTGGGGGTATATAAGGTTTTTATAGAAGGCGTTGTCGTAGAAACTTCAAAACAGGCTCATTTGATTGGAAATTCAAAGGGCTATTGCCCTTTTTAATAGTCGAAAGTGGAGGATAATTAGACCCTCCCCACCATTACTCCCCCAAACACATCCAATCAAATTTGTGAGATAGCCATTTTATTCAGCGTAGTTGATTTCTAGATAGAAAATATGTTTTTGAGGAGGACACTTCCCCGCAACCGTCATGACAAAGATTTTAAGTTATACCCTGGGGGCATATAAGGTTTTTATAGAAGGTGTTGTCGTAGAAACTTCAAAACAGGCTCATTTTATTGGAAATTCAAAAGGCTCGTGCCCTTTTTCAAAGTCAAAAGAGATTGGAGGGCAACTATCCCCCCCACGCCCATCATTCCCCCAAACACATCTACGAGCACATCTCGTAATAAAAATTCATCTCGTAATAACACATCTCGTAATAAAAATTTTGAGATAGCCATTTTGTTCAGCGTAGTTGATTTACATATAGAAAATATGTTTTTGAGGAGGATACTCCACCACTGACCTCAGGGCAAGGGTTTTAAGTTATGCCCTGGGGGCATATAAGGTTTTTATTGAAAGCGTTGTCGTAGAAACTTCAAAACAGGCTCATTTTATTGGAAATTCAAAAGGCTAGTTCCCTTCTTAATAGTCAAAAGTGATTGGAGGGCAACTAGCCCCCCATGCCTATCATTCCCCCAAACACCTCACCCCTGCTGCCACCTACAACTTTTTTACATAATTTATGCATGTTTTTATGGTTCGTTGTCAGTGAGAATGAAAAAACAGGAATTTTTTCACTTTTATGGATGTTTCTTGGACGGTTATGTGTGTTGGTCAATTTATTTGATGTTTTTCATGGATGTCAACATCAATTTATGTCTATTTTGTGGTTTTGTCAGTGAGAATGAAAAAACAGGATTTTTCTCACTTTGATGGATGTTTTCTGGATTATTGAGTCTAACGGGGGAACAGGGTCAATGACACTTCGTTCAAGATCAATTGATTTGTTGTTGTTGTTGTTTGGCCAAGTGCACACTAGGGGCAATGTATTGATCTAGGACTCGAGGGGGAAGTGAATTTCCGAGAACTTGATTTACATAATCGGTGGGGAGAATGTATTGATTTGCGAAAGGGGAATTAAGAAACAAATATAGCTTCTTTGTTGTTTTGGGCAAGTGCACGCTCGGGGCGAATGTTAAGATCCAGGAATAGGAAAACAGGATCACGTGTTTCTAACAGATGATTTAATTTATTAATTTATTGTTTCCAAGGAGAATTGTCTCCGGGGCGAAGTTTATTAATATCTTTGGAGTTCGACCAGAATTGTTTCCGGGGCAAAGTTTATTAATATCTGACAGGTGATGGCAAGGTTAATTGTAACTCCGGTGAATGTTTTGATCTTAGAGATGAAGAGTATAACGCGGGAAAAGGTTTCTTAGTAATTTCAAATGTGACAGCGCAGGGATGCCAAAAACAAAGGGAACACGATGAAATTACGTTTAGAGATTATTTGGGCGAAACCGTTTTAAACATTTTAGGGAATTATTTCGGCGAAACAGTTAGAGACATTTTAAAAGATGATTTTAGAAGATGTTTTAGAAGAGGATTTGAGGGTGAAACTCTGTGGTCGTTATAATACACAAGTTCTATTTAAATAGTGTCGTGAGATCCCATACCCCGACCCCAAAGGGCCCCGATCCCCCTACCCTGACCCAAAGGGCTCCGATCCCCCTACCCCAACCCCGAAGGAAGCCCCCGGTCCCCAAAGGGCCCCCGGGCTCCCAAAGGACCACTCGGCCCCCCAGACCCCCAAAGGCCCTCCCCGAGCCCCCAAAGAGTCCCCTCCATATTTTTTTATACTTTTTAAGGCTTTAATATATCATTTCAGAGCAAGTTCCTTTCTTAATGTCCCTCCTAAACCCATTTTTACAAGTTGAAGCATCCTTTCTTTTCACCCACAACTTTACTTTACAGCTTTTTGGATACCTCAACACCATGAAATACCTTTCAAAAGGCATTTCAGAGCAAGTTCCTTTCTTAATGTCCCTTCTAAACCCATTTTACAAGTTGAAGTACCCATCCTTTTCACCCACAACTTTACTTACGCTTTTTGGATACCTCAACACCAAGAAATACTTTTCAAAAGGCATTTCAGAGCAAGTTCCTTTCTTAATGTCCCTTCTAAACCCATTTTCCAACTTGAAGTACCCATTCTTTTCACCCAAAACTTTACTTTACAACTTTTTGGATACCTCAACACCAAGAAATACTTTTCAAAAGACATTTCAGAGCAAGTTCCTTTCTTAATGTCCCTCCTAAACCCATTTTACAAGTTGAAGCATCCTTTCTTTTCACCCACAACTTTACTTTACAGCTTTTTGGATACCTCAACACCATGAAATACCTTTCAAAAGGCATTTCAGAACAAGTTCTTCATTTAATGTCCCTCCTAAACCAATTTTACAACTTGAAGAACACATCCTTTTCAGGCACAACTTTACTTTACAACTTTTTGCATACTCAAAACATCAAGCAATACTTTTCAAAGGTTTTATTATATTTTTCAGAACAAGTTCTTTATGTAATCCCCCTTCTAAACCAATTTTACAATTTGAATTACTCATTCTTTTCACCACAACTTTACTTTACGAATTTTTGAATGCCACAACATCAAGCAATACTTTTCAGAAGGCTTTATTATATTTTTTTAAAACAAGTTCTTTATGTAATGCCCCTTCTAAGACAATTTTACAATTTGAAGTACTCATCCTTTTCACCACAACTTTACTTTACGACTTTTTGCATACTCAAAACATCAAGCAATACATTTCAAAAGCTTTATTATATTTTTCAGAACAAGTTCTTTATGTAATGCCCCTTCTAAACCAATTTTACAACTTGAAGTACTCATCCTTTTCAGCCACAACTTTACTTTACGAATTTTTGCATACTCAAAACATCAAGCAATACTTTTCAAAGGCATTTCAGAACAAGTTCTTCACTTAATGCCCCTTCTAAACCAATTTTACAATTTGAAGTACTCATCCCTTTCACCACAACTTTATTTTACGAATTTTTGAATACCACAACATCAAGCAATACTTTTCAAAAGGCATTTCAGAACAAGTTCTTCATTTAATGTCCCACCTAAACCAATTTTACAATTTGAAGTACTCATCCTTTTCACCACAACTTTACTTTACGACTTTTTGAATACCACAATATCAAGCAATACATTTCAAAGGCTTTATTATATTTTTCAGAACAAGTTCTTTATGTAATGCCCCTTCTAAACCAATTTTACAAGTTGAAGTACTCATCCTTTTCACCACAACTTTACTTTACGACTTTTTGCATACCCAAAACATAAAGCAATACTTTTCAAAAGGCATTTCAGAACAAGTTCTTCATTTAATGTCCCTCCTATACCAATTTTACAACTTGAAGTACTCATCCTTTTCACCCAAAACTTTACTTTATGGCTTTTCGAATATCCCATCACCAAGCAATACTTTCAAATAGCTTTTTTATTAAATGTTTACTGAACACACACAAATTTCTCTTAGAAATAATATTTTTCAACAGTGATAACACTTTTTCTGTTCGAACTAGCAAGTTTTCTACCAAAGATACCAAATTTTTTCTTAGAAGTAACATTTTTTGATTGTGATAACAACTTTTCTGTCAGAAGTAGCAAGTTTTGCTTAACACTAACAAACATTCTCATCAAAGTAACGACATTTTACCTTAACATACTTTACTTTAACATACATACTTTTACTTTAACATACTTTTACTGAACACACACACAAAGTTCTCTTAGAAATAATATTTTTCGTCAGTGATAACACTTTTTCTGTTCGAACTAGCAAGTTTTCTACCAATGATACCAAATTTTTTCTTAGAAGTAACATTTTTTGATTGTGATAACAACTTTTCTGTCAGAAGTAGCAAGTTTTGCTTAACACTATTAAACATTCTCATCAAAGTAACGATATTTTACTTTAATACTAACATACTTTTACTGAACACACACAAATTTCTCTTAGAAATAATATTTTTCATCAGTGATAACACTTTTTCTGTTCGAACTAGCAAGTTTTCTGTCAAAGATACCAAATTTTTTCATAGAAGTAACATTTTTTTATTGTGATAACAACTTTTCTGTCAGAAGTAGCAAGTTTTGCTTAACACTAACAAACCTTCTCATTAAAGTAACGATATTTTACCTTAATACTAACATACTTTTACTGAACACACACAAATTTCTCTTAGAAATAATATTTTTCGTCAGTGATAACACTTTTTCTGTTCGAACTAGTAAGTTTTCTGTCAAAGATGCCAAATTTTTTCGTAGAAGTAACATTTTTGATTGTGATAAAAACTTTTATGTCAGAAGTAGCAAGTTTTGCTTAACACTAACAAACCTTCTCATTAAAGTAACGACATTTTACCTTGTTACTAACATACTTTTACTGAACACACACAAATTTCTCTTAGAAATAATATTTTTCATCAGTGATAACACTTTTTCTGTTCGAACTAGCAAGTTTTCTATCAAAGATACCAAATGTTTTCGTAGAAGTAACTTTTTTGATTGTGATAACAACTTTTCTGTCAGAAGTAGCAAGTTTTGCTTAACACTAACAAATCTTCTCATCAAAGTAACGATATTTTACCTTAATACTAACATACTTTTACTGAACACACACAAAGTTCTCTTAGAAATAATATTTTTCGTCAGTGATAACACTTTTTCTGTTCGAACTAGCAAGTTTTCTGTCAAAGATACCAAATTTTTCCGTAGAAGTAACATTTTTTGATTGTGATAACAACTTTTCTGTCAGAAGTAGCAAGTTTTGCTTAACACTAACAAACATTCTCATCAAAGTAACGATATTTGACTTTAATACTAACATACTTTTACTGAACACACACAAATTTCTCTTAGAAATAATATTTTTCGTCAGTGATAACACTTTTTCTGTTCGAACTAGCAAGTTTTCTGTCAAAGATACCAAATTTTTTCGTAGAAGTAACATTTTTTGATTGTGATAACAACTTTTCTGTCAGAAGTAGCAAGTTTTGCTTAACACTAACAAACATTCTCATCAAAGTAATGATATTTTACCTTAATACTAACATACTTTTACTGAACACACACAAAGTTCTCTTAGAAATAATATTTTTCATCAGTGATAACACTTTTTCTGTTCGAACTAGCAAGTTTTCTACCAAAGATACCAAATTTTATCGTAGAAGTAACATTTTTTGATTGTGATAAAAACTTTTCTGTCAGAAGTAGCAAGTTTTGCTTAACACTAACAAACATTCTCATCAAAGTAATGATATTTTACCTTAATACTAACATACTTTTACTGAACACACACAAATTTCTCTTAGAAATAATATTTTTCATCAATGATAACACTTTTTCTGTTTGAACTAGTAAGTTTTCTACCAAATATACCAAATTTTTTCTTAGAAGTAACATTTTTTGATTGTAATTACAACTTTTCTGTCAGAAGTAGCAAGTTTTGCTTAACACTAACAAACATTCTCATCAAAGTAATGATACTTTACCTTAATACTAACATACTTTTACTGAACAAACACAAATTTATCTTAGAAATAATATTTTTCGTCAGTGATAACACTTTTTCTGTTCGAACTAGCAAGTTTTCTATCAAAGATACCAAATTTTTTCTTAGAAGTAAATTTTTTGATTGTGATAACAACTTTTCTGTCAGAAGTAGCAAGTTTTGCTTAACACTAACAAACCTTCTCATCAAAGTAACGACATTTTACCTTAATAGGTTAGGTTAGGTTAAGTTAGGTTAGGTTAGGTTAGCCTACGTACGCGCGCGTACGTAGGCTAACCTAACCTAACCTAACTTAACCTAACCTAACCTAACTTGATCTAGCCTAACCTAACCATACTCGCCGGAAAATCCCCCCATGTCGACTTTGTACCATGCTTTAGTTAGGTTAGGTTAGCTTATCATGAGCGCTCATGATAAGTTAACCTAACCTAACTTAAACATGGAGAAATGTTTACTAGCTAACCTAACCTAACTTAGCTAACCTAACCTAACTTAGCTACCCTAATCTAACCTTACCAAACACCAACCCAGACATGTAAGCAAATAGATTCAGACATAGAAACGAAAAATATTATTTCTAAGAGAACTTTGTGTGCGTGTTCAGTAAAAGTATGTTAGTATTAAAGTAAAATGTCGTTACTTTGATGAGAAGGTTTGTTAGTGTTAAGCAAAAATTGCTACTTCTGACAGAAATGTTGTTATCACAATCAAAAAATGTTACTTCTACGAAAAAATTTGGTATCCTTGGTAGAAAATTTGCTAGTTCGAACAGAAAAAGTGTTATCACTGACGAAAAATATTATTTCTAAGAGAAATTTGTGTGTGTTCAGTAAAAGTATGTTAGTATTAAGGTAAAATATCATTACTTTGATGAGAATGTTTGTTTTTGTTAAGCAAAACTTGCTACTTCTGACAGAAAAGTTATTATCACAATCAAAAAATGTTACTTCTAAGAAAAAATTTGGTATCTTTGGTAGAAAACTTGCTAGTTCGACCAGAAAAAGTGTTATCACTGACGAAAAATATTATTTCTAAGAGAAATTTGTGTGTGTTCAGTAAAAGTATGTTAGTATTAAAGTAAAATATCATTACTTTGATGAGAATGTTTGTTAGTGTTAAGCGAAACTTGCTACTTCTGACAGAAAAGTTGTTATCACAATCAAAAAATGTTACTTTTATGAAAAAATTTGGTATCTTTGGTAGAAAACTTGCTAGTTCGAACAGAAAAAGTGTTATCAGTGACGAAAAATATTATTTCTAAGAGAAATTTGTGTGTGTTCAGTAAAAGTATGTTAGTATTAAGGTAAAATGTTGTTACTTTGATGAGAAGGTTTGTTAGTGTTAAGCAAAACTTGCTACTTCTGACAGAAAAGTTGTTATCACAATCAAAAAATGTTACTTCTACGAAAAAATTTGGTATCTTTGGTAGAAAACTTGCTAATTCGAACAGAAAAAGTGTTATCATTGATGAAAAATATTATTTCTAAGAGAAATTTGTGTGTGTTCAGTAAAAGTATGTTAGTATTAAAGTAAAATATCGTTACTTTGATGAGAATGTTTGTTAGTGTTAAGCAAAACTTGCTACTTCTGACAGAAAAGATGTTATTACAATCAAAAAATGTTACTTCTAAGAAAAAATTTGTATCTTTGGTAGAAAACTTGCTAGTTCAAACAGAAAAAGTGTTATCACTGACGAAAAATATTATTTCTAAGAGAAATTTGTGCGTGTGTTCAGTAAAAGTATGTTAGTATTAAGGTAAAATATCATTACTTTGATGAGAAGGTTTGTTAGTGTTAAGCAAAACTTGCTACTTCTGACAGAAAAGTTGTTATCACAATCAAAAAATGTTACTTCTAAGAAAAAATTTGTATCTTTGGTAGAAAACTTGCTAGTTCGAATAGAAAAAGTGCTATCACTGATGAAAAATATTATTTCTAAGAGAAATTTGTGTGTGTTCAGTATAAGTATGTTAGTATTAAGGTAAAATGTCGTTACTTTAATGAGAAGGTTTGTTAGTGTTAAGCAAAACTTGCTACTTCTGACAGAAAAGTTGTTATCATCATCAAAAAATGTTACTTCTACGAAAAAATTTGGTATCTTTGGTAGAGAACTTGCTAGTTCGAACAGAAAAAGTGTTATCACTGACGAAAAATATTATTTCTAAGAGAAATTTGTGTGTGTTCAGTAAAAGTATGTTAGTATTAAGGTAAAATGTCGTTACTTTGATGAGAAGGTTTGTTAGTGTTAAGCAAAACTTGCTACTTCTGACAGAAAAGTTGTTATCACAATAAAGAAAGTTACTTCTAAGAAAAAATTTGGTATCTTTGATAGAAAGCGTGCTAGTTCAAACAGAAAAAGTGTTATCACTGACGAAAAATATTATTTCTAAGAGAAATTTGCGTTTGTTCAGTAAAAGTATGTTAGTATTAAGGTAAAATATCATTACTTTGATGAGAATGTTTGTTAGTGTTAAGCAAAACTTGCTAATTCTGACAGAAAAGTTGTTATTACAATCAAAAAATGTTACTTCTAAGAAAAAATTTGGTATCTTTGGTAGAAAACTTACTAGTTCAAACAGAAAAAGTGTTATAATTGATGAAAAATATTATTTCTAAGAGAAATTTGTGTGTGTTCAGTAAAAGTATGTTAGTATTAAGGTAAAATATCATTACTTTGATGAGAATGTTTGTTAGTGTTAAGCAAAACTTGCTACTTCTGACAGAAAAGTTGTTATCACAATCAAAAAATGTTACTTCTACGATAAAATTTGGTATCTTTGGTAGAAAACTTGCTAGTTCGAACAGAAAAAGTGTTATCACTGACGAAAAATATTATTTCTAAGAGAAATTTGTGTGTGTTCAGTAAAAGTATGTTAGTATTAAAGTAAAATATCGTTACTTTGATGAGAAGGTTTGTTAGTGTTAAGCAAAACTTGCTACTTCTGACAGAAAAGTTGTTATCACAATCAAAAATGTTACTTCTACGAAAAATTTGGTATCTTTGATAGAAAACTTGCTAGTTCGAACAGAAAAAGTGTTATCACTGACGAAAAATATTATTTCTAAGAGAAATTTGTGTGTGTTCAGTAAAAGTATGTTAGTATTAAGGTAAAATATCATTACTTTGATGAGAATGTTTGTTAGTGTTAAGCAAAACTTGCTACTTCTGACAGAAAAGTTGTTATCACAATCAAAAAATGTTACTTCTACGAAAAAATTTGGTATCTTTGGTAGAAAACTTGCTAGTTCGAACAGAAAAAGTGTTATCACTGATGAAAAATATTATTTCTAAGAGAAATTTGTGTGTGTTCAGTAAAAGTATGTTAGTATTAAGGTAAAATATCATTACTTTGATGAGAATGTTTGTTAGTGTTAAGCAAAACTTGCTACTTCTGACAGAAAAGTTGTTATCACAATCAAAAATTTTACTTCTACGAAAAAATTTGGTATCTTTGACAGAAAACTTGCTAGTTCGAACAGAAAAAGTGTTATCACTGACGAAAAATATTATTTCTAAGAGAAATTTGTGTGTGTTCAGTAAAAGTATGTTAGTATTAAGTAAAATATCGTTACTTTGATGAGAATGTTTGTTAGTGTTAAGCAAAACTTGCTACTTCTGACAGAAAAGTTGATATCACAATCAAAAAATGTTACTTCTATGAAAAAATTTGGTATCTTTGACAGAAAACTTGCTAGTTCGAACAGAAAAAGTGTTATCACTGACGAAAAATATTATTTCTAAGAGAACTTTGTGTGTGTTTTCAGTAAAAGTATGTTAGTATTAAGGTAAAATGTCGTTACTTTGATGAGAATGTTTGTTAGTGTTAAGCAAAACTTGCTACTTCTGACAGAAAAGTTGTTATCACAATCAAAAAATGTTACTTCTAAGAAAAAATTTGGTATCTTTGGTAGAAAACTTGCTAGTTCGAACAGAAAAAGTGTTATCACTGTCGAAAAATATTATTTCTAAGAGAAATTTTTGTGTGTTCAGTAAACATTTAATAAAAAAGCCATTTGAAAGTATTGCTTGGTGATGGGATATTCGAAAAGCCATAAAGTAAAGTTGTGGGTGAAAAGGATGAGTACTTCAAGTTGTAAAATTGGTTTAGGAGGGACATTAAATGAAGAACTTGTTCTGAAATGCCTTTTGAAAAGTATTGCTTTATGTTTTGGGTATGCAAAAAGTCGTAAAGTAAAGTTGTGGTGAAAAGGATGAGTACTTCAACTTGTAAAATTGGTTTAGAAGGGGCATTACATAAAGAACTTGTTCTGAAAAATATAATAAAGCCTTTGAAATGTATTGCTTGATATTGTGGTATTCAAAAAGTCGTAAAGTAAAGTTGTGGTGAAAAGGATGAGTACTTCAAATTGTAAAATTGGTTTAGGTGGGACATTAAATGAAGAACTTGTTCTGAAATGCCTTTTGAAAAGTATTGCTTGATGTTGTGGTATTCAAAAATTCGTAAAGTAAAGTTGTGGTGAAAGGGATGAGTACTTCAAATTGTAAAATTGGTTTAGAAGGGGCATTAAGTGAAGAACTTGTTCTGAAATGTCTTTTGAAAAGTATTGCTTGATGTTTTGAGTATGCAAAAATTCGTAAAGTAAAGTTGTGGCTGAAAAGGATGAGTACTTCAAGTTGTAAAATTGGTTTAGAAGGGGCATTACATAAAGAACTTGTTTTAAAAAATATAATAAAGCCTTTTGAAAAGTATTGCTTGATGTTGTGGTATTCAAAAATTCGTAAAGTAAAGTTGTGGTGAAAAGGATGAGTACTTCAACTTGTAAAATTGGTTTAGAAGGGGATTACATAAAGAACTTGTTCTGAAAAATATAATAAAACCTTTGAAAAGTATTGCTTGATGTTTTGAGTATGCAAAAAGTTGTAAAGTAAAGTTGTGGCTGAAAAGGATGAGTACTTCAAATTGTAAAATTGGCTTAGAAGGGGCATTACATAAAGAACTTGTTCTGAAATGCCTTTTGAAAAGTATTGCTTTGTGTTGTGGTATCCAAAAAGCTGTAAAGTAAAGTTTTCGATGAAAAGGATGGATGCTTCAACTTGTAAAATGGGTTTAGGAGGGACATTAAGAAAGGAACATGCTCTGAAATGTCTTTTGAAAAGTATTTCTTGGTTTTGAGGTATCCAAAAAGCTATAAAGTAAAGCTTTGGGTGAAAAGAATGGGTACTTCAAGTTGGAAAATAGGTTTAGAAGGGACATTAAGAAAGGAACTTGCTCTGAAATGTCTTTTGAAAAGTATTGCATGATGTTTTGGGTATGCAAAACGTCGTAAAGTAAAGTTGTGGTGAAAAGGATGAGTACTTCAAGTTGGAAAATGGGTTTAGAAGGGACATTAAGAAAGGAACTTGCTCTGAAATGCCTTTTGAAAAGTATTTCTTGGTGTTGAGGTATCCAAAAAGCTGTAAAGTAAGGTTGTGGGTGAAAAGAATGGGTACTTAAACTTGTAAAATGGGTTTAGAAGGGACAATAAGAAAGGAACTTGCTCTGAAATGCCTTTTGAAAAGTATTTCTTGGTGTTGAGGTATCCAAAAAGCTGTAAAGTAAAGTTGTGGGTGAAAAGGATGGGTACTTCAACTTGTAAAATGGGTTTAGAAGGGACATTAAGAAAGGAACTTGCTCTGAAATGCCTTTTGAAAAGTATTTCTTGGTGTTGAGGTATCCAAAAAGCTGTAAAGTAAAGTTGTGGGTGAAAAGGAAGGATGCTTCAACTTGTAAAAATGGGTTTAGGAGGGACATTAAGAAAGGAACTTGCTCTGAAAGGATATAATAAAGCCTTAAAAAAGTATTTAAAAATATGGAGGGGACTCTTTGGGGTCCCGGGGAGGGCCTTTTGGGGTCTGGGGGGCCGGGTGGTCCTTTGGGAGCCCGAGGGCCCTTTGGGGACCGGGGGCTTCCTTCGGGGTTGGGGTAGGGGGATCGGAGCCCTTTGGGTCGGGGTAGGGGGATCGGGGCCCTTTGGGGTGTTGGAGTGTGGGACCTCACGACACTGTTTAAATAGAACTTGTGTATTATAACGACCACAGAGTTTCACCCTCAAATCCTCTTCTAAAACATCTTCTAAAATCATCTTTTAAAATGTCTCTAACTGTTTCGCCGAAATAATTCCCTAAAATGTCTTAAACGGTTTCGCCCAAATAATCTCTAAACGTAATTTCATCGTGTTCCCTTTGTTTTTGGCATCCCTGCGCTGTCACATTTGAAATTACTAAGAAACCTTTTCTCGCGTTAAACTCTTCATCTCTAAGATCAAAACATTCGCCTGAGTTACAATTAACCTTGCCATCACCTGTCAGATATTAATAAACTTTTCCCTGGAAACAATTCTGGTCGAACTCCAAAGATATTAATAAACTTCGTCCCGGAGACAATTCTCCTTGGAAACAATAAATTAATTCCCCTTTCGTGAATCAATAATTCCCCTTAGAAACAACAAATTAATTCCCCTTTCGTGACAAATCAATCAATCATGACATCATCTGTTAGAAACACGTGATCCTGTTTTCCTATTCCTGGATCTTAACATTCGCCCCGAGCGTGCACTTGCCCAAAACAACAAAGAAGCTATATTTGTTTCTTAATTCCCCTTTCGTAAATCAATACATTCTCCCCACCGATTATGTAAATCAAGTTCTCGGAACTTCACTTCCCCCTCGAGTCCTAGATCAATACATTGCCCCTAGTGTGCACTTGGCCAAACAACAACAACAACAAATCAATTGATCTTGAACGAAGTGTCATTGACCCTGTTCCCCCGTTAGACTCAATAATCCAGAAAACATCCACAAAGTGAGAAAAATCCTGTTTTTTCATTCTCACTGACAAAACCACAAAACAGACATAAATTGATGTAGACATCCATGAAAAACATCAAATAAATTGACCAACACACATAACCGTCCAAGAAACATCCATAAAAGTGAGAAAATTCCTGTTTTTTCATTCTCACTGACACCGAACCATAAAAAAATGCATAAATTATGTAAAAAAGTTGTAGGTGGCAGCAGGGGTGAGGGGATGGACCTTTAGGGTCCTTTCTACTGGTGGGATGCCCCATCCTCAATCCTTGTTCCTTACGCAAAAGTTCAACTTTTTGTCCTAAATTCTTTAAGAGCGACCAGTCAAATACAAGGGCCGTTGATTAGGAATAAGAACAATTTCTAAACTACTATACAATTTTATCATAAAGAACGAGGGGTTGAGGTTGTGGCAGCCCCAATCATATACGGCATAGTTTCTGTTCGTTTTAAATTGTGATGTCGCTCTTTGCTTTAATTTAAAGGGCTTGTTTTGATATTTTATATATTTAAAAGATTAGAAATTTATAGAAATGGGAGACTCAATGCTTTTTAATCCCTTGACAGATCAATTTTTTTTAAATATCTTTGTATTTACCCTAGGTTGGTATGCATGCTTGTGGTAACTTTTGACCACAGTTCATATAATTATCCAGTATGATCATTCTCTATCTCACCCATTATAAAAACCCGGACCGGGGTGCGAGTGCTCCGGAGAACGTTTTTGCAGATATAAACATAGGCGAAGTCAGATTAGCGGGAATGCAGGTTAGTCTGTTTCTGGTTGTTTCCATTATAGTGCATTGAAACAATCGGAAACAGACTAACCCGCATTCCCGCTAATGCAGAAATAAGTGGGAGGAGCTTTTTGTTCGCACCGAGAACGAAGACCAGAAATGATCTGCGATAAGCTTACTGGTATATTCTGTCTACTGTGCTTTTGACTTATGACTGTGGTGACCGTGCCTCTTACCGCAAACTCAAAGTTTGTTCCATTTTTTTCATCTATTTAGAGTATAATTCACCTATTTTTAGTATTCCTTTTCAAACGTGTGTCCCCTTTCTGAATGGAGCTCCCGTCCCCACAAAAAACAATTATGCGCACCTTTCAAATCTTGAGCTATTCGGCCTACAATGTACAGTATGATCTGACAGTTGAAAGGGATTTTTATGTTCTTGAGATTCTAATTTTTAGGTTACACCTTTTTCGCCTTAAGAAAATCACGTGGGGGCATCAAATCTTTTCATTTAAAAATACTTTTTGATAAGCTCCCTTAGCTACTTCTGTGTTTAGCATGAAGTACAATTAACAAATAAATTTTGCTTTCTCTCCGCTAAAACTTTCCTTATACGAAAATTTAAATTAACAAAATTTGAATCTAGTATAGATGCAGCCTCAAATCCAGGATACCTTGGCACAGATATTAATCAAATTAAAAATCGTCACGCTGTTAGTTATTTTAGGTTAACATAAATTTTAGTCTTCGGAAAGTGAAAGCCATTTGATATAAAACCATTATATTGTTTTGAAGTCATAAAATCTTTGGGCTTAAGTGTTGGATATAATAATACGGTTGAGCGCGTTTCTTCTCTAGATTTTGGTAAATACAGGAGTAATGTGGAATCAAACCGTTACACCAGTCGTAACCTAAATTGAGGGCTCTAATTTGTATTACCTTTATTCAAGCCTAGAGATACCGACAAGAAAAACATTTTAAGTGGCAAAAATCAACCTGGAGCTTGCATCAAAGAGCTAAATAAATCATTTACCAAGTTCTATAGTTGTTTTTTTTTCGCTTGGATCTGCAGATGTCTTGGGATGTCAATTTGCCATTCGGTATCGGTATTAATTGTACACCAGAAGTTTTTCAAATGGAGTTATGAAAATGGCATGATTATTAATAAAAATAGTAAATGAAATAATTGGGCCATTTTTTTATTATTCTTTCTTCCCGTCTACATGTTCATTCATCATGGTTGCAGCGGTAGCTGCAACCTAGTAAAGAGAGAACCACAGCCCATAGTAGCCAAAGGTTAAAAATCATGTTTAGAAAAAAGCTACCTAGTGAAAAAAATTGCCACCTGACACTGATTCAGGAACGGTAACTATTATTTCGGTTCGTTTTAAAAGTAAAAGTTTCTTGTGAAAATAAATTTATGGTGATTTCGAAAAAAAGCCTGAAACCCCTCGAAAATGGCATTAGACCAAAATGAAAAGTACACCGTTGGAATCAGCATGGTCGAACACCTTTACATGATCAGGGAAATTACCCTCCCCTCCTTGAACAACAAAGAAAATCGCTTTTTTACATTGGTAGCACTGATCTGTCTCCCTTTTTTCTAAAAGGGCTAGGGGATGGCCAGAGCATCATAGAGCGATGTGTAATAGCTCTTTTGAAAGGAAATTAAATTTTTAAGTGCCCTTTTTAAGTGACCAAAAATATTGGAGAGCAATTAGCCCCCCTCCCGATAGGCCCCCTTCTCCAAAGTCATCCAATCAAAATTTCGAGATAATCATTTTGTTCAATATAGTTCAAAGGTCCAATATCTATGGTTTTAGAGATGATATGACCCTCCATAGTCTCTGGGGAAAGGGCTGTACGCTGTATTGGTATCAGACGTATCGATATCACGCGTATCATTACGGGCGTGTTGTTATTGGGTGCTTTGTATCGCCTGTATCTTCGACAAATTTTTACGACCCTCCAGAGTCCCTGGGGAAAGGGCTGTGCGTTGTATTGGCATCGGACGTATTGATATCACGGGTATCGGTATGGGCGTATTGCTATTGGGCGTTTTGATATGGCCTGTATCTTAGACAAATTTTTAGTAGCTTATATAAAAGATACTGCTCATATATACGCCCTTCTTTCCTATAAATTCCACCATCAGCAAGTTCCAAATGGCACTAAAAAACGGCATTTTGGGTGCCTTGTCTCAAATGGAAAAGCTGGGGCTACTGGGCTACCAGAACTTTTTATAGCGACGTTTAATGGCTCATTTGAAAGCTATTGCCCATATCTGCGTGAGTTTTATCAATTCTACCATCCGTAAGTGTGATATAGTACTAAAACAGGGGCGTAATTTTGTCAAAACCCTGAGGAGGGGGCTAAGGTGGACCAAATTTTCCCAGATCAAGTGAAAATGTCAGTGAAAAACAAAAAATAAGCCTTATAGTAGTATAGGGTGCCCTGCTCATCCAGGGCTAAGTGACGTCACAGCCAGACACCCTATTTCTAGTCCAATCAGAGACCTAGAATACTAAGCTAAGTGACATCATTTAGCCCTGATTTCCAGAAATTTTAGTATGAATTTACATAATAGGCTCAAGAGGTCTTAGCAACCGCTCGTAGCAACCACAACTAATATAAGGAAGGATTTTCAGTATAGTTGTTTTTAGTGTGAGAATAGAATTCAAGGACAGAGAATAGTTTGACTATACTTGTTTATTTATTTGTTAAGATATATATTTGCAATAAAGAGTGGTATGTTTACGCTATTAGAAGTTGATAGGGGACCTGGTGGCAGCAGCAATGATACAAGGGTACCAAACATTGCAGTAGAAATAACAAGATGATCTCGACTTTGTCTTGAATGGGTAGAAGTGTATGAAAGGCACGTGATATCTATGAGTAAATTTAAATTGGATGAACAATTATTCTTCGCTGCGAAAGTCGATATAGTACATATACATAGACTTCAAAGTGTTTTAAATGCAATAGTGAAGCATATTGAGGACAATAAGTTATACCGGTAATTCTATGTGTAATATATTATTCTTGTAATTATGTTCACACACAATAAAATTGTTTCGTAATTGAAAATGTTCTCTTTTTTTCTATTAGATCTTTTTTAAGTAGTTTATCGAACATTCTTGAAGTAGAATGAATCAAGGTTAGTCTAGAGTCAGGAGTGAGAGTGTTAGGATTCAAAAATGAATGAATTTGAGAAAGAGAGAATTATATCGAATCTTGTGATTATGGAAAAACGTTTGATTCTAGACGACGATTTTCTCGAGTTATCTCTTCAACTGAAAATGTTTTCTCAAAGAACACTTGACAATATAATGGAGAATGATTTTCCATCGTTGGACTATTGTATGCACCTTTTACGACGAAACTCAAATGCTTTTACTCAATTTATTGATATATTAATTGAAACATAGCAAAATAATATCGTGGACGTACTTTTGAATACATTACCATAGATTCTATCTAGATGACTCTCCGTTCAAAACAGGTTATGTAACGTCACAAAGTTACTCCTCTCTCTCTCTTTCCCAATCTGAATTTACAAAGCGTAGATCAGTTTCATTTTAGCTGTGAGAGAGTTGACACTAGAAATAAAAAAAAGTTCTATACATGTCCACTATGTATGTATACTCTTGGCAGTTGGTCATCATGTGGTCTTGAAGAGATTTTTGACTCACATCCTAGAGGGTATTTATGCTCCAACTATCGCTATGATAAATGTTATTAGTGGGAGAATACTTATCCTGTTATGATTGGAAAGAACCCTAAACGAGATTTCAGTTTATTTCTGCGATATTGGTATCATTTTGTTTTTAAATTATTTTGGGAGGAAGAATCAGGTGTACAATTCAACTGTTGGGGTAACAAGACAATTTGGTCTCTACGTCATCGTTGTGACGACACTGCCTATTATGACTATAAACCTAGTGATTTTTATGTGGCAGTTACAGAGTGTGATTCACCACTTAAAAACACTGTATGTGATATTGCTTAAAATAGACAAATTGAAACACGTGAATTTTACAACATGAATGCAAATAGTATCATTGACTATACAAAGAGATATGATAAGAGTGAAGTTACATTGTACTGTAGAAAATGTGACCCTGACTTTGCAGCCAATCTAGATCAATATATAGTGCATTCAATGGATCTACCAGCATTAGTTGTTCTCGACAGTTGCCTATACACAGAAGAAGAAGAAGAAGAAATCTAATGTGAAGAATAAAAACATTGTTGTTGTGTATATATACATTTTTTTATTAATAAACAAATTTACATACATTTTGAAAACACTTTACTCGTAGGGCACTAAAATCACTACTATATAGGTCTGAGAGCATATTTTCCACCATAAAGTCATCCAGACGTGGACTGTCTACGTAAATGTTGAGAAACTGCTTGTAAGTATAACCACGACATCTGAAGACGAAATATAGTAGCGCATGAAAACCGTAACTTTTAGTTGTTAGATCCTGCACTCTCTTCCGGTTTTGATTAATAGTTTTCCCGTAGCTTTCAATATAGTTGTTGATGTTTGGAGTGTAGAATGTATAGGATAGGCCGAGAGGATATACAAATTCACTAGTCTTTATTGTTATAAAGATGCACAGCCAATGACCGGTCTTCATACTCAACGGACTGCTATTAACAATGATAATAGTATTGGTTGCACTTTGAATTTTTGCAAGGAAGTCCGATGGTAAACAATAGGATCTGTATTTGGACATGTAAGAGTCCATACTAAATACACTGATTATTTGACTAGTGTTCATGGTGCAAGGTCTAGTAGAATACTGCCTTCGGGAGTGATTTCCCAATAGGTTTCAAATTGACTTAACGAGATTAGTGCGATACTCTCAGGTAATGGGTCGGCAAATGTGCACTCTAAACGCACACTCCCCGTTCGTACTATACTCATATCTTGAGTGCCAGACAAGTCTAGTACAATGATACCATGTTTTTTAAGCGAATATTTCTTCGGTTATACCACTTTCAAATGGTTGTGAATCATGATCTAAGGTTTGCATTGTCAACCCACACAATTTCCTATAGGATTTATCAAAAGATAGATTGTAGAGTGGGATTCTCTATACTTTACATACAAGAGAAGAAAACCCAAACATCTCAAATTTATGTGGGCAACCTGTCGACGAACCTATTGCACTAGCACGTTTTACAAATGACCAAGCTAATTTTGATGGAATGGCGCCATTGATAAAGGATAAGTCGGTGGAGGTACGCGAGCCTGTGGCAATATGACGTTGATTGGAGATTGTATGAGGAACAAGTAGTTTAATAATGTTTTCACTGGATCTCAGTTTTTCCACTGCCAAAGCAATAGAACTCATAACCTGCTGCTTTCGTACATGTAGTATTGCCGAGGTGAGAGAGAGAGAGTTACATCAGGATTGGCAGGAAGTTCTTTTCGTAAAATTAAATTGGATGGAGCAAGCGTCAATTTTATATCCACTTTAATATTTGGTGGTAGCCATTCTGGTATATCAAATATCCCATTATATATTTTCCCAACTAGATGTAATTCACTAGTTGTAGCATTTTTAAGTGCATCTGTACTATTGGTATCTGTAATATATTCATGCACTATATTCAAGCACTTTTTTTAAAATCCTTGCCAGAGCCCCAATCGCATAGTATAGAGGATGCAAAATCTGTAGCAGCCGGTAAAATATATTTTTTAGCCAGGGGTAGTGCAGAGCGAAACAGCTTAGCAAACCAACTGCCAAGACCATAGCCTGACATTGCTGAACGACCTTTGTAATAGTCCATTCCATTGCCCAGTTGTCTTGGGCCAAGAGTAGAAACATAGTAGTCAATATCAGGACAAATGAATACCACTTTTCTATTAGACATCTTGTTTTTGGACACCGATAATCATGGGTCGAAAATGAAATGTAACAATGAAATATAACAGCCAAACCTTTTGATATTGCTAGAGGATCACCTAATTCAGTTCTTAGTGTTAACTAACAGAGTTCCATGTAGGAAGTATTTACGGGGATATGGTGAAATTGCTTTATATTGTAATGATGATTATGATCTTGACTGGTTTTTCGTTCAAGAACTCATAGGAGGGTAACATTGCTATTGCCAACTCTGAATGTTTCAGCAAATGAAGCATAGAGAAATATACAAGTGTCCGAGGAGAAGGCAGGTTGGTAGTCAGCAATAATAACATTAGTTTTCCGGCACTTTTACCATTGATTATATTGAGTTTAAAGCCAAGAACATCTTTTAGATTATCATTGAGAATAACTTTTTCATTGGCAATTGGTGAACTAATGTAGATCTTGTCCTCTTCCTTTGAATATTTGAAATGAAAGGCTCCATTTTACGAGCGGAAATTCTTTTTTTGATAGTACGACACAAATCATTCATACAACTGAGTTCCTCGTATGGTAATTCAACATATGGATATTCCAACCAATTGATCTTTTGGATTTTACGTTCATCTCTAACGGGTGGTGTTCAATTATAGCGTCTAATTTTTATATCATATATGCGATCTTTTTTCAGGATATCATAGGTATTTTTTAGAATACAGTCGCCAAGAGCCACTTCATACGCGCCGTCAAATTTGATTGTGGGAGAGAGTTTCGTCCAAAAATCACTTGCTTTATTCAAATCATTGTAGAGTGGATCAGTTACATTGGGCATGAATGTCACATAGAAATCATTTGGCGTTGTAAATGTCTTTAACTGCAACCCAAGAATCAAAATCGTAAGTGTATCCTAGCCAACGAAAAAGCAACTGTCTCTTGCCCCTGCGAGTACGACTCTTTAATATATTTTAAATTTGATAAATTTCACTACTGTTTCTAACTTTTTGTAGTTCATAAACAGAAAAACCGCCGAGAATCTCATCATCTTCGGTGTCTCGCAGACGATATGTTATGGGTTCGGTGTCTAGGATTTTTGAAACTTTAAAAAGTTCATTGGACCATAAATAATTCCCCTTTTAAGAAATATTAGCAGTTCTATTAATTCGAACAGTATCACCAATATTGAACTTTTCTTCACATTTTTTTTCACTGGAATATTGTTTAAGAAAATTGTCAAATATATTTTCACTGCAATGAACTTCCTGAGGGCTAACATTGGACAGAGATCGATGGGGTCGATGGTTATATATTTGCATGATTTTATCTAAATCATGAATAAAAGTAGCAGTATTTTTCAGTGTACAATATCTCGAAATTAATAGACGAATCGTTCTTATCAATCGCTAAGCCAGTGCAGCCTTTATCGGACTATGACTATGATAGAGCTTTGTATTATATTTCAATAGAACCTTTTCCACATGTGGATTAACAAATTCGCTACCACGATCACTAAATTTGTGCATAGCAATCTTGTTCAAGAATGTCTTCTAACGCCTGAGCAACTTCAACACCTCTCTTTGATTGCAAAGGAACAACATATTTATAGCAACTATGGGCACTGATTGCCACTAGAATATATTTGTAGGGTGTATTGTGGCGTCTTTGAATCTCATCTAGAGTTAAAAGATCTGCTTGCATTATATGCAGTGGGAAAAAGGCTTTAGTTTGTCGATATTGTTTGCCACGAATCCTGTGATTTCGATTTAGAGTGTAACTCGGTTTCATTTTCTAGATAATCTTTTGCATTTTTTAAAGTGTTGAGACCGCCACTGACAACGATGACTTTAGAAAGTGTTGTGGGGGAACTTTGATTTCTCCCTTCACCAATATTTTCATAAACATGTTTTAAAACTTCATCCATTTTGAACGCAAACACGTAGTGTAATGCCCGCTACCCTTTTGCACACTGGAGGGTGGTGCTTGTGACGGTGAGTTGATATCAATACGTCTTCGCTTTTGTATAGCAAATACCATTGGTGTTATCAAATCATTGCTGCTGCTGCTGCTACTGCTATGAGTGCTAGTATTTTCCAAGAATGATTTAAAATCTCCTTCTTCTTCTTCTTCTTTTTAAATTGTGTTGTTGTTGTTGCTGTTTTTTGCTGTCAGAGGACTGACAGCTATAGTGTATTCCTTTGATTTCTTTAGAATTTGCTTATTGCCAATAAGACTTTTTGGGAAGTTTGATTTATTTCGAAAGCTGTATAGCTTATTGTCAAATGATAAAAGTCCTTTACGATTTGTAACCATATCACAAATGAAATCAAGTAGATTATAACTTTCTCCTGGAATTATTATTCGTTTCCCTCTGCTATCGAATTGAACTTGATCATCATCACTTTCCAACATCAGATATGTTAATACTCTTTTACTCTGTTTCCGATACGTGTAAGGCTAAGGGTTTCCAAGAGGCCCCGATAAGGTTTCCAATGGTTGTCACTATTGAATTCAGTTCCTTCTCCTTTGATTGTATTGTTGTTGTTGCTGCAGAATCTTGAGGAGATGTTTCCTTTTTGGGGTGGGGATCAATGACACTTACATTGACGGGTCTCTCACGATACGGTCTATGTTTGTCCACGCGACGAAGTGCATCTTGAAGTAAAACTAGCTTTTTGTCATCGGCAATATTTTCATCTTCAATTATTTTGCTTAGATTCTCCTCAAACTATTCAATTGGGGAAAGGCCAAGTTCTATTGGAGTTAATTTGTAGGGTTTAGCCATCTCGAAAAAACTGTTTACAAGTCCTTCGATTATTGGCAGTATTAAATAAAAAAAACAAGTTTTTTTAACTGAAAGTAAGGAGCGACCTTAAACCTTAAAACGAACAGAAAATATTCCGTATATGAAAGGGGCTGTCCCCTCCTCAACGCCTTGCTCTTTACGCTAAAGTTTGAATCTGTCACAAAACTTTATTTTTTAAAACAATTAAAAACTTTAGCATAAAGAGCGAGGTGTTGAGGAGGCGACAGCCTCTTTCATATACGGAATAATTTCTGTTCGTTATAAGTTTTAATGTCGCTCCTTCCTTTCAGTTAAAAAAACTTGTTGTTTTAGTTAATTTCTGAACGTTTTTGAATTAATGCAGCTTTGATTTTGGCTCACCGTACATGAATAATTAAAACGAAATTCGCATATTAATTTTCAAAAATAATACTTATATTCATTTCCGACAAAAATAATAATTATATTTGGAAAGAGCATAAAAAAGGCATTAAGTGGTATGTTTACTTTATTTGTAAGTCAATAATATGAACAACAAAAATTTACCTAAAATTGAATTTTCAAGTAGACTAGCAATTATTATTTTTCAAAAAGTCATCAAGTGGCATATTTACCTAGCCTAGGCCTAATTCATACCTCAGTAACGGAAAGATTGTAACCACCACAGTCACGGCCTATTTGGAATCTCGGTGTCAAGATCACTTGGGTTCAAGGTAGCCTATAGCAGCATGTTTCAACAATAGCCTATCAAAGGTCTTGTTACTTATAGGGCAGAAATTGGATATAAACCAAGACATAAACCACTTGATTTCCTGGTGATACAGAATAGACTAGGCCAGGGTTAATCACTCCTGTTACTAGGCTGTCCTAGGGATATTTACAAGGTAGCCTAATCTTAAACTAAGCCAATAGATGTAAAAATGTAAACTCTTGCTTACCTGTCAATGATTTCCTCCAGTAATTAAGCTTAGTGAAGCAACAAATAGTAAAGCAAACAGTCACTAACTCACTAGGCTACAAAACACTGATGTTGTGTACAACTAAGGTTATGCACAGAGAAAAGTTAAATAAACACAAATTAAATTCAGCAAATCCAGTTAAATCCAGCAGGACAATGTTCCAAAGGACTACATGAGTAATTAACAAAACAATCCTAATTTGTTTTTGTTTGTAACAAATTTTTTTGCCAGGCTAAGTTAGTTTGCAGCAAATTTGTTTGATAGGTTAATTGGTTTTGCTTTAGGCTAGCTTTAAGATTGCTGTTGTTGTTGTAGAAAATGACATTCTTGGCTTTCGTCACGAAAACAATAAAAATATAAATGTATTTAATGCAGAAGCTACACTAAAACATTTATTTACTTTGGGGGGAGGGGTGCAGGCTAGGTTCATGGACTTTACATGTTTTAAATTAATTCAATTCTCTTGATGTATCTATTGTTATCAAAACACTGTTTTTTTTTAGTTTATGTTATTATTGATTCGCGTCACACCTTACTAACAATTCGTTACCACGAACTGTTTGAAACAAACTAATCTTTATTTTTTCCTGCATGAGAGGTGGGTAAGCCCATCTTCAACACCTTGCTCTTCACGCTACAGTTTATAATATTAAAAAAAAAAAAAAAAAACTTGCAATTGTTCTAATTAAACAACCCTTGTGTTTCAGGCGTCGTTCATAAAGAATTGGGACAAAATTCAACCTTCAGCGTAGAGTAAGGTGTTGAGGAGGGGGAACCCCCACATATACATAATAATTTCTGTTTTGTTTTAAGTTTTAATAATGTTTCTTACTTTCAGTTGAAGAAATTTGTTTTTTCATTTAATTTCTGATCGGTTTTTAAATAATGCCAGGAAATCTGGCTCCACCTCCACAGAAAGATCCCTCCTCCCTACAGAAATATTCTCTAGATAATTCAATCTTGGTGATAATTTACCCCACACAATTACCTTTAACATGTCCACGCATAAAAGTGAGTCGGCAAAATGAAAGCAAGACACATAAAAATAATTTCGTATTGGAATTCTGGCAAATTTCCCCAGTGTAAAATTTCCCGTGAAAAGTTTCCTCCCTGGAAGCTTACCTCCCCATGGAAAATCTTCCTTGTGGAAAAAAACAGAAAGATCTTTAACATGTCCACGCATAAAAGTGAGTCGGCAAAATGAAAGCAAGACACATAAAAATAATTTCGTATTGGAATTCTGGCAAATTCCCCCAGTGTAAAATTTCCCGTGAAAAGTTTCCTCCCTGGAAGCTTACCTCCCCATGGATAATCTTCCTTGTGGAAAAAAACAGTAGAAAATTCACCCCCCCCCCTCCAAAGAAAATGCATGCATAGTTCCCAAGAACAAATACTATACATATACAACTAGGGAAATTTAAAACTTTAGGACCTTTCCATAAGGGCTCTAGAGGGAATTTGTTACCTTCAAAGATATATTTTTTTGGTTTTTCAACTATGCTGAACAGAATGGCTATCTCAAAATGTTGATCAGAGGAAATTGGGAAAAAAGGGGCGTGGGAGGGGGCCAAGTTGCCCTCCAGCATTTTTGGTCACTGAAAAGGGCACTATAGCTTTTAATTTCCGTTCGAATGAGCTCTCTCTTGATGTTCTAGAACCACTGGGTCGGTACGATTTCCCCTGAAAAAAAATAAACACGCATCCGTGATCTTTCTTCTGGCAAAAATACAAAGTTGCACATTTTTGCAGATATGAGCTTGAAATATGAGCTTAAAACCTATGTAACAGGGTTTTCTGATACGCTGAATCTGACGGTGTGGTTTTCGTTAAAATTCTTTCACTTGTAGGGGATGTTTCCCCCCTCTTTGAAAAATCAGGCAAATTTTCTCAGGCTCGTAGCCTTTGATGAGTAATACTAAGCTTAATAAAATTTCTATATTTAGAATCAGCATTATAAGCCCATTCTTTTGATACATTTATTGACATCAAAATACCGTTTTTTAAAGTTTCGATTACTATTGAGCCGTATCCCTTGTTTTTTTATTGTATTTTTTTATTAAGTATATTCAGTAGCGGATCTAGGGGGGCGGGGGGGTTAGATGCCCCCCCCCCTTGCTTGGGCAAAAAGTTCTATCATTAGATTTTCTGTGACTTGATTGCGATATCAACGCTTGGATCAACGCATCTTTGAAAAGGATCGGACGACACTTGGTCTGTCTGCCTTAAGTCTTTAGGGAATTGTCTAGAGTGTTTGGTGTCACCCGAACTTACAAGGTATTTTGAAGCTTGTCATCTCGTAAATCGTTGAAGAGTGTGCGCGTCAAAACCTGTTGAAGAGTGTGCGCGTCAAAATCGTTGAAGAGTGTACGCGTCAAAAATTGTCTAGAGTCTGCGCGTCAAAACCTGTTTCTTATTCAATAACTAAGCAAAAATCTTGAAATGACTCTGATAACACATACGCCTTAGGGTTAGTCGCGATTCTAGAAGGGTTTGAAAAGTATACAATTTTTGGATAATATTAACCAGTTATGATGTCGAAGCGAAAGCAGATAACTCTCGACAACTTTTTTGGTTCGGAAGCTAAAGCTAGGCGAGTGGACGCCGTAACTGAAGATAGAAATAATGATAGTTACAGTGTTAGTTGTGATTCCAGCGCTTTGACTAATAGTGAGATAGTGCATGATTCGTTAGCTTCAATCGAAGAGTGTAGCCCCAAGCCTAACACAAACATCGAAAATATAAGCACTTTCTACGAAAATGATATCGGAAGCTATATCGATAGACTTGAAAAACTGGATGATCGTACGCGATATCAATTGCTTCAGAACCCGTGAATTCCGACGTCTAACTACAGCTTCCCCTATTCAGTTCACAAGAAGCGGGACAGGGACGAAAAGAGATTTTTCAATCGTACTCGCTTGGAAGAATTTCATTGGCTAGTACTTTCAAATAAGATGAGGGGCTTATTCTGTAAATATTGTATTTTGTTTAACTTTCGAGGGGTTGGAAGCTCCAATCAATTGTAAAAGTTGGTAAAGAAGCCCCTCGTGACTTTTGCTAAGCTAACTGGAAAAGACGGTGACTTGGTGTCTCGTGAAAATAATCAGTATCACCGCGATTCAGTTGACGCAGGCAAACATTTCCTTCTAAAATATGACAACCCTGAAACCAACATTTTAAGCCTTGTAAACGAACAACGTAGCCAATAAGTGCAGGAAAACAGAGCGAGATTGAAGCCAATTGTAGAATCAATTGTTTTCTTGGGTCGACAGAACATTGCTCTTCGTGGCCATAGAGAAGATGGAGAATTATTGGCATAAAAGGACCCATTGACAAACGAAGGGAACTTTCAAGAACTTTTAAGGTACCGTGCAAATAGTGGCGATATCACTTTAAAACAACATTTGGAAAGCTCAGGTGTAAATGCTACTTATATAAGCAAAACAACACACAATGAATTAATTGAATGTTGTGCCAAAGAGATTCTTAAAGAAATTCTTGCACGAGTTCATTCTGCCAAGTTCTACAGTGTGGTTGTTGATGAAACAACGGATGTGGTACACAAGTTACAACTGAGTATTGCCCTTTGCTACAATTACAATTGCACAAGACGTGAAGATTTCGTTGGTTTTTTAGACCTACACGAAACATGTTACTTGGACAGCATTGGAAACTTCGAACCGACCATTAAAGAGGAAACGCTTGGAAATGTTGTGTTGGATTTTCTTCGATCTCTTGGGCTAGACTTGGAAAATTGTGTGGGCATAGGCACTGATGGATGTGCTATGATGGTTTCAGAACATTGTGGAGCTGTAAAAGAAGTTCAAAAGGTAGCAAAGAATGCCCTGCGTTGCCCATGTTTCAACCATGCTCTAAATCTTTCCATGTCAAAAACTTCTTCTATCCAGAGTGTTAGAAACTCTATCGGAGTAATAAAAGAAATAGTTGCTTTTTTTGGTGCTTCTGCAAAGCGCAATTATGTCTTAACCAGAGTAATGAAAGCACAGCTAACTGGCATGTGGGAAACGCGTTGGATCGAAAGGCACGATTCCTTAATGCAGTTTGTGGTAGAGCTCCCTAAGATAGTGGAAGCTCTTGAGATCATCAGCGGCTGGGCAGAATGCACAACTGGAGCAAAAGCAAAATCCTTATTGACTGCTGTCACATCCTCCGACCTGATAGTAACCATTTACTCTCTTAGTAACATATCTGTACTAATTTTACCGCTCAGTAGGCTATTTCAGAAGAAGAGCTTAGACCTCGCATCTGCAGCAAGCTATGTTAAGGACCTTCTTACCCAGCTGCAAGTCAAGCGTCGGGAGAGTGAAAGCGAGTTTAAAAACACATTTGACGAGGTAACTAAAGTGGCAACCGAGCTAGGTTTAGAAATAACAGTCCCAAGGATAGCGAAAAAGCAAACGAATCGGATTAATGTACCATTCAGTTCACACGAGGAATATTATAGACGGTCAGTTTTTATTCCCCTGTTGGACACAATCATTTCGGACTTAGAAAGCCGTTTTTCCGTTGAAACGCTGGACACTTTTAAGCTCAGTATTTTCTTGCCAATAAATTGTATGGAAACGAACAAACAACAATTCGCTAATACGATTCATGACTTGTCACAGCGATACTGGTCAGTAATGGGTTTCCCCTACCAATCGGTTTGTGAGTCTGCCCTGGCCGGAGAAGCGACAATATGGGAAACTCGGTGGCTTCGTCTGAGAGAAAGCAATGCAGGCACAGGTAGAATACCTGAAACACTAGGGGAAACTTTACAGAAACAGAACTGCGATGCTGATATTTTCCCGAATATTTCAGCGCTCTTGCAGATTCTCATGACCCTACCTGTCAGTGTGGCATCTGTTGAACGAAGTCTTTCTACCTTGAGAAGATTGAAAACGTGGCTAAGAAATAAAATGAAGAAGGAAAGACTCACGGGACTTGCCCTTCTTCATGTTCACCGTGATATTGACATAAGTGTAGAAAGTGTTATTGATAGATTTGCTAATAGTGGAAATAGGAGGCGAGAATTTGTTATATAATATTGATAGTGTTTCTATAAATGTATTTTTGTGGATAGCTTTACAGAACCGACAGCTAAATGACGGATAGAAGCAGAGGCATGCAACTTTCAATATCAGTAAGGTACGTTAGGCTTAATTTCGAATGGGAATTTTTCGCAACGAGTCCCCCCCTTCCTAAAATCCTGGATCCGCTACTGCGTATATTTTATTACGTATATGAGGGGGTTCTCCCTTAGTCAATACCACGCTCTTTACGCTAAAGTTAAAATTTTGTTTAAATCACAAACCCCTGAATCACAAAGGCCGTTTAATTAGAATAGATAGCTCTTTTGAAAGCACTAAAAAAACTGTAGCGTAAAGATCGAGGTATTGAGTTGGGGGCGAACCCCCTCATATACTTAATAATTTCTGTTCGTTTTAATTTCTAGTTGCTTTTTACTTTCGGTTGAAAAAATTTGTTTTTTTTTAAATTTAATTTCTGATCGTTTTTTAAATAATGCTGGGAAATCCGGCACCCCCTTGATAGAAATGTTCCTTATCTCAAGGAAACATCCCCCACGGAAAGATTCTCCCGAGTAACCCCCTCCTCCAGCCCCCCCCCCCCCCCCGACCAGAAAAAATCCTTCCTGAAAACACAGAGACGACACACACAGAGACGACACGAGACAAAATACACAAAGAAACGACAAACACACAGAGACGAAAAACACACATACGACACAAACACAGAAACGACACACACACAGAGACGACGCACAAACAGAGACGAAACACACACAGACGACAAACAAACAGAGACGACACACACACAGAGACGAAACACACACACACGACATAAAGACAGAGACGACACACACAGAGACGACACACACAGAGACGACTCTTATACAGAGACAACACAAAGACAAAGACGACAAACATAAAGAAACGACACACATACAGAGACAACACACGCACAGAGACGGCACACACACAGACACCACAAACACATACAGAGACGACACATACAGAGAAACGACACACACACACACAGACGACAGACACAGAGACGACACACACACAGAGACGACACATAAGCAGAGACAACAAACTTACAGAGACGACACACACACAAAGACGAAACACACACAGAGACGACACACACACAGAAATGACCCACAAAGAGAGACAACACACACACAGAGATGACAAACACACAGAGACGACAAACACACAGATACGTAACACAAAAAGAGACGACACACACAGAGACGACACACAGAGACGACTGACACACAGAGACGACTGACACACAGAGACGACATACACACAGAGACGAAACACACAGAAACGATACACACGCAAAGACAAACACTAATACAAGAAACACACAGAGACGACAAACACACAGACAACACACACACAGAGACGACACAAAGAGATGACACACACACAGAGACGACATACACACAGAGACGACACACCCAGAGACGACACACACAAAGAGACAAAAAACACACAGACACGACACACACACAGAGACGATACACAAACAGGGACGACACACAAACAAAGACGAAACACACACAGAGATGACATACACAGAGACTCGACACACACACAGACGACAAACACAAAGAGACAACACACACACAGAGACGACACACACATAGAGACGACAACCAAACAGAGATGACGCACAAACAGAGACGATAGACACACTGAGACACACATACACAGAGACGACACACACACAGAGACGACACACACACAGAGATGACACACACAGAGAGACGACACACACACAGAGACGACACACACAAAGAGACAACACACACACAGAGACGACACACATATAGAGACGACAACCAAATAGAGACGACGCACAAACAGAGACGATAGACACACACACGACATAAGACAGAGACGACACACACAGAGACGACACACACAGAGACGACTCAACAGAGACACACAGACAAGACGACAACACACAGAACGACACACATACAGAGACAACACACCAAAGAGACGGCACACACACAGAACCACAACACATACAGACGACACAAACAGAGAAACGACACACACACACACAGACGACAGACACAGAGACGACACACACACAGAGACGACACAAACAGAGACAACAACTACAGAGACGACACACACACAGACGAACAAACACAGAGACGACACACACACAGAAGACCACAAAGAGAGCAACACACACAGAGATGACAAACACACAGAGACGACAAACACACAGATACGTAACACAAAAAGAGACGACACACACAGAGACGACACACAGAGACGACTGACACACAGAGACGACTGACACACAGAGACGACATACACACAGAGACGAAACACACAGAAACGATACACACAGAGACACACAAACACTAATACAAGAAACACACAGAGACGACAAACACACAGACAACACACACACAGAGACGACACAAAGAGACGACACACACACAGAGACGACATACACACAGAGACGACACACCCAGAGACGACACACACAGAGACAAAAACACACAGACACGACACACACACAGAGACGATACACAAACAGGGACGACACACAACAAAGACGAAACACACACAGAGATGACATACACAGAGACTCGACACACACACAGACGACAAACACAAAGAGACAACACACACACAGAGACGACACACACATAGAGACGACAACCACACAGAGATGACGCACAAACAGAGACGATAGACACACTGAGACACACATACACAGAGACGACACACTCACAGAGACGACACACACACAGAGATGACATACACAGAGAGACGACACACACACAGAGACGACACACACAAAGAGACAACACACACACAGAGACGACACACATATAGAGACGACAACCAAATAGAGACGACGCACAAACAGAGACGATAGAAACACTGAGACACACATACACAGAGAAGACACACAACCAGAGACGAGACACACACAGAGACGACACAAACACAGAGACGACAAACACACAGAGACGACACACACACAGAGACGAAACACAAACAGAGACGACACACACAGAGACGAAAAACACACACAGACGACACAAACATAAACGACACAAACAGAGACGACGCACAAACAGAGACGACACACACACAGAGACGACAAACAAACAGAGAAGACACACAAACAGAGACGACACACACACAGACGACCAACACAGAGACGATACAAACACAGAGGCAAAAAAACACAGAGATGAAAAACACACACAGACGACAAACACACAGAGACGAAACACACAGAGATACGACACAAACAGAGAGACACACAGAGACGACACAGACGCATCGCACAGAGACGACACACACAGAAACGACACACACACAGAGACAACGCAAACACTAATACGACAAAAACACAGAGACGACACAAACACACAGAAACATAACACACAGAGATACGACAAGCACACATCGAAGACACACAGAGACGACACACACACAGAGACGACACAAACATAGACGGAACACACACAGAGACAACCCAAACATAAAGAAGACAAACACACAGGGACGACACACGCATAGAGACGACACAAACACAGAGACGACATACTAACATAGACGACAAACACACAGAGATGAGAAACACACAGAGACAACAAACACAAAGCAAAAAACACACACAGAGACGACACACACACAGAGACGACAAACAGAGACGACATACACACAGAGACGACATAGACAC
Organism: Artemia sinica; assembly: GCA_027921565.1. Classification (NCBI taxonomy): domain Eukaryota; kingdom Metazoa; phylum Arthropoda; class Branchiopoda; order Anostraca; family Artemiidae; genus Artemia; species Artemia sinica. The sequence continues at coordinate 45,342,671 of CM051262.1, read as the reverse complement.
AGAGACGACACACAGAGACAACACAAACACTAATATGACAAACACACAGAGGCAACACACACGCAGAGACGACACACAAACAGAGACGACAAACACACAGATACGACACACATAGAGACGACACACACACAGAGACGACACAAACATAGAGAAGACACACAAACACACAGCGACGACACACACCCAGAGACGACATACACACAGAGAAGACGCACAAACAGAGACAACACACACACAGATATGACACACAAACAGAGACGACACACACAGAGAGACAACATGCACATAGAGACGACACACACAGAGAGACGACACACACACTGAGACGACAAACACAGAGAGACATACACACAGAGACGAAACAGACTCAGAAACGACGAACACACAGAGAAGACAAATACACACAGACGACACACACACAGCGACGACACAAACAAAGAGACGACACACACACAGAGACGAAACACACAAGGAGACGACAAACACATAGACCCGACAAACACACAGAAACGACACACACAGAGACGACACACACAAAAACGACACACACACAGAGACGAAAAACACACAGATATGACACTAACACAGAGACGGCACACAAACAGAGACGAAACACACACAGGGATGACAAACACACAGAGACGACAAACAAACAGAGGCGATACACACACTGAGAAGACACACACACACAGAGACGACACACACACAGAGACGACACAAACACAGAGACGACAAACACACAGAGACGACACACACACAGAGACGAAACACATATAGAGACGACACACACAGAGACTAACTACACACACAGACGACACAAACACATAGACGACACACACAGAGGGACGACGCACCAACAGAGACGAGACACACAGAGATGACACACAAACAGAGAAGACACACACACAGAGACGACACACAAACAGAAACGACACACACACAGAGACGACAAACACAGTGACGACAAAAACAAAGAAGTGAAGCACATACAGAGACGACACACACAGAGACGACACACAAACAGAGATCACACACACACACAGATGAAAAACACACAGAAACGACCAACACACAGAGACGAAACACACAGAGATACGACACAAACATAGAGACGACACACAGAGACGAAACTCACACAGAGACGACACAACACACAGAGACGACACACACAGAAACGACACAAATACAGAGACAACACAAACACTAATAAGACAAACACACAGAGAAGACACAAAAACACAGAGACAAAACACATGAGAGACGACACACACAGACGACACACTGAGAAGACACAAACACAGAGACGACATACACACAGAGACGACACACACAGAGGCGACACACACAGAGAGACAACCCAAACACAAAGACGACACACACACAGAGACGAGACACATGCAGAGAGGACACAGACACAGAGATGACACACCAGCATAGAAGACAAACACACAGAGACGACAAACACACAGAAACAAAACACACACAGAGACGACACACACAGAGAGACGACAAACAGAGACGACATACACACAGAGACGACATACAAACAGAGAAACGACAAACACACACAGAGACGACACACACACAGAGATGACACAAACAGAGAAGACACATACACACAGACGACACACACACAGTGACGACGGACAAACAGAGAAGACACACACACAGAGATGACAAACACACAGAGACGACAAACACATAGAGACAAAACAAACACAGAGGCGAGACACACACAGAGACGACATATACACAGAAATTACATACACACAGAGACGACACACACAGTGGCGACACACACATGGAGAAAACACAAACACTAATACGACAAACACACAGAGACAACACACACACAGAGACGACAGACACACAGAGACAACATACACTCAGAGACGACACAAACAGAGACGACACAAACAGAGAGACAGCACAAACACAAAGACGACAAACACACAGAGACGACACAGACACAGAGACGACACACAAAAAGAGAAGACAAACGCACAGATACGACAAACACACAGAGACGACTCGCAAACAGAGATGACACACACACAGAAGACACACCCACACAGTGACGACACACACAGCGATGACACACACAGATACGACATACATACAGAGATGACACACAAACAGAGACGATACATACACAAAGACGATACACAAACAGAGACGACAAACACAGAGAGACAAAACACACATAGATACGACAAACACACAGAGACGACACACACACTGAGACGACAAACACTGAGAGACGCACAGAGAGACGAAAACACACACAGAAACGACACAACACACAGAGACGAACACACAAAGCACACAGAGACGACAACACACACAGAGACGACAACACACACGACACAGAACGACACGACACACAGAGAGACACACACACAGAGAAGACACACACAAGAGACGACAACACACAGAGACGACACACACACACAGAGACGACACACACACAGAGACGACACACACACAGAGAACGACAACACACGACACACACACACAGACGACACACACAGAGACGACACACACACACAGAGACGAAACAACACACACAGTAGACGAAACACACCCAGAGACGACATTCAAACCGAGAAGAAACACAAACAGAGATGACAAACACACAGATACGACAAACAGACAGAGACGAAACACACACAAAGATGACACACAGAGACAACACTCACACAGAGACGATATACATACAGAGGCGACACCCACAGAGACGACACACACACAGAGCCGACACAAACACAGAGACGACAAACACACAGAGACGACACACACACAGAGACGAAACACACAGACAGACGACACAAACACATAGACGACACACACAGAGAGATGACGCACAAACAGAGAAGACACAAACACAGAGACGACACACAAACAGAGACGACACACACACAGAGACGACAAACACAGAGACGACAAAAACACAGAAGCGAAACACACAGAGACGACACATACAGAGACGACACACAAACAGAGACGACACACACACAGAGACGACAAACACAGAGACGACAAAAACACAGAAGCGAAACACACAGATACGACACACACAGAGACGACACACACACAGAGACAACACAAACACTAATACGACAAACACACAGAGACGAAACAAACATACAGAGAAAAAACACACAGAGAGATGACACACACACACAGACGACACACAGAGAAGAAACACAAACAGAGACGACATACGCACAGAGACAACACACACATAGATACGACACACACACAGAGACGACACATACACTTAGACGACAAACACTGAGAGACACACACAGAGATGACACACACACAGAAACGACAAACACACAGAGAAGACCAACGCACAGAGACGACACACACAGAGACGACAAACACACAGAATCGACACACACACAGAGACGACACACAAACAGAGACGAAACACACTAAGAGACGACAAACACACAGAGACGACACAAAAACAGAGACGAAACACACACAGAAACAACATACACACACAAAGACGACACACGCAGGAACAACACAAACACAGAGACGAAAAACACAAAGAGACGACAAACCCACAGACCCGACACACACACAGAAACGACACACACAAAGATGACATACAAACAGAGACGAAACACACACAAAGACGACACACACAGAGAGACGACAAACACACAGACAAGACACACACACAGAGATGACAAACACACAGGGAGAAGCACACACAGAGACGACACACACACAGAGACGACAAACAGAGACGGCGCACACACAGAGACAACATACACACAGAGACACGACACACACACAGAGACCACACAAACATAGAGAAGACAAACACACAGCGACGACACACACACAGAGATGACATACACACAGAGAAGACGCACAAACAGAGACGACACACAGACACAGAGACAACAAACAAACAGAGACGACACACACAGTGTGTGTCATCTTTGTGTGTGTCGTCTCTGTGTGTGTTTCGTCTCTGTGTTTTTGTCGTCTCTGCGTGTGCGTCGTCTCTAAATGTGTGACGTCTCTGTGTGTGTGTCGTCTCTGTGTGTTTGTCGTCTCTGTGTGTGTACCGTGTCTGAGTGTATGTCGTCTCTGTGTCTGTCGTCTCTGTGTGTGTCGTTTCTGTGTGTGTTTGTCGTCTCTGTGTGTGTGTCGTCTCTGTGTTTGTATCGTCTCTGTGTGTGTGTCGTGTCTGTGTGTATGTCTTCTCTGTGTCTGTCGTCTCTGTGTGTGTCGTTTCTGTGCGTGTGTGTCGTCTAAGTGTGTGTGTCGTCACTCTGTGTGTGTCGTCTCTGTTTGTGTGTCGTCTCTGTGTATGTGTCGTCTGTGTGTGTGTGTTCTCTCTATGTCTGTTGTCTGTGTGTGTGTGTCGTCTCTTTGTATGTGTCGTGTCTGTATGTGTGTGTTTTCTCTTTGTGTGTGTCGTCTCTGCGTGTGTTTTGTCTTTGTGTGTGTTTTGTCTCTGTGTGTGTTTCGTCTTTGTGTTTGTGTTGTCTCTATATGTGTGTCGTCTCTGTGTTTATGTCGTATTTGTGTGTTTCGTCTCTATGTGTGTGTCTTCTCTGTTTGTGCTTTGTCTCTTTGTCTGTGCGTCGTTTCTGTGTGTGTGCCGTCTCTTTGTGTGTGTCGTCTCTGTGTGTGTGTCGTCTCTGTGTGTGTTTCATCTCTGTGTGTGTGCTGTCTCTGAGTTTGTCGTTTCTGTGTGTGTGTCGGGTCTCTGTGTTTGTCGTCTCTATGTGTGTGTCGTCTATGTGTTTGTGTCGTATCTGTGTGTGTGTGTCGTCTCTCGTTGTGTTTCGTCTCTGTGTATTTGTCGTATCTGTGTTTTGTCGTCTTTGTGTTTGTGTTGTCTCTGTGTGTGTGTCGTCTGTGTGTGTGTGGTGTCTCTGTGCGTATGTCATCTCTGTGTGTGTGTCGTCTCTGGCTGTGTTTCGTCTCTCTGTGTGTGTCGTCTCTCTGTGCGTGTGTGTTGTCTCTGTGTGTGTCGTCTCTGTGTGTATGTCGTCTCTGTGTGTGTCTTCTCTGGTTGTGTGTCTTCTCTGTGTGTGTATCGTCTCTCTGTGTGTGTTGTCTCTGTGTTTATATCGTCTGTGTGTGTGTCGACTCTGTGTGTGTGTCGTCTGTGTGTGTGTGTCGTTTCTCTCTTTGTGTTGTCTCTGTATGTTTGTCGTCTGTGTGTGTGTGTCGTCTCTCTGTGTTCTTCGTCTCTGCGTGTGTGTCGTCTATGTGTGTGTGTCGTTTCTGTGTTTGTGTAATCTCTGTTTGTATGTCGTTTCTGTGTGTCTGTCGTCTCTCAGTTTGTGTTGTCTCTGTGCATTCGTCGTCTCTGTGTTTGTGTTGTCAGTGTGTGTGTGTCGTCTCTGGGTATGTTTCGTCTCTGTATCTGTGTTTTGTCTCTGTGTGTGTGTCATCTCTGTGTGTTTCGTCTCTTTGTGTGTGTTGTCTCTGTGTGTGTCGTCTCTGGTTGTATGTCGTCTCTGTATGTGTGTCGTCTCTCTGTGTGTGTTGGCTCGGTGTGTGTATCGTCTCTGCTTGTGTATCATCTCTGTGTTTGTGTCATCTCTGTGTGTGTGTCGTCTCTGTGTGTGTGTCGTCGCTGTATTTGTCGTCTCTGTGTGCGTGTTGTTTCTGTGTGTGTGTCGTCTGTGTGTGTGTGTATGTCGTCTCTGTGTATGTTTCGTCTCTATGTGTGTGTGTTGTCTCTGTGTTTGTGTTGTCTCTGTATGTATATCGTCTCTGTGTGTATTTCGTCTCTGTGTATATGTCGTCTCTGTGTGTGTGTCGGCTCTGTGTTTCATCTCTGTGTGTGTCGTCTCTTTTTGTGTTTCGTCTCTGTGTGTTTTTCGTCTCTATGTGTGTGTTTTCTCATTGTTTGTGTCGTCTCTGTGTGTTTTTCGTCTCTGAGTGTGTGTCGTCTCTGTGTGTATCGTCTGTGTGTGTGTGTGTTGAGTATGTGTGTTTGTCGTCTCTCTGTGTGTGTCGTCTTTGTGTGTTTGTCTTCTCTGTGTGTTTGTCGTCTCTCTGTGTGTGTCGTCTTTGTGTGTTTGTCGTCTCTGTGTGTGTGTCGTCTTTGTGTATTTGTCTTCTCTGTTTGTTTGTCGTTTCTGTGTGTTTGTCGAGTCTGTGTGTTTGTCGTTTCTGTGTGTATGTCATCTCTGGGTTTGTGTTTCTCTGTGTTTGTCGTCTCTGTGTGTGTTTCGTCTCTATGTGTGTGTTGTCTCTGTGTGTGTGTCGTCTCTGTTTGTGTGTCGTCTCTGTGTGTGTGTCGTCTCTGTTTTTGTTTCGTTTATGTGTGTGTGTCGTTTCTGTGTGTTTGTCGTCTTTGTGTTTGTGTTGTCTCTATGCGTGTGTCGTCTCTGTGTGTGTCGTCTCTATGTGTATGTCGTCTCTGTGTGTGTCATCTCTGTATGTCGTCTCTGTGTATGTCGTCTCTCTGTGTGTGTTGTCTCTGTGTGTGTCGTCTCTGTGTGTTTCGTCTCTGTGTGTGTCATCTCTGTGTCTGTGTCGTCTCTCTCTCTCTGTGTCGTCTCTGTGTGTGTGTCGTCTCTGTTTGTGTTTCGTTTATGTGTGTGTGTCGTTTCTGCGTGTTTGTCGTCTTTTTGTTTGTGTTTTCTCTATGCGTGTGTCGTCTCTGTGTATGTTGTCTATGTGTGTATGTCGTCTCTGTGTGTGTCATCTCTGCATGTCGTCTCTGTGTGTGTCGTTTCTCTGTTTGTGTTGCCTCTGTATGTGTCGTCTCTATGTGTTTCGTCTCTGTGTGTGTCATCTCTCTGCGTTTGTCGCCTCTCTGTGTTCTTCGTCTCTGTGTGTGTGTTTTCTATGTGTTTTTCGTCCCTTTGTTTGTGTAGTCTCTGTTTGTGTGTCGTTTCTGTGTGTCTGTCGTCTCTGTGTGTGTATTGTCTCTGTGTATTTGTCGTCTCTGTGTTTCTGTCGTCTTTGTTCGTGTGTCGTCTCTGTGTATGTTTCATCTCTGTATGTGTGTTTTGTCTCTGTGAGTGTGTGTCGTCTCTGTGTGTGTGTTGTCTCTGTGTGAGTTTTGTCTATATTTGTTTGTCGTCTTTGTGTTTGTCTCGTCTCTGTGTGTGTCGTCTCTGTGTGTCGTTTATGTATGTGTCTGTGAGTCGTCTCTCTTTTTGTGTTTTCTCTGTGCGTGTGTCGTTTCTGTATGTGTGTCGTCTCTGTGTGTGTGTCGTCTCTGTGTGTGTCGTCTGTATATGTGGGTTGTCTCTGTGTGTATGTGTGTCGTCTCTGTTTTGTGTTGTCTCTGTGTGTCTGTCATCTCTGTGTGTTTGTCGTCTTTGTGTTTTTGTCGTCTCTGTTTGTGCGTCGTCTCTGTGTGTGTCGTGTCTGTGCGTTTGTCGTCGCTGTGTGTGTGTGTCGTCTCTGTGTGTGTAGGGGGTCTGTAGATTGGTTATTGGGAAGTATACAGACGTTTTCAGGGGGATTTTTTCTGGTAGTGGGGGGGAGGGGTCGGGGGTTATGTGGGAGGATCTTTCCAGGAAGGAAGTTTTCATCGGGGAAGGGACATTGCTATGAAGGGGGCGCCGGCTTTCCCAGCATTATTTAAAAAAAGATCAGAAATCAAATATAAAAAAAACAAGTTTTTCAACTGAAAGTAAGGAGCAACATCAAAACTTAAAATGAACAGAAAATATTACGTATATGATTGGGTTCACCCCCTAGTCAATACCTCGCTCTTTAAGCCAAAGATTTTTTAGTACTTTCATAAGAGCTTTTTATTCTAAATAACGGCCTTTGTGATTAAGGGGTCATTTTTAAAGAATTGGAACAAAATTCGAACTTTAGTTTAAAGAGCGAGGTACTACGTGCGCGCACGTAACCTCGTCTAAATTAACCTTAAAAAAAATAAAATAAAGCTATGTCGACTTTGCATATTTTATTCAACATATCCGACAAAGGATGCTGAAAAAGCATTTATTCACTCTGATATTTAGATTTTGTTAATTATAATTGTTTTAACTGATAAAAGATGTTGATAAAAAATAAATTATTCACTCTGATACTTAGATTTGGTCAATTTTATCCCATGTACCCGAGAAAGGGATGCTGATATAGAATTTAATCAATTTGATACTTAGATTTTGTCAATTGTATTCCCATGTACCTGAGAAATGGATGTTGATATAGAATTTAATCAATCTGATACTTAGATTTTGTCAAATTTATCCGATATTTTATCCTATGTATCCGAGAAAAGGATGCTGATATAGAAATTAGTCACTCTGATACTTAGATTTTGTCAATTTTATCCGACATATCCGATAAAGGATGTTGTTAAAGCATTTATTCATTCTGGAATCTAGATTTTGTCAATTTTATTTGATGTATCTGACAAAGGATGTTGATAAAAAAAATTACTCACTCTAACACTTAGATTCTGTCAATTTTATCCGATGTATCTGACAAAAGATGTTGATAAATAAAATTTATTCACTCTAACACTTAGATTTTGTTAACTTTTTCCTATGTATCCGAGAAATGGATGTTGATATAGAATTTAATCACTCTTATACTTAGATTTTGTGAAATTGCTGTATTGTCTGTCTAGGAAGCGACTTCAATCGATAATGAATGTTAATAAAGAATTTGTTCAATTTTTTTTCATAATGTCCTGAATTAAATTTCTGTATTGTGTATCCAAGAGGTGAATTCAAGAAAGAGTTTGTTACTTACTTACTTACTTACTTACTTACAATTCTTTCATAATGACATAATGACATATCCAACAACGGATGTTGATAAAGAATTTATTCATTCTGATACCTAGATTTTGTCAATGTTATCCCATGTACCTGAGAAATGGATGTTGATATAGAATTTAATCAATCTGATACTTAGATTTTATCAATTTTATCCGATATTTTATCCTATGTATCCGAGAAAAGGATGCTGATATAGAATTTAGTCAGTCTGATACTTAGATTTTGACAATTTTATCCGACATATCCGTTAAAAGATGTTGTTAAAGCATTTATTCATTCTGAAATTTAGATTTTATCAATCTTATTTGATGTATCTGACAAAGGTTGTTGATAAAAAAATTATTCACTCTGACACTTAGATTCTGTCAATTTTATCCGATGTATCTGACAAAAGATGCTGATAAATAAAATTTATTCACTCTAACACTTAGATTTTGTCAACTTTTTCCTATTTATCCGAGAAATGGATGTTGATATAGAATTTAATCACTCTTATACTTAGATTTTGTGAAATTGCTGTATTGTCTGTCAAGGAAGCGACTTCAATCGATAATGAATGTTAATACAGAATTTGTTCAATTTGTTTTTCATAATTTCCTGAATTAAATTTCTGTATTGTGTATCCAAGAGGTGAATTCAAGAAAGAGTTTGTTACTTACTTACTTACATACTTACTTACTTACTTACAATTTTTTCATAATTGCATAATGACATAACCAACAACGGATGTTGATAAAGAATTTATTCATTCTGATACCTAGATTTTGTCAATGTTATCCCATGTGTCAGACAATAGATGTATGCAAATTCCTTTTCTTACATCTCCGGTGTTTTAATAGACATTCTAAACGTTTGATATGCTAGCTTACTCTAAAAATAATGAACACATAACAATGTAATGCATAATATATTTTTAATGCAATAATGCTATGTAGAATATTAATACAAAAATATATTATGATACATTATTAATATCAATTATTAACTTTGGACATTTTGAATCTGTTCCATAAAATGGTTCACCATGTTCTCTCTTGATATTGTAGCTATTGTCTTCTCTTAGTTCGTAATCAGTAGAATAATCATTATTCCCTTTTGAGTCATACACAATTTTTACTGGTGTCTCATCAACAGGCTCAATATGCTTTTCGTCTTTGGTATTATTTGGTTGATTGACTGCTTGATCAATGGCAGTAACGTTTGCTGGTGCTTTGTTTTTCATCGATTCATCTTTATATTCCATAGTGATATTTTCTGACAATGCCCTTTTTATTTTTCTGGCAATTTCACTGTCTATTATCATATTGTTTTTACACAGGTAACAGTTACGGCACGTAGACAAGATATGGTTTACGATATTAGTAGAAGAGTAGGCCTTTCTTTTATTGACCTTCCGTTGAATGCTTATACCCGAAAGCTGACGATTGGATGTATCAGTAGGTAGTTTGTTACCTGCAACAGTAGCAAGGAGTTGTCCTATATCTTCAACGATTATTTTTATGTTGGCATTCTCTTTGAGTGCAATAATCTCTGGAGATCTCAATCTCGCATAACCACCAACATAAGAGTTGAATTTTTTCGGTATTCCAAAGAAATTTAATTCCTTACTGTCATGACAATGGATGCATACATTCACAATAGTGCTACCACTTGTACTTGTTTCATGGTTTAAATACTTCTCCTTGTCGGCTTTCAATGCTACAATAACATTGTCATGTGAACACACTTTATTAAAATGCTCCATCTTCACTTTTTTTAAAAAGATATGACTTATGTGTTTATCGTTCCACTGCGTAAAAAATACTGATTTAATACATGCAATAGACTAGGTAGTGTCGATAACCGGACATAGAATACCAGTGGGAAAGCCACATCATGTCTCTGAGCAATCATAGAGTACAATTGTTAGAGCCGTTAGCATATTTTGTCATTTTAAGATACGTACAAAAAAAAATATAAAAAATAAATAAAGTTGAATAATTTCGAAGTTAAAAAAAAATAGTTTGTTTTTATGAAAAAAATATTGAATTAGCACCATCAGTCCTCATCATTATGAGTATCCAAAACTGAACTTAAGTTTCACATTTGAACTAGAGAATTGTATTTTCCATAAGTTTCTTACAAGAAACTAGAGTTTACGGTCAAAAACCCTTATTAGCTCAGATTTTACGGAAATAGTTTTATTTTTTGATCCAAAAATAGACTTTTCACATTTGAACCAGAGAATTGTATTTTCCATAATTTTCTTACAAAAAACTAGAGTTTACGGTCAAAAACCCTTATTAGCTCAGATTTTAAATACAATTCGAGAGAATTGTATTTTCCATAATTTTCTTACAGGAAACTAGAGTTTACGGTCAAAAACCCTTATTAGCTCAGATTTTACGGAAATAGTTTTATTTTTTGATCCAAAAATAGACTTTTCACATTTGAACCAGAGAATTGTATTTTCCATAATTTTCTTACAAAAACTAGAGTTTACGGTCAAAAACCCTTATTAGCTCAGATTTTACAGAAATACTCTATTTTTCGATCCATAACTGGACTTAAGTTTCACCTATGAGCCAAAGAGTTGTATTTTCCATATTTTTCTTACAAAAAACTAGAGTTTACGGTCAAAAACCCTTATTAGCTCAGATTTTAGGCTAGCAATTCGCCCCCCCCCCACTATCACACTATAACTACGCTAAGACACCCCTCTGTCATCACCCCATCCCCCCCCCCAAAAAAAAAAAACACTTTTCGGACATTTCTAACTAAAAATTTTATTTCAACTCATTCATTCGGGTTTTTTCGCAAGTAATTCGCCCCCCCCAGCTATCATGCTATAACTACGCTAAGACATCCTTCTACCATCAACCCATCTCCCTCCCCAAAAAAAAAACACCCTTTTCAGTCATTTCTCGTTAAAAATTTTATTTCCAAGTCATCCAATCGGGTTTTTTGTAAGCAATACGCCCCCAGACTATCACACTATAACTACTCTATGACAGCCGGCTGCCATCGCCCCATCTCCCAACAAAACACTTTTCAGACATTTCTAGTTAAAAAATTTTCCCAGACTACACTAAGTTTTACCATTTTCGACCTGATACCTTAAACTAGGTATCCTTTTCCAGAAATAGACTTAAGTTTCACATTTGAACCAGAGAATTGTATTTTCCATAATTTTCTTACAAAAAACTAGAGTTTACGGTCAAAAACCTTTATTAGCTCAGATTTTAGGCTAGCAATTAGCCCCCCCACTATCACGCTATAACTACGCTAAGACACCCATCTGTAATTGCCCCATCCCCCCCCCCCCCAAAAAAAAGAAAACACTTTTCAGCCATTTCTAGTTAAAAATTTTATTCCAACTCATTCATTCAGGTTTTTTCGCAAGCAATTCACCCCCCCCCCCCCACTATCATACTATAACTACGCTAAGACATCCTTCTGCCATCAACTCATCTCTCCCCCAAAACACTTTTCAGCCATTTCTCGTTAAAAATTTTATTTCCAAGTCATCCACTCGGGTTTTTTGTAAGCAATGCGCCCCCAAACTATCATACTATAACTACTCTATGACAGCCGGCTGCCATCACCCCATCTCCCAACAAAACACTTTTCAGACATTTCTAGTTAAAAAAATTTCCCAGACTACACTAAGTTTTACCATTTCAGACCTGATACCTTAAACTAGGTATCCTTTTCCCAGAAATAGACTTAAGTTTCACGTTTGAACCAGAGAATTGTATTTTCCATAATTTTCTTACAAAAAACTAGAGTTTACGGTCAAAAACCCTTATTAGCTCAGATTTTACAGAAATAGTTTATTTTTCGATCCATAACTGGACTTAAGTTTCACCTATGAGCCAACGAATTGTATTTTCCATAATTTTCTTACAAAAAACTAGAGTTTACGGTCAAAAACCCTTATTAGCTCAGATTTTAGGCTAGCAATTCGCCCCCCACTATCACACTATAACTACGCTAAGACACCCCTCTGTCATCGCCCCATCCCCCCCCCCCGAAAAAAAAGCACTTTTCAGCCATTTCTAGTTAAAAATTTTATTTCAACTCATTCATTCGGGTTTTTTCGCAAGCAATTCGCCCCCCCCCCCACTATCATACTATAACTACGCTAAGACATCCTTCTGCCATCAACCCATCTCTCCCCCAAAACACTTTTCAACCATTTCTCGTTAAAAATTTTATTTCCAAGTCATCCACTCGGGTTTTTTGTAAGCAATACACCCCCAAACTATCACACTATAACTACTCTATGACAGCCGGCTGCCATCGCCCCATCTCCCAATAAAACACTTTTCAGACATTTCTAGTTAAAAAATTTTCCCAGAATACACTAAGTTTTACCATTTTCGACCTGATACCTTAAACTAGGTATCCTTTTTATCCTTTTTCCAGACTACAATGTCTTTCTATGATGAACAAGTAAAATGTTCAAAAAACTTTAAAGTTAAGTTTTACCATTTTCGACCTGATACCTTAAACTAGGTATCCTTTTCCCAGACTACACTGCCTTTCTATGATGAACAACTAAAATGTTCAAAAAACTTTAAAGTTAAGTTTTACCATTTTCGACCTGATACCTTAAACTAGGTATCCTTTTCCCAGACTACACAGCCTTTCTATGATGAACAACTAAAATGTTCAAAAAACTTTAAAGTTAAGTTTTACCATTTTCTACGTGATACCTTAAACTAAGTATCCTTTTCCCAGACTACACTGCCTTCCTATGATGAACAACTAAAATGTTCACCCCCCCCCCCCATCTCCACAGAACACATCGAAGAAGTAAAGCTATCCATTATTAAAATTCTTTTCTTGCCATCTACATCTCTCTTAGTATCATCTTTTTAGTATACTATAACGTTAAACTCTATTTTAAATTGACAACACTGTTCAAACACCACTTGTGTATTATACAGAACACATCGAAGTAGTAAAGCTAGGTAAAGTCATAAGACCATTTTATCATCGTTAACCATTTCCATAGATTGATATTGTTCCAAGTTTATAATAAATACGCTATGAGTTAACAACCCCAAGGGGTTACCTTAACTGATAATCACCAATTCGCAAATGCTATACCCTTTTATCTCCACCTTCATACGATCCAATTCGCAAATGCTATCTAGCTCTGTTTTTTTCCCTATTACACAATTAATATCGTTCGTATAGTCCAATTCGCAATTGCTAAACCCTTATTTTTCTCCACCTTAATACGATTCAATTCGCAAATATTTTCCCTATTATACAATGCTATAGCCTTTTATCTCCTCCTTCATACGATCCAATTCGCAAATGCTATCTAGCTCTGTTTTTTTCCCTATTATACAATTAATATCGTTCGTATAGTCCAATTCGCAAATGCTAAACCCTTTTTTCTCCACCTTCATACGATCCAATTCGAAAATGCTATCTAGCTCTGTTTTTTTTCCTATTATTCAATTAATATCGTTCGTATAGTCCAATTCGCAAATGCTAAACCCCTTTTTTTCTCCACCTTCATACGTTCCAATTCACAAAAACTGTCTGCCGACACATTCCTAACAAACTAATCTTGACCAAAGGCAATTGTCCAAAAAAATCATAAACCACTCTTGATAGCACATACTTCAAAGAAATGGAACAGTGGATAATGCATGGGTGATAGACAGCTTTTCCTACAAAATCATTCCTAAATACGCAATTTGAGATTTTCTAGTTTTCGATTTAAAAAAAAAACAATTATACTCTCAAAACGTGTTTGACCACTTTATAGGTTTGCTCGCTTTTTGCAATATGCATGTGAAACTGTACTGCATATTCTTATAGGCGTGAATGTAGGCGTGAAACCTTTAACACTATTACTACTTATATAGTACTAGTTTGGTTAATGCTAATGAAATAAAATAAAATAAGATGAATATGTAATAGTTTAGAAACAAATTTGGTCACATTAGCACATTAGAACATATTTGCAAATTAGGGGGGTTGGGGGCAAAGCATATCATATATTAAATACCTAACCTAGGTATCTTCCCCCCCCCCCCAAAAAAAAAAACAACAACAATTTAAACACAGTTTTTGCCTTTGTTTATACCCCAGAAGGCATTGTAAACCTGTTTTCATCTCGCGTCTCAGTCTATTTCGTGACTGGTATGCATTGCCGTAGATAAAAGAGCCCCTTTAGTACAACAGTACCAAAATTGACATAGGACCGTTAAAGTGCCTGGAATGAGAGGCAAACAAGGCACGCCAACCTATGGTCTTCAGAAGGTTGACCAAGAATTTAGAATTGACATGGGACCATTAATTTTCTTGAAATAACAGGCAAACAATCGTTTAAAGCCCTCTTTATCTTCCAAATAGTACCTATTCGTTGCCTTAACTCAGCCCCACATTTTGAGAAAATTTCAATTTTTCACAAATTTTTCCAAGTTTTGGGTCACTTGCCCGAGACTCTGGGCGGGTGGGCGCCCCCAAATATTGTCCCAAATTCCTCTCTCAATTTAGCACTTGTTCACGGATGCCAACAGTCTCCAATCCCTTTCCAAATAGTATCTATTCATTGCCTCAGCTCAGTCCAGCAATCTGAGTAAATTTAAACTTTTTCAAGTTTTGGATCACTTGCCTGAGACTCTTGGAAGGTGGGTGCCTCCAAAAATTGTCCTCTTTATGCTACGGTTTTTAGTATTTAAAAAAAATTCTTATTCCATTTAAATAGCCCCTTGCGTTTCAGGAGTCGGTCTTAACGAATTGGGACAAAAAGTCGAGTCAGTGGCGTCGTTTGGGGGTGGCAAGGGGGGGGGGCACTTATTCCCCCAATAAATTGAAAAAAATCTATTATATAGCCAATGCCCATTGACTCTCTGATTGTGGAACTTGTTTGCCCCCTCAATAAAAATGCTGGAGCTACGCCCCTGAGTCGAGTCTAAGTGTAAAGAGCAAGGGATTAAGAGACAGTCCTTCTCATATAGCCTACGGAATAATTGCTGTTCGTTTTAAGTTTTATTGTTGCTCCTTACTTCCGGTTGAAAAATCTTGTTTTCTTAATATAATTTCTGATTGTTTTTAAAATCATGCTTAAAAATCCGCTTCCCCCTTCATGAAAAATTTCACCTGGTAGATCTCCCCCCTCCCGAAAAATTCATCCTGCATAAAGTTTCCCCATCAAAAATTCCTCCAGCATAGCACACCCCCCCCCCTCCCCGCCCGAAAAATTCCCTCTTCACTGAAAGTTCCTCCCAGAAAAATTCCCCCAGGAAACTCCTTAACCCTCTCGCGGGCGCTGGTTAGTTTTGAGGACACTTAATTATAACCCCCTCATTACCCAATGCTGAGCTTTTAACGTATGTTTACTGGTGCCATCTGATTGCCGACTCTTCCATAAACGTCCCTGAAGAGCCGTCTACCGGATAAGCTGTGCTTTCTTCCTGCCATTTTAGCAGAAAATTGTAATTTGAGTTTTATCAAGGATTTGCAAGGTAACTCCACTTTTTCTTTATTTTATAGACATTATCGCTGACCTGGGGAAGTCGGGAATTTTTTCTTAGAGAATTCGTACCCTTAGAGTGTGTTAGAGTAATTTTTTCAACTTTTGAATATTTCATACAGTTGAGCCATCTATTTTCCTTCTGTCCCCACATGAGGACATTGCCCATTAGCGCCAGCTTTCTGTATGTTTTCGTTCCGGATAGTTTCCGTAGGTAACACTAGTAACACTATTGTTGCCACAGGTAACACTACTGTTCATTTTGTCTCCGCTTGTACCTTGTGCTCGTAAACTATTAAAGCTTCTGTTCTTTACAGATGAGTCGGCAAAAATCAGGCATGATGAAGAAATCCTGAAAATCATGTTTGAAGACGATAGTGACAATGGAATCGATTCAGACCAATCAGATCTTTCCTCCGACGAAGAATATGGCAGAGATCCCACTTGGCAGCCTCCATGTGAAGAAGAGGACGTCCAACTTGCTACCGGATCGAGCCCACCGGCTAGAGATACGCAAGAGATAGCTACAGACGAAGACAGTGTAGACCACGAGGTAGCGGAACCTGATCGAACGGAACCATCTCTCCAGCGTGTTGCTAGAACTTATGCGAGGAAAAGGAAAAGCCCAAGCACGGAGTCCAATAGTACTGCTTCTTTTGCGACGTCGCAAGCAGACCCTGCTGTCAACAGTTCAGTTTCAGATGGAAGATCACAGACCACTCCTTCACAGTCTAACAGCGGGATTGCAGCTAAAACCAAAGTTCAACGAGGCAACCCGAAGTCTAAACCGTCAAGGCCAGACGACGTATTTGGAGAGCCAATGTCGATAATCCTCTAGCAGAGTCGGTTCCTCCGTTCACCGGTGATGGTCGGGTCTTGCTCAATCTCAGCAACGAGTCGGATCCTGTCGATTTCTTTGAGGGATTTCTTTCCAACGAAATTCTTGCAATGGTCGTCAGGGAGTCTAACGCTTACGCATTGTCAAAAAAAGGGTATGAGTTGAATTTGACATCAGCAGAACTACGCATCTATGTTGGATGCCTTCTGATAATGAGCTATGTTCGATACCCAAGAATTGAAAACTACTGGTCAAATCGACTGAGGCTACCTCAGATTGCTGATTATATTTCAAGCAAAAGGTTCAAAAAGATCAGAGAATGTTTAAATTTCACTACTCAACAAAGTAGCCCTGATGGTGACAAATACTACAAGATCCGCCCATTTTTGGAGATGTTGCGCAACTCTTTCAAAGCAGCAGTGGCCGACGAAGAATACAGTTCAATAGACGAGATGATGGTCGCCTTCAAGGGAAGAAGCAGCCTCAAGCAGTATATGGCATCTAAACCAACTAAGTGGGGTTTTAAAATTTGGGTTCGGGCTGGATTCTCAGGATATGTTTATGATTTTGAGCCATATCAAGGCAGCGGTGCCAACCGCAACCCACCAGCGTACAGGTTAGGAGGAGACGTGGTTGTGAAACTCGCTCGTGGCCTCGAAAACACAAACGCTAAAGTGTATTTCGACAACTTTTTTACGTCGGTATCTCTGGTGGAAGCATTAGCAAAGGAAAAGGTTTATAGTGTTGGAACCCTTCACGCAAATCGACTTGGAGATGCTGCACCTAAGCTAATAACAGAAGTCGAATCGAAAAAGAAAAAGAGAGGAACCTCGTCGTTTGCTACGTCTGCTCAAGGAGTGACGGTCTTACGCTGGAAAGACAACAATCTCGTAAATGTTTGTTCATCCTTCGCTGGTTATGCCCCAACTGACAGTGTCCAGAGATGGTGCAGCACAGCGAAATCGAAAGTGGCGGTTGAAAGGCCATACGCAGTGAAGGAATATAATAAGTGCATGGGAGGCGTGGATTTGATGGATTCGCTGACTTCACTTTACAAAAATGACTGTCGAAACAAACGTTGGTACATGCGCCTTTTCCACCATTTCCTTGATGTTGCTGTTGTCAACGCTTGGATTCTCTACAGAAAAACCTGCCCTGTCGGCACACTTTATCTCCTCCATTTCAAAGCGTCTGTTGCAGTAGCTATGACAAACAAAGGGATGGTGCGGATGAGGACAAGCCCTGGTCGGCCTTCAAAAATCGGCTTTGTCAAGAAAAGGACTGTCGTTGCTGTCCCAAACGAGATCCGACTTGATGGTCTGACTGGCCATTGGCCTGGCAAGTCCAACAAAAATAACGCTTCTCGATGCCAGGACAAGAACTGCACGAGTAAAACGAGATTCATCTGCATAAAATGCAAAGTCGCATTGTGCCCTGAATGTTTCGAGAACTTTCACAGTGTCCGATAAGCCTTTCGAAAGAGTGTTTTCTGGGCGGCGTCCCCATATGTGGACAGTAGTATATTTTACCTTTTTATCCTTTTTTGTCAGTTTCTGAATACATATCTAAAATCTACGTATTTTTCTACATAGGAAAGAACTTTGTCCTGTCAGTTTATCTCAAAAATTGGAAATTCGCCCGCGAGAGGGTTAATTTCACTTGAAAAAAACTCATGTTTTATCAAATTATTCCGCTGATTTTAAATCAGTCCTCCCTCCGTGGAAGATTTTCCCTAAAATTCTCTTTAAAAGTTCTTCCCATGGAAAATTACTCCCATGGAAAATCCCTTCCTCACGGAAATTCCCTTCTCGCTGAAAATTCCCCTGGAACAGCCTTTCTGCATTTTAAATTGAGCAGCCAAAGAGAAAGTAAGACAAATAAAAAGAAATCCGTAAATGAATCCAAAGAAAATCCCCCGGAAAATTTCCTCCCCACCAAAAATTGTTTATATGGAAAAATCCCATCGGAAAATTTCTCTATTTTCCAATAACAAACACTATATAGAAACAATAGGCAAACTGCATAACTTACTGCTCTTTTCCCAGGGGCTATGGGAAGTTATAATTCCCCAGATTCATATTTATTGGGATCTTCCATGGAATTTTCTCAGGTTCGTAGCTTTTGATAAGTAAAGTTAAACGTAGTGAATTTTACATATTTGAACTAGTATAAAACGCCAATTCTTTTGGTGTATTAATTGTTATCAAAATTCAATTTTTATGGTCTAGGTTACTATTGGGCTGAGTCGCTCTTTACTTACAGCTTGTTGCGATGCACTATTTGATCTTACAATTACTTTTTGAAATAATTGTTTGGAATCCTGGGTTATCGATAATAAAAATTATTGCTTTGATCATTGATTGAAAAGGAGAAGATTGATTGATACTTGAATCAGAGATTGAAAGATTGAATGATCATTGATTGATACGGCACATGAAAAGGAGAAGTTCCAGTCAAATGCCCTCTAAAATGTTGCTACGTCTCTAATTTTTCACCCAATATCTAACATTTCGTTTAATTAGGCCATTTTCTTTAATGCGTGTTTCACTCCTAACCAGATGCCTGGTTTTGTTACAAAAAAAATTCAGTTACACCAAAATAATTTATAGCCGGATTAAGATACATATGTCAGTAAATCGATTCTGCAAAAAGTTGCTAATGCAAAACTGAATAGAGAAATTATATTCGCATATTTGATGCATTGAGGGAAGTTATATTACTAATAATTTAATATTTTTTTTGCCACTAATAAAAATGAAACGACAAACACAATCAATACAGACTAATCAATGACGATTAAATTAAAATGTTCGATAACAAAGTGGCTCTATAATACACCTCCTAATTATGTAGTACCACTTCATGCAAGTTGGTGCATATAACATTATCGACGCAGTCCCCGTTAAATTTGATGAACATATTTTTGGCTCAGCATGGTTTCTGAGACAAAACAAAGGGATTAATTTTGGGTTTCTTGGCTATAGGTAAAGTTTTTTTCGGTAAAGTTTTATTAGCTTAAGTTACGCTCTGTATCATAAAAAATCACTAGATTGAGGAATAAATTACAAGTTTTCGAAAACATCACTAGAATCACTAATCAAAAAAATCACTAGAAATAGTGATACATCACTTGGGGTGGCAACCCTACTTACAGAGCGTCATGGTGTACGAGGTTTTGTTATTTAGGAGGGGGTGGGGTAGCCCTTACTGGTACTAAAATAAAATAGGAAAGTGCGACGTTTATAGATTTAAAGCTAGGAGACTTCCGTTAAACTAATTGAATATCTTCTGAGTCATCGTTTAGAGAATGAATGTAAGGGATGATTTATATTGAGCCATCAATCCTTCCCTATTAAATTATATAAAAAAAAAAAATTTCAAGTGAAAGTAGGGAGCAACTATTTAGTTTCTGATGGTTTTTTTTTAAATAATTTCAGGAAATCTGAACCCCCCTCCACGGAAAAACACCCTCCCCACGGATATATCCTCTAGACATTTCAATACTGGAGAAAAATAACCAAGGACGATTGCCCTTAACAACTCCACGTGTAAAATCGAAACGGAAAAAAGAAAGCAAGAAATATAAAAAGAATTTTGTATAGGAATTCTGGCCAATTCCCCCAGTGCATAATTTTCTCCGAAAATTTCACCCTGAAAACTTCCCATCCCATGGAAATTTTCCCCGTGAAAAAAAAACTCCCAGCAGAAAATTCGTCTTCCCACCCTAACATGTATGCATGCTTCCCAACAACAAATACAATGAGACCTTTCCCCTGGGGCTGTGGGGGGGGGGGGGGGTCATATGACATCCAAAACCATACTTATTGGGCCTTTCAACTATGATGAACAAAATGACTATCTCAAAATTTCAAGTGGATGGTTTTGGGGGAAAAGGGGATGGGGAGGGGGCCAAGCTGCCCTCCAATCTTTTTGGTCACTTAAAAAGGCCACTAGAACTTCTAATTTCCGCTCAAATGAGCCCTCTCACGATATTCTAAGACCACTGGGTCGATACGATCACCCCTGGAAAAACATAAAAAAAATAAACACGTATCCGTGATCTTTCTTCTGGCAAAAAAAATACAAAATTCCATATTTTTACAGATAGAAGCTTGAAACCTCAGCAATAGGGTTCTCTGATACGCTGAATCTGACGGTGTGATATTCATTAAGATTCTATGACTTTTAAGGGGTTTTGCCCCCTGTGTTTCAAATAAGGCAAATTTTCTCAGGCTCGTAAGCTTTGATGAGTAACACTAACTGAATAAAACTTATATATTTGAAATCAGCATAGAAATTCGATTCCTTTGATATATCTATTGGTATGATAATTCTGTTTTTTAGAGTTTCGGTTAGTATTGATCCGGGCCGCTCTTACTTACAGCTCGTTACCACGAACTGTTTGATCAGATGCAGACGTTGGTGCAGTCTGAGAGTAACTTTTCTGGCACAATTCACAGCAGACATTGGTAGTTGGGGTGCTAAGAAGATGGTAGACGACATTGACAAGGATGAGGAAGAGGGTTAACCCAAGAATTGATCTTGACGATGACCTTGTCAGGGAAATTTTATGTTAAGCATATAGGTGGGTGCATAAGCTTTCAAATGAACTCTTAGACAACTTTCGATGATTTTCTGGTTGCCTGCTAGCGCTGAAGAGATAAAATGAATAAACAAAAAAAAAAAATCAGCGTTCAAACTCTTTTCCAGAATTTCCAAAAATTGTTTTCGAAATTAAATTATACCGTCTAGATAACTATAGATAACAGTTGCTATTCCAAAGAACATTTCATTAGACAGTTTTTTTTGAAAATGTGTTTTGTAGTTTTCACTCGCTAGATGGGCCGGAAGGGGATGAAAAGGGAGTTGGAAACCTGTCCAAGGGCATAATATGCTATGGGGCAGGGGGACAACTGTCCCTCCTAGACCTTGTTTTGCCCCTCCCCCAACCCAGTTTGCCCAGTTGTGTGGAAGCAGCTGAAATTTAGTTTGTTTTTGAATTGCAGTTGAAGCAGTTGAAAAATCTAAGATAAACCTGAATAATTCAAGCATCCACAGAAACATGTCGTTTTTTTTTAGTATATTTTTACCTTTCTGGTACTATATGGCTCATTTTTCAGTTTTCACTGTCAGTTTCACTCGGTTTGGGAAAATGGGCTCCAACTTTGCCCCCCCCCCCCATCCGGGATTTTGACGAACTTACGCCACTGAACCTCTTGTTAAGGATTTTAACCTTAGAGATTATAATGGTATACTTTTCATGCTTCAGAGCCTTTGAACCCCGTAAATAGCACCAAAAATTGCCATTTATAGTGCAATATGGCACTTCTAGATGACTTTATCAAAAAGAATTTACAAAAAGCCCTTAGAGATGATCAAGAGCTCCGAAATGAATCATTAAGCATTCCTGGCGATATTGCAGTAGCCTGCTAGTTCTTCTAATCAGGAGACGATTTAAGAAAACCTGCTAAAAGGCCGGGAGATAGTATACCGAGGGGGTATTGTAAGCCTCCAGTTAAGGGTTGTCAACCATGCGTATTATAATGGCACCCTCTTTGAGTCTACCTGCCTTTCCAGTCTCAAAATGGCCCGAAAATCCCAGTTTTGGTGCCATATGGCACTTATAGACGTTGCTATTGAGGTAAATTTACAAAAAAGCGCTTGATTACAAAAAAAAGGGTTTACATGAACCATTAAACATCTCAATACGGTGCTGTAGTATTCTGCTAACCTTAGTAGATAAAAAAGGACACATCTGTGCAACCCATGTAAAAAAGTGATTTTTCCTTGATGGTCAAGGCGGGGGACTCAATGAGAAAAAATATAATACGGATTTGGCAGAATTTTATTGTTTTGAAGTTTAGTTTCCACTATAATTATCGTGTATGGAGATTTTAACCTTTGTTATTCCAATGGCCTACTTATCGGTTCGATTCACAGCCATTTTCAAGTGGTTTCAAGCCCTTTTTTTAAATTTCCAGAAGTATGTTCTAGCCATAAACTTTACTGGCTAAGGTAATAACTGACTGTGGTAATAATAGTTACCATATCCAATTTGCCATCAAATGACAATTTTGATCACTAAACACTTTTCTACAAAGCTCGGTTTTTAGACTATCGGTTATCATGGACCGTGGTTCACTCTAGGTTGTAGGTGTCGCTGCAACGATGATTCAGTGAATACAAAACCTTTTGTGAAACGTGTACCTAGGATGTAGTAATGATTTTACTTATATACTTGGTAATCTGAAATTTGCAGTAAACAGAGACCTTAAAAATCACCTAAAATTTTGGCAGTAGTTCAATTACATGGCGTATTAAACTAAATATTCTACAAGACGAAGTAACTTTTATGTTATTTTTAATAAAAAAATAGTGGTGTAAAAAAATATACAGATTAGAATCTACCACGGGTTTTGAAGTGCAGATTCGTTTGCCAGGGACTGAGCAGTCTCAGCAGGTGCTAATGATTCTGAGTTCGACCATTGTCCAGATGAAACAGACTGTGTAAGTTGAGAATTTGATGTAAAATCTGAAGGTGCTAAGCTAGATAGCTGTGATCCTGCTCCAGTGGCGGAATTAACAGGCGCACCATTAAATCCTACGGAAGATGAGCTAGAACTTGGGGCCAAAGGGTTGTACCCACTCGTTGCACCGGTAGTCAAACCAGCAGCTCCTGAAAAATCGATCGAAGGTGATGGAGCACTGCCTACAAAAGAGCTTGAGAATGGGCTTTTAGCTCTTGGAACATCAATCATTTGATTTTGAAAACTAGAGATTGGGTTCGAGAATGAAGCAGGTTGAGAAGCCAAGAAATCAGCAGTAGAAGTAGCATATCCAGGGGGCTGTGGACTGTATGATGAAGCAGGAGAAGTATAAGCTGGATCCTGAGTTTGAGGGTCATATGCTGAAGACTGAGGGGCATAGCCAGAGACTTGTTGTCTATAACTTGAGGTTTGAGGAGGATATACTGGATCTGGTTGAGCGTATGATTGTGACGTAGGAGGTTGAGGGGCATAAGCAGAGGCTTGAGACGCGTAACTTAAGCTTTGGGTGGGGTATGCTTGATTTTGTTGGTCGTATGAAGGAGGTGTTGGAGGCTGGGGGGCATAGACAGAAGCTTTAGGTGCGTAGTTTGAACTTTTTATAGGATATACTGGATCTTGTTGAGCGTATGATGGCAGTTCAGAAGGTGGAGGGGCATAAGCAGGAGCTTGAGGTGCGTAATTTGAGCTTTGTGTTGGGTATTCTGGATTCTGCTGACCATATGATGAAGGTTCCTTGTAACTTTCTATGGCTGGAGGGGGATACGCAGGCATCTGAGCTCCATAGAGTGGGTTTGGCACATCATAGCCTTGGCTAGGACCACCATATGTAGCTGGTGGAGAAACCATGTAGTATTGGGTTGCTGGTGCATTATTAGCCTGATTTCCTTGTGGGAGCAAGCCAGAAGGCAAAGCATTTTGGTGCTTTGATCCCTTTTTTCCATGAATCATCCCAGATAGGGCATTGTCCATCAGAGATTGAATACCAAGACCTCCAAAACCAGACCCATGTCCCTTACCCTTTGACTTTTCACTGGACCTAACAGGTACCATCGCAACTGGGACGGCCATAGCTTGTTGAACAGGGATAGCAACTGTATGATACACGGGCATATTTACAATAGGAGTAGGCGATGATAAAGCACTAAAAGATGAAGGCATTGAAGCTTTGTGCATTCCTTTATGACTGGTATGAGCTGGTAAACTGAATGGCGATGCAGACTGAATAGGTGGAGCATCCATAACAGGAGCTACATAGTTAGACTGAGAACCGTACGCTGAAGGTGAGCTACCATAAGCTGTAGGTACACTACCATATGTTGAAGGTGCACTGTATGGCTGATAGTATGGCATTGGATCTTGCATCACAGGAAGTGCCGTCGCTGAAGGTCCTTTGACTCCTGTTTTCCCTCCGTGAGACCCTGAAAAGAAAAGAAATATAGGCATGAATTTCAATTTGACTTGAAAAGCTCTTCTATATGTTGTTTGCTGTGAACTTACACTTGATTGTGAGATGAAGAATCAAGATTGACAAGCCTATGCCGACTCTTTTAGATGAAAAACCCTAGGCAATAAAATTTTGAATGTAAATATCTACAAATTACTTATCTAGTAGTTTCTATTATGGTGCCTGGATAAATGCAAAACTGAATTTTTGCAGGAACAATGCCCACAAAGATGTTAAGAGCCTAGCTGGGCAAACACAACCGCTTTATTTCCTTTTTTTAACGATATAAAAGCTCAAAACCCAGCTCTATTTACCAAAATGTATAAAAGATAGAAAAACGATTCTATTTAGAAATATTACATTTATTGTAACTGACGTCCATTTGAAGTGGTGGTTTTGTATACTTAGATATTTGAAGTGGCAAATTCTATACTGCCTTAGTCATTTCTTATTTCCTGTCCGTAATTAAGTCTAGAACTTGTCTACATTCCCCCTTTCCGTGTAACATACAATTATCATGGTTTAAAATGCAGAATTTTATTTATTTTGTAGTTCAAAGTCTAGAATGCCCTTTCACTGATGTCTCTTCTTGAGCTTTTGAAGGCTTCCTATTATAGCAATGTCCCTATATACGCAAGCGCACGTTGCTCCAAAATACAAACATTTAAAAAAAAAATGTTTTTATAAAACAAAGCTATGAAAAGTGAATACAATACTTTAATTAAGATTAAAATTTAATCAATATACCACCATTCATTTTCTTAAATACATGAATCTGTACTAAATTTAAAATAGTTAAGTTTTTATCTAATTTGCAATATGTTTCAGGTAATATTTAAAACATGCAAGGTTTTGAGGCAGCTTGAAAAAGAGTGAAATTACACGGGGAAGGTTTAACTTTAGGGATTGTTGGATGTTATAATTTAACAGAGAATAATTCCTGACACTCTTTTATATTTATATAAGAGTATTGAATTGTATCAGTCCTTTTCTTTCTTATCTTATAACTTTGAAAAGTGTCACACCATAATAAAAAAAAAAATTAAAAAACAAATACAGGACATTTGCACTACAAAAAAGAAAAAAAGTTAACCACCACATATGAAAAGTACACAAAACCTACCAAAAAAGGGGAGAATTGCTTTTTTTCATTTTTTTTTATTGTCAGTGGATGTAAGAAAATGATCAACAAGCAAGGCTGCAACATTAAAAAATTGAGTAATTTTTACCATAAAATAGGTCAACAATTGGGGTGATTTGTTTTCTTCTCGTAGCTCGAACAAAATAAATATTTGATTTGGTTAGAGGTCCTTCTAGCCTGGCCTTTCGTCTAAATATTGAGATTATTGTGATTCGTGCATGCTTTTCAAGTAATTTACCAATTTTAGGGTTTGGGAGAGATTTCTCCCCTCCCCTCAAATAAAACCTTTTCAAGTCTGGCGGAACTGAGATTGAACAGCATCATATTAGTTAATAGTCAGAGATATAACGATATATGCCCATAATTAGAAAGAAAACATGTTTCTATGTATTAAAATTAATTTTGAAAAAGAAGAAGAAAATGTTCACTTATGTCATTCCAGTTTTGTTTGTTAGGCATTAATAGCTGTAGAGTAGTAAAAACATAGAGCAATAAAATTAAAAAAAAAAGTCTTAAATCCAAATTTTGTTGCAGACTACTTCCTGATATAATTTTTGCCACAGCAGCAGGACCAGCGAGAAACTGGCACAGGAAAAAGCAAAAACTTTGAACTCTCCGTTAAGTATATTTTTCTTGTCTGCGACATTCGTAAGTCACTTACTTACTGTCCTGTTGTTTGTTTGTTTTTATCAATTGTAAGTAATGTATTTTCAAGTTTAAGAACCTAATCTGTAGAAAGAAATGGATATTTTATTGAAACTGAGATTAACTTTTAGTTTTCAGAATTTTCGGATTTTAGTTTCAGAATTTTTTGTATATTAGGATGGTTACGGAAATTCATTGAGTCTGGTGTCCTGCACAAGGCAAGGGGGGTGGACAAATAAATCAGTAGGTATATTGATACTTTCATGCGACTTGTGACAACCGTGTCTCAAAGCCGCCACAAAATATATATAGTTGTTTCTGCTTTGTTGTATTCTCCGTTATAAAAAACAGACACATTTTTTCAAACGTGTCCATATTTGTTGGTGACCTTTTACACTTTTCAACTTTTTTGCACTTGTTAGAACATTTAGCTACTTTATTTGTTGAATTTGTTGTTTTTTTCTTTCTTTTTTTTTTATTTCCGAGTTTTCAGCAACCCCGTGTTTTTGCATTATGCCTAAAATCCTGATAAGAAAACTGATATTCACTAGATTTTTACGTCAAAATAGTGGCTCGTTTTTAAGTCAATCTGGTCTGTTCTTTTACTCTTTCAGTAAAAATATACCTATGTTTGTCTATATTTTGAAAAATATAGTTGGCCCCTCAACGTTTCCATGAAATGTTGCCACAGCATAATAGAGTGTAATGCAATTTATTTTCAAACATCCAGATCAAGCTATTAACTAAAATACTACAAAGCCAACATTATCAAAAAGGAGCAAAGGATAAGACTATTAGTGTTGCTAATGGAATAGCTGAGAGGGGATATAACCAGCTCAAAAGACTGGAAACATTTCAATGATGGTCACCATTCTCTTTTGTCATGTTGATAGCTAAAACTGGTACCAGATGAATAGTCTGTACAACAGAATAAAATAAATACTTACTAAGTTAAAGCAAGAATTGAATCTTCACTTAAAATAGTGAATATTCTTACAAAATACGTTTCCTTTTGCTGTTTTAGTGGGGTTTTTTTCAGTGGCATACCTTTGTTCTAAGAGCCTAATCATAAGTTGCTAGAAATTGCTCAAATTGCACTAAATAGGGTGAAAAGCTTACTAATTAAAAAATAACATATGCATTATAGAAAAAATACTAGCAAGCAAAAAAATAGATACAACCATTTTGGTTTTTAGTTTGTTTTTTCTTCCGAACCAATCGGAATAAAAACACTGTAGGTAAGGGGTTTATGCGAACTCGACTTTAAAAAGTAACTGTTATAATTCCAATACGAGGTGATAAGGGAATGGATCCCTCTTAGAACGCCAAATTTATACAAAAAATTCGAAGTCTTATCACATCAACAAAAAAACATCATCAAGTTCTGAAAAAAATCTTTTTTAACTTATGCCCTCTCCCCCAATCTTGGAATATTTCTAAAAGATTATTCCCTACCCTTGTCTAAGAATTAAAGCAGAAATTAATTGCATCATTTTAATGTTGTCATTAATGCTGACATTAAGATTAGACTTCATGGTGCTATTAGCTATTTTTGTGCTTAGTTGGGTTATTTTTTTTATTATAAAATGGATAATTACAGACATAATTTAATTCAGACTGACCTGCAAGTCCAGCTAATCCTCCAAGTCCTCCTAGTCCCATTTTTTTGGACATGTGTGCTTTCGCCATAGAGGCCAAGCCTGTAGCATCTATGGGTGGCCAAAATAGGGCTGAAAGCACAACAACCTGAAAAATACATCAAATAACAATCAGTAAAATATATATATATATATATATATATATATATATATATATATATATATATATATATATATGATATATATATATATATCTATATATATATATATATATATATATATAATATATATATATATATATATATATATATATATATTATATATATATATATATATATATATATATATATATATATATATATATATATCAGGGCCGTATCCAGGATTTTTGTTCAGGGGGGGGGGGGGTTTACTAACTTTTGACTTTTTTTTTGGGGGGGGGGTTTACTAATTTTTGACTCAGTTTTCGACTAATTTTACTGATTTTTACCTAGGTTTTACTAATTTTCGACTTATTTTCGAGTCGGTCAAAAATTTCAGGAGGGGGCTCAAACCGGGTAACCCCCCCCCTGGATACGGCCTTGATATATATATATATTTATATATATATATATATATATATATATATATATATATATATAATATATATATATATATATATATATATATATATATATATAATATATATATATATATATATATATATATATATTATATATATATATATATATATATTATATATATATATATATATATATATATATATATATATATAATATATATATATATATATATATTATATATATATATATATATGTATGTATGTATAAATATCGGAAATCCATGCCTTCAAATTATATGTAGAATCAAATCTAAACATTGCTTTAGCAAACTGAAGTGATTACTCCAAAAATTATCAAATATCGATTTGTAATTTGGCATCAATTTTCTTTGCTGTTAGAGAATCAAAAGGAATAACAGTTAAAAAAGTACTCTTTCATAAAAATATATAAAAAATTTAAAGTTGAAAATACATTTATTTTGTGAAAATGTTCTATGGTCTTTTCTTTGAAGTTAACATCATAAATATTTTTTTATGGAATGACAAATAAAAAAAGCGGTACTCTTCTATTAAACGGACTCTTATCTACGGCAATGCATACCAGTCACGAAATAGACTGAGACGCGTGATGAAAACAGGTTTACAATGCCTTCTGGGATATAGACAAAGGCAAGAACTGTATTTAAGTTGTTGTTTTTTGGGGTATAGGGGGGGGAGGTACCTAGGTTAGGTTGGGTTACGTATTTAATATATGGTATGCTTTGCCCCCCCCCCCTAATGTGCAAATATATAGCCCAAATTTGTTTCTAAACTATTATATATTCATCCTATTTTATTTTATTTCATTCGCATTAACCAAACTAGCACTATATAAAAGAGTCCGTTTAATAAAAGAGTACCAAAAAAAACATATAAGTCGAAAATATAAGTAATTTTTGATAAATTTCAACTGACACTCTAGTCTTTAGTAGTTTGAAGGGATGGTAGCTCCAGTCTTATTTACTATGATTTGTGTTTCTTTTAAGTTTGACTTAATTATTTATTTTAATTGTTGTTGGTTTCAGGTTCCATTTATTTATTCGTTGTTAATCTGTTTGTTTTAAGTTTAAATAAAGTCCGTGAATTCATTTCTTCGCAGTTTAGTTTTAATAGCGCTCTTCGCTTAAAAAAAAAAAAAAAAAAAAAAAAAAAAAAAAAAAAAAAAAAAAAAAAAAAAAAAAAAAAAAAAAAAAAAACCACTCCTTATACAAAACAATACCTAGAAATTAATATAGTAAACGAATGTATGTCATGTATTCTTTGAGCTAGCTGACCTCACTTACTTTCCTTTAAGTAAATTCGTCTCTGCAAGCACGACTAGGGGAAAGACCCATTATAGGAATTTGTCCATGTAATACCGTTATCTTCTCCGAGTAAGAGACTTAACACCTCTGCGAACTGTTACGGAATTAATAAATGAATTAAAAGAGATTCTTATCAATACTTGCTAAACCTCTGGTTAAAAGTAAAAAAAGATGTGTATTTATCTTTAATTTTGCTGCTGGGTTGAATCGGTACTGGTTAAAAAAGCGGTAAACACGCCATATATTATATAGGGAAGATGCTTAAGAAACTAGTCAAACGGGTTTTTTTCAATAGACAATTACATTGGAAATCTTGGTTTGTCACTGCGTTTACAATATTTAAACTTTTGTTTTTTGGGGTTTAGGGGGGGGGGGGGAAATGTACCTAGGTTGGGTTAGGTTAGGTTACGTATTTAATATTGCTATGCTTTAATAGTGCAAATATAATAGTTAATAATTTAATAGTGCAAATATCTATCTGAAGTTTGTTTCTAAACTATTATATTTTCATCCTATTTTGTTTTCTTTCATTAGCATTAACGAAACTTCACTATTCGCGTGTTTACCGCTTTCTTAACCAGTACCGTTGAATCATTTTAGATACATTTAATAAAAGTTTACCAACATATAAACCCTTTGAATAATCATCTCCCCATTTTAAAAGTTATTTGAATAAAAAAATGTATCAACAATTTTACTAAAAATATTCAATATGGAAAGTTATTAAAATCAAACTTACCAAAAGGTAGATTTTCATTATTTTCCCTTTTTACCCCTAGTTCTTCACTCTATCACTACTGATTTGAATATAATTTCACCGTGACGTAACCTAGCTTATATACCAGCAGAATTGGCTAAGAATATATCATTGAACTTACTGGACAAGGCCAAGGGGATTTGAATATAAGAAAAACAACCCTTAATACAACGGTGCGATTATAAAAGCTGTCAAAAGATGTAAAGGGTGATGATCGAAAATCCGGTTAAAGATGCAATCTCAGCTAAGGTATGCCGTTGAATGACCTCTTATAAGATGTTATAGATTTACATCACAGTTCTTCATATTTTTTATTTTGTAAAACGCAAAAAAATTAAACGTAAAACATAAGACAGCCATAACTTTACGCAGCCATTAAGGTACTCTTCGAAAATATAGGTTAATTTAAAATAATTGATAAAAATTTTGGCCATCAGATATTGAATAATTTCTTTTTTAAGCCTTAAAGAACCCATTCTAACATCCAATGTAGGATATTCTTTATATACAAGCACATTTACAAGTGCCGAAAATTCCAAAACATCTTTCGACAGGAAGTATTGGAATTAAAATAGGCAATACATTTTCCAGTTCACTGAAATTAAATAAAGTTTTTTTTACCTATTCGTTTTACGGCCATGATTAAAGTAGCATCTCAATTTATTTGTATCTTTTACGACTCAATCATACAATAAGCATCCAATTTTTTAAATAAGCAACTGAAGTACAAACGTAGAGCGGCCGTTCAGAAGTAAACTCAATTCCTTCCATCTTTAAAATATTATGAACTTATAGCAGGAACATGCTTTTACTCAAAATTCGAACTCTTGTAGAAGATTTTCCCACAATAAATTCATCTTAGGGCAGTGGTCTATGCCTTGGCCCCAACTTAATAATATATTTTGAGGATTTCTTAATCATAAATTTCAAACGGTAAACCTATCTTTGTATTACTTTTGAATTTCTTTCCATGAACTCCAAAAATTCTTTCTTCCCCAGAAGCAAAACATGTGTATGTGCCTGATCTAGGATAGCAAAAAGAATTTTCATAGGAGATTGTCAAAGCATTTAAATGAACATTCAATGAATTTTAAAGAAGTTTTACTTATCCAGTTTCATTTCTAGGCAGTTTTATACGTTCTCAACTATGGAATGAAAAAAAAGGAAATAGGGATGAACAAGAAGAAGAAAAACAATTAGTAGCCTACTCCTATAAAATGTTCACAACAATATAAAGCTGCCAGATACAAATGCACTTTGTCAATAGTTTTCAAACATTTTATCCAATCTGTCTGAGTTCTTACTTTCTCTACCTCACAAGGAAACATAAAATATTTCAGTTAATTTTTTGTACTATCATCTCACCCTAATTCATGAAGCTATGTGAGATACTACAGTGCACATGTCACTTCAGCCCTTGGCTCATGCATAGTAAAATAATAGGCAAAGTTTGTTAAATCTGTTCATCTATGAAAAAATGAAAGATGTTTCCTTTGTTAAAAAAATGGCGAAATTTATTCCGTTAATGTATTTTTGACTATCTCTTCTAAAAATCTTTATTTGTTTGATTGCATAAAAAATATAAGAACAGACACACAAATTCCAGTATCTAGCTTCTTGATCGAGTAGATGGCGTTTTATGCTAGAATTATCTCAAGCTTCCGTGCATTCAAATATAAAAAAAAACATTAGCACTATTTCATATATAAATGTAAAGGTGCTGTTAATATGGCTCAATTCAACCTGAATACTGTTCAATTTAATATGTACTTTGAAAATTGTGGTTTTTATACTTTAAAACATTATCAATAACAGCAAAAAAAAAAATCACAATAATAACCAAGACTACGAAAAGGAACTAGTTCTAATGAAAGTAGATTGACTGTTTAATGTATAATGATCTTCATCGTTCAATATAATTATTATATCATTGTTTTAATTATATATATATATATATATATATATATATATATATATATATATATATATATATATATATATATATACATATATATATATATATATATATATATATATATATATATATATATATATATATATCTATATATATATATATATATATATACTATATATATATATATATATATATATATATATATATATATATATATATTATATATATATATACTAACATATATATATATATACTATATATATATATATATATATCAAACGAAACTCAGAGAGGAGAGAAAGTAACAAAATGAAAAATAAAATCAAAAAGGGTGAAAAAACGAGGATTTTGTCAGCCAGCGAACCATGAAGATGACAAAATATAAGCAAATATTTCGACAAGGACCTCCGCCAAGTCGTCCTCAGTGCTAAACAAAAAAAGAAGAAAAAAAAAAAACGAAAATCTAACCTTTCGAAGCTTACTGTACAAAGACAGAACAGACACTGAATAAAAAACCAGGCAGGAATCAATGAAAATGAATTTACCAAGATGATTGTGCAAAGATCTTTCGTCTTGCAATAACTTTAGCTGGTCTACAATTTCGGTTTTCATTAGATATGCAAATAGGTTCTTTTAAGTTTTTTCGGGTGAAAATATTGATTGAGTCCTTCAAGATTAAACTGTCGTAAATTGGGCTTAATGAAATATCTCCAGTATCTCTATTTATTGCTAAATTTTGGTTCATATATTTTTTTATCTCAATTACCTCCTTAAAAGTTTGTGGTACGCCATTAACAGTTGATATTAAGGTTGCCTCGTCAAACAGAACTAGATGGGTCGGGTTTACGAAAATATGCGAAGCCAATGCCGAATCAAAGTTGTCATTGTTATTTTTTAATCTCAGGGACTTATCTATTGAAATTTTGTGCTCATGCAAACGCTCACCTAGTTGTTGATGGGTCCTACCAATATAAAACTTTCCACAAGAACACGGGATTCTGTAGACACCACTACCCAGTACAGGGTCTGTTTTATCCTTTCCTGAGTTAAAAAAATGTTCAACCTTTTGTTCGGTTTGAAAGAAACAGAGAGATTATGTTTATTTAAAATTTTTCCAAGTCTATCGCCAAGTTTCGGGATGTATGGTAAACGATGAAAGTTTTTTTCTCAATTGCCGGTGTAACTGAATCAAGGGGGACAAGCTCCCTATTTTGTTCTTTTATCTTTTTTAATCGTCTATCTATTATATTTTCAATGAGTTTGATTGGGTAACCATTGCAAAAAAGAATATCCTTGACATAATTTAGTTCAGAATTTATATGATTACGGGAACAAATTTTTAAAACTCTGTCGACTAAAGAGATTACTACCCCTCTTTTCATAGAAGGAGGGTGATGGGAAGAGAAATGTAGATATCGATCATTATGAGTCGGCTTTCTATATATAGAAAATTCAAGACTAGGATTAGTTTTTATAATCAAAACATCTAAGAAAGGCAGCTTACCTGAATCTTCGAGTTCCATTGTGAACTGGAGATTCGAATCAAAAGAGTTCAAATGTGCCAAAAAATCTCTTAGAGAGTCTTGTCCATGTTCCCAAACAGAAAGGATATCATCAACAAAACGAAACCAGATAGAGTGTTTTAAGTGGAAACTATTCAAAGCAGACTGTTCTATGAAATCCATGTAAAAATTTGCCAAATAAGGAGACAAGACAGTGCCCATGGATAAGCCCATTATTTGAAGAAAAAATTTGTTTCGGAATTTAAAATACGAGGAGTACTTGTTGCAAAGACGGACAAGGGTCATTATTGTATCAATTTCCAAAGTTTTGTAATCCGACCAAACTGAATTTTCCTCTAATTTTCTTTGTAAAGCCTGCTCACATTTATGAACATCGCATGAAGTGTACATAGAAACTGCATCCAAACTAGATAAAACGGTATTTTCTGTTGTACTTTGATTTTTTAACTTCTCAATAAGATCTATGGAGTTTTTAATATAGGATTTCTGTGTGCTTAAAAGAGGCTTAAAAATGGTGGCTAAGAAACTTCCTATACCCGTAGCTGGAGAACTATAACATGCTACAATTGGACGTAACGGAATATCTTTCTTATGGATTTTAGGCAGACCATAAAACTTAGGGGCTGAACAACCTTTGGGATAAAATTTTCTGTACATTTGAGGGGTAATTAGTCTAGTATCTTTTAAAATTCCTAGTTCATATCTCAACTTCTGTGTGTATTTGTCCGTGGGATCAAATTTTATTTCTTTGTAAATATTTTCATCCATTAAAAGGGTGTTAACTTTTAATTCATAATCTGCAGAATTCATAATTACAACTGTGTTTCCCTTGTCCGCTTTCGTAATTACTGTGTTTTTGTCTTTTTTTAAATTTCGGAGGATTTTAATTTCTTCCTTTGATTGAGTTGAAAGTGACAAAGATGGCCTATAATCAAGAATACTCTTTACAATTTCACCTCTGAGTAGGTCTGGATTTTCGACTTCACCATGAGAGCTAAAAATAGCAGACTCCACGCCCGTAATAATTTCTGAAGTATTTACGTGTGTTTGAGCCATTGCAAATTTTGGTCCTTTTGAAAGAATACTTAGTTCCTTGGATGTAAATACCTTAGAGGATAAATTTTCCAAAGGAGGACCAGGACAAAATCTAGGAAGGAAAATCCGTGTTTGTTGAAACTGTTGAAATTCCAGTTTTGAGAATTTTTCCGATAAACGAGTTTTTGCTAAATGGAATATGTGTCTGAAAGACCTATGTGAGATTTGTAAAATCTGGTGAAAATCTTGAGGGGACAAAATCTGATATAATAAGGATTTTAAATTAAGTATTTTATTACTAAGGACGTATCTTCTGGATCTATGGTCTTTTAAAATATGTGTTAAAGTTTTGAAACCCATTCTCTGAATAAATGGGCCTTCAGAATGTGTGCCTAAATGTAGGTTGAAACGTAAAGAAGGTGGAAGAATTCGATGTTTTTTACAAGTTTCTAAGAAATTAAACTGACAAATAAGATTTGCATGTTTCTTAACACAATTTAAAAAATCTAAAACAATATTGTCCAATGCTCCCCGTAAGCTTGACGCAAATACATTCTTAGACCACACTGGCTATACATGACAAACGAAACTCAGAGAGGAGAGAAAGTAACAAAATGAAAAATAAAATCAAAAAGGGTGAAAAAACGAGGATTTTTGTCAGCCAGCGAACCATGAAGATGACAAAATATAAGCAAATATTTCGACAAGGACCTCCGCCAAGTCGTCCTCAGTGCTAAACAAAAAAAGAAGAAAAAAAAAAACGAAAATCTAACCTTTCGAAGCTTACTGTACAAAGACAGAACAGACACTGAATAAAAAACCAGGCAGGAATCAATGAAAATGAATTTACCAAGATGATTGTGCAAAGATCTTTCGTCTTGCAATAACTTTAGCTGGTCTACAATTTCGGTTTTCATTAGATATGCAAATAGGTTCTTTTAAGTTTTTTCGGGTGAAAATATTGATTGAGTCCTTCAAGATTAAACTGTCGTAAATTGGGCTTAATGAAATATCTCCAGTATCTCTATTTATTGCTAAATTTTGGTTCATATATTTTTTTATCTCAATTACCTCCTTAAAAGTTTGTGGTACGCCATTAACAGTTGATATTAAGGTTGCCTCGTCAAACAGAACTAGATGGGTCGGGTTTACGAAAATATGCGAAGCCAATGCCGAATCAAAGTTGTCATTGTTATTTTTTAATCTCAGGGACTTATCTATTGAAATTTTGTGCTCATGCAAACGCTCACCTAGTTGTTGATGGGTCCTACCAATATAAAACTTTCCACAAGAACACGGGATTCTGTAGACACCACTACCCAGTACAGGGTCTGTTTTATCCTTTCCTGAGTTAAAAAAATGTTCAACCTTTTGTTCGGTTTTGAAAGAAACAGAGAGATTATGTTTATTTAAAATTTTTCCAAGTCTATCGCCAAGTTTCGGGATGTATGGTAAAACGATGAAAGTTTTTTTCTCAATTGCCGGTGTAACTGAATCAAGGGGGACAAGCTCCCTATTTTGTTCTTTTATCTTTTTTAATCGTCTATCTATTATATTTTCAATGAGTTTGATTGGGTAACCATTGCAAAAAAGAATATCCTTGACATAATTTAGTTCAGAATTTATATGATTACGGGAACAAATTTTTAAAACTCTGTCGACTAAAGAGATTACTACCCCTCTTTTCATAGAAGGAGGGTGATGGGAAGAGAAATGTAGATATCGATCTTTATGAGTCGGCTTTCTATATATAGAAAATTCAAGACTAGGATTAGTTTTTATAATCAAAACATCTAAGAAAGGCAGCTTACCTGAATCTTCGAGTTCCATTGTGAACTGGAGATTCGAATCAAAAGAGTTCAAATGTGCCAAAAAATCTCTTAGAGAGTCTTGTCCATGTTCCCAAACAGAAAGGATATCATCAACAAAACGAAACCAGATAGAGTGTTTTAAGTGGAAACTGTTCAAAGCAGACTGTTCTATGAAATCCATGTAAAAATTTGCCAAATAAGGAGACAAGACAGTGCCCATGGATAAGCCCATTATTTGAAGAAAAAATTTGTTTCGGAATTTAAAATACGAGGAGTACTTGTTGCAAAGACGGACAAGGGTCATTATTGTATCAATTTCCAAAGTTTTGTAATCCGACCAAGCTGAATTTTCCTCTAATTTTCTTTGTAAACCCTGCTCACATTTATGAACATCGCATGAAGTGTACATAGAAACTGCATCAAAACTAGATAAAACGGTATTTTCTGTTGTACTTTGATTTTTTAACTTCTCAACAAGATCTATGGAGTTTTTAATATAGGATTTCTGTGTGCTTAAAAGAGGCTTAAAAATGGTGGCTAAGAAACTTCCTATACCCGTAGCTGGAGAACTATAACATGCTACAATTGGACGTAACGGAATATCTTTCTTATGGATTTTAGGCAGACCATAAAACTTAGGGGCTGAACAACCTTTGGGATAAAATTTTCTGTACATTTGAGGGGTAATTAGTCTAGTATCTTTTAAAATTCCTAGTTCATATCTCAACTTCTGTGTGTATTTGTCCGTGGGATCAAATTTTATTTCTTTGTAAATATTTTCATCCATTAAAAGGGTGTTAACTTTTAATTCATAATCTGCAGAATTCATAATTACAACTGTGTTTCCCTTGTCCGCTTTCGTAATTACTGTGTTTTTGTCTTTTTTTAAATTTCGGAGGATTTTAATTTCTTCCTTTGATTGAGTTGAAAGTGACAAAGATGGCCTATAATCAAGAATACTCTTTACAATTTCACCTCTGAGTAGGTCTGGATTTTCGACTTCACCATGAGAGCTAAAAATAGCAGACTCCACGCCCGTAATAATTTCTGAAGTATTTACGTGTGTTTGAGCCATTGCAAATTTTGGCCCTTTTGAAAGAATACTTAGTTCCTTGGATGTAAATACCTTAGAGGATAAATTTTCCAAAGGAGGACCAGGACAAAATCTAGGAAGGAGAATCCGTGTTTGTTGAAACTGTTGAAATTCCCGTTTTGAGAATTTTTTCGATAAACGAGTTTTTGCTAAATGGAATATGTGTCTGAAAGACCTATGTGAGATTTGTAAAATCTGGTGAAAATCTTGAGGGGACAAAATCTGATATAATAAGGATTTTAAATTAAGTATTTTATTACTTTTGTTCTGTCTTTGTACAGTAAGCTTCGAAAGGTTAGATTTTCGTTTTTTTTTTTTTTTTCTTCTTTTTTTGTTTAGCACTGAGGACGACTTGGCGGAGGTCCTTGTCGAAATATTTGCTTATATTTTGTCATCTTCATGACAAAATATATATGTATATATGTATATATATATATATATATATATATATATATATATATATATATATATATATATATATATATATATATATATATATATATATATATATATATATATATATATATATATATATATATATATATATATATATATATATATATATATATATATCTATATATATATATATATATATATATATATATATATATATATATATAATGTTTAACGTAATTATTTATTGTAAATTGCGCCTATTATGGGTCTCATTTATTCGCTGATAGAATGATAGATTTATTCACTTTAAATCGCTTTGGGGACGTTAGCCCTACTTCTGTTCAGCATAATTATTATATAATTTGCGTTAATTATATATATATATATATAATATATATATATATATATATATATATATATGATTATATATATATATATATATATATATATAATATATATATATATTATATATATATATATATATATATATATATATATATATACAACATGTTTAACGTAATTATTTATTGTCACGAATAAAAAAAATTTCGCACTAACAATCAATACAACCATATTTCCTTCAAAAATTTATTGTTCTAGATAAGCTCCCCTTGGTCCTGCAAATCAAAGTTAAACTCTACTTGATTCTCCCCTATCCAATACTCCTCTTTAAGTTTCATCTGGGTCCCTTAATTCGTTAATTTATACCTTTAGCAGTACCTGCACTATTGTATATACTGCCTTTAAACATCCTGGATGCGCAAGGTATCTTTTGATCAAGTTCAACATCTTTCTCAACTTTTTCCTGAAACTTTAAGCTTAATGTCCTAACTCGTTAATGCATAATCGCAGATACATTGTTTTGAGAACCGGGATGCATACAGTGTCTTTGCATTTAGTTCAACATCCACTTTCAACAATTCCTTAAAGTTTCAACTTGTTACCCTTGGCGGCTCCTGAGATATTGCAAATACGCCCTTTTGGCACACCGGATGTCACTTTAATATAATCTGTCGTTCCTAAGATATTGCAAATACGTCCTTTTGGTAGCCTGGATGCACGTAGGGTCTTTTTATTTAGTTGCAACACTTTCCTCAACGTTTTCTGGAAGTTTCAACTTCATACCCTTTGCTGTTTCTGTTTGGTTTTGTGTGTGTAGTGTTTTTTTTCTTCTTTTTTTTAAACTGGAGCAAGTTGCCAAATCTATCAGCCATATTTATTTTCCTCAAAAATTGATCAAAATATAAATTAATATGCGATTAATATTTAAAAAAAGGGCAATTTTTTCTTCTTGAACGGTGCAATTACACTTGCACAAAATCTCCTATAGCCTACCCCCCCCCCCCATTTAAAAATTTTTATTTGAAAAAAAATAACATCGGAAAAGGCTTTCCAAAAAAAGTACAGAGCCATGTTAAAACTTAAAACGAGCAGAAATAAAGTCATATAATGATTCAAACTTAAAACTATGCCTGACTAACGATTAATAAGTCAATGTTTTTCTTATTGACAAACAAGCAAAAGAAGAGAATATGCAATTATTACCGAAATTATGATTCGTTTATGTAAGACACAGTTTATAGAATTAGTGATTCTATAAACTGTGATGTAAGATAAGCTATTCCACAATATATCTTGGGATGGATTGCGCGTGGATTTTTTCTATTTCGTAAAAAAAAATTGATCAGTCATTTTCTCTTCAGGTTTTAAATACACTGTATGTACGAAAATGCACAATTTCTGGTAGATTAGTTTAGGAGTGTATCGAACATACACAAATGCATATACCCAACTTAACAAATAGAGACAAGATATCTACACGAGTTCAAGTTTTTTTTTTTGTAAGCTTTTTACGTCACCAAATTTGTAGTTGACACTTCAGTCCTGGAACTCTGATGGAACCAGAAATTGTTCTAGAAGTTAGTATTTGATTGGTTGTTTTTTTTTACA
The DNA here is from genome assembly GCA_027921565.1 of Artemia sinica. NCBI lineage: Eukaryota > Metazoa > Arthropoda > Branchiopoda > Anostraca > Artemiidae > Artemia > Artemia sinica. Next base: position 45,301,848 of record CM051262.1, on the reverse strand, counting down.
AGAAAATCACTCCATCATGTTTTCATTAAAGTACAGTTGATACAGTACTAGAGATTCCTAAGATCAAAGTACCCCCATTTGGGGACGTTTAGTAAAGAACGATATGTCTTCCATATACTTTTTCCCGAAAATTCGTATAGAATGTGATTGTGGTCCTAAATCGAGGAATCTTGTTTTATTGAACAAATAACTATTAAGCAGCCTGCAAAAATAACACATTGATATATAAGTAACCTTATTTTTCTCACCAGCCGGAATATTAATTGATCATAATATAGAATTTTGAAATGCAGAAATGCCCTTTTGCATTATTCGAAATTGAGAATTAATAACATTCTTTATGAACTATAGAAATCGAATTTTTTCTGCCTATAGCACAAAAATTTTCCAGGGATGATGTAAATTTTGGAAATAAGTTGGTTTACAATCCCAATACTAACACTACTCATGAAAAATACATTTTAAACCATATAAAGTGGTTTCCATTTATTCTGTAAAAATTTTATAAGCATGTAAGCATTACGCTACAAACACTCAATAATGTTTTGTGTTTTCAGTAAAGCGCTAGTTTTGCATTAAGAAAATCAATTTTGAAGTAAGGTTGATGTAATTTTTTTTAACGCTGATGAATAATCCTTAAAAAGTATATCTGTTTAAAGCGAATGTAATTAAAATATAATGAAAAGTTTGTTTATGAGATGCACCATTTTTACAAGCACAAATAATTTTACGACCTTTATGTCGTGGTACAGGTATGAGCAAAAAAGGGACTGTGACTTGGCACTTAAAACGAGTTAAGTTTCCGAAGACTAGCAAAGTCATGGTTTGTTTTGAAAATGTGCTGGCTCTACTAGGGTCTCCGTGGCTCCCCTCTCCCTGCACCCCTTCTCCCTGTCAACTATTAAGAAAGGTAGGTATGTTTCACCTTGTTTGAACCGTAGATGTAATACGTAAATAGATACCACATGAAATAGAAAAAGTATTTAAACACGCGATCTGGTAAACAGTCACTAACAACAAGCATCTAAAATGAAGTATGGAATTAGTGGTGAAAACAATTAATAAATGTGTTTAGATAATCGGACTTAAACAACCGGTTTTGCTTGTGCATCAACTGCTTCAAAAACCTGATAAGGAAAAAGAGCCTTTGGAAACCTTTGCTGGAGGCTTGGAAGAAAAAGTATTTATAATTTAAACCGGAATCATGCAAGAATTTTCAAATTTGGCCCATTGTCTCTTTAAGCCATCCCACAACCACCAACTTTCTAGTCAAAAATTGGGTACATGTTACCTTGTTTGAACCAGACAGGGACGTAGCTCTAGCATTTTATTGGGGGACAAAAGGGGTCCATATCCAAATAGTCAAGGGGCATGGGCTATATAATAATTTTTTCTCTCCAAAATATGGGGGGAAATTGCCCCCCTCCCTAAACGATGCCATTGAACTAGACCCCCGCAAAGATTTTCAAAGAAGACACAAAATAAACATATGGCCCCTAGACCCCTCCTCGGCCCTCTCACCCCAATCTTTTTTTCAGAAAGGAAGGGGTTTTGCATGTTTTTTGAAGTGGAATCCTGCATCGTCAAGACAGGACGATTGGATTCATAAAGTGGGTTCGTGGCTCTTCCCGCTACTCCTCTTGATATGAACTTGGCAGCAGAAAAGTAAAGAAATGGTCATCTTGCTTGAACCGAGACCACGCAAGAATTATTATTTTATATTCCTGGAGAACCCAGGGGCTAGATACTTGCGACCTCTCCTACTACCAACTTTGTTTTAAAGCAAAGATAAGAACGTTTCGCATTTTTTCCTCCTTCTTTTTTCTTTTTCTTTTTTTAGCAGAAATGAGTGGGTGTGTTCCGCTTTTTTTTTTAGGCGGAATCATGTAAGCTCTTTCAAGGTATATTATTGGAGGCACAAAGAGGGTTCTTGGACCTTCCAGCACTACCCCCTCCGCCAATTTTTCAATAGAAGGGCTGGTATGCTTTTTGTTTGCTTATCGGCTTGAAATTTTGGGGGGCAAGCACGTTAGACAAATGGGACATGAAAATAATGTTTTTCAGAAGCATCCGACTTTTGCACGAAAGCGGTCAAATCTACTTCAAACTTGACAGTGCTATTAAACTGGGCTAATAGAACGGTGTAAAAATATTTTTACTCGCCTTTCGAGTTAATAGGTCTATATTCACTTCAAATTTGGTAGATACGTGCCTAAAGCCAAGGAGAGTACGAAAATTTGATTGTTGACCGTCTGTCTGTACAATCTAGCCGGTAAATTTCATTTTTAGATGAAATCTAACGAACATAAATGTTATTGTTATTATTAAATCTAACGATTGTAATTATTATGCTATTTAATTGTTAATGCTATGTACTATGTGTTTTTATAGTTATGTGTGTTATTATCATGTATTATAACTTTGTGTGTAGGTGCTTGTTTTTTCTCTTTTTGCCATGGCCCAAATAGGCTTTCGTTTTGCAATAAAATATATATATATATATATATATAGATATATATAGATATATATATATATATATATATATATATATATATATCATATATATATATATATATATATATATAGTATATATATATATATAGTATATATATATATATTATATATATATATATATATATATATATATATATATATATATATATATATATAATATATATATATATATATATATATATATATGTATGTATATATATATATATATATATGTATATATATATATATATATATATATATGCATATATATATATATATATATATATATATATATATATATATATATATATATAGTATATATATATATATATATATATATATATATATATATATATATATACATACATATATATATATATATATATATATATATATATATATATTATATATATATATATATATATTATATATATATATATATATATATATATTATATATATATATATATATATATATATATATATATATATAATATATATATATATATAACACCTTGAAGTAGACCAACAATTTTTTCCCCAATTGGGTTAGAGTTACAGGATATATCAACAGGACCAAGGGACTCTCAAAGAAGACAAAAGCTGCGGAAAAAACTGTTGTATTGATTGATTCCTGATGCCCAAAATGGCCAAGATTTGTTTTGCCTCCAATCAGCTAGCAACTTATTGGGTATGTATGCTAGAATCAAAAGATCTAGGAGGAAATAAATATTTTGAAAAAATGTGTTGTTTCGAATCTTAAAACTTGAAAAAGTGCTAAACATTGTAATTCTCCTATCGCCAGGAAATTTTCGTTGTAAGTTCTCTGGACCAAGGGAACCTAAACGAGAACTTTGATGTTAGAAGAAAAATGCAGTAGGTCTAATATCGATTTTTAGCGTAAAATTTGAATTTTTCACACTGATCAACTATAAAATTTTAAACCATTTAGAAACCTCAATTTTAATTCCAGAAGCAATTAAGAGAAAAGATTAAGGGAACAAATATAGTTGTATTGATTCTTCACGTCCCCTTTTTAAAACAACAAAACAAAGCACGTTTTAATAAATGACCTTAACATGTACTTAATTAGTTAACAAGTAATTACATCAAGGAATATAAAATAACAAGATCCTTTTGATAAAATAGTGAACTAAGATACAATTGCATTGAAGGGTTTCTACAGGATGGGGGTTCAGGTTGGCTTCAGCCTCATTCAACCAAAGTTCTATATTAAAACTTGTCAAAAACTTTCGTACGAACTACTGTTGGTCGCAAAACTTGACTGAATACTCAAATTTTGTCCAGAATATGAACTACTATACGATATTTTGATCAGTTTCGAAAAAGGACGTTTTACAAAAAAGAAGTTTTTCAAGGAAAAATAAAGAGACGTATTGAAACCAATGATGAGCAGAAATAAGAGTCTTAGGCCATATTAATTATAGATTAAATTAAACTGAAATCAGTATATGAATGAGACCCAAACTGAAGTACGGCCCATAGTAACCGGAATTTAAAAAACCTGTTTTAAAAAATGCCTAGTGAGAAAATTAAGTCATTTTCAACTGATCTGATAATAGTAACTATTATTACCTCGATTAATCTTAATAGTAAAGTATTATTGCAAAAAAAATCTATAGGAATTTAATAAGATATTTCGAAAAAGAGCCTGCAACTCTTCATAATGACGTGACTGAAATAAAAAGTGTACCAGTCAGATCAGGATGGTTGAAAACTCTATTCAGTAGACTTAGAACCCCACCTTGAAAAACAAGGAAAAGAACTTTTTTCCATGAAAAACATTAGTGTCTCTTTTTTAACCTATCGGTAGGGGGGCACTGGAACATTATGAAGAACCATTCAAGGACTCTTTTGAAACCTAATTTTTACATCTATGTGGGTTTTTTTTTAATTTGGCTTGATAACAGCATCAACAAGTGTCGCATGGCAAACAAAATGGCATTTTGGGTGCCATTCATGGAGCAGAATAAACGCAATGATCCTCAAGCTGTTTGAAGGGTTTAAGAGGGATGGCTTGCACCAATCTTATTTTTGAATTGTTATTAGCATTGTGACATTATTTTGTTTGATGTGTTGTTTGTGAAATCTTAACAAATGAGAAACACACTGCTCGAAATACAAATTGTGCTCAGTTAAGTGCTTATGACGCTCTGACCTTGAGAAGGTTCAAGGAATTATGTTCAAAATCGAATTTCAAGACGAATATCTGTTCATCTTATGTTTTGTTGAATTATTTATTTAGTTTCTGAGCGCTTTGTGATTCATTTATTTTTCTATAGTAGTATTTCATATCTTTATGTTTTAACTTTGCAGGTCAGAAGGGAATTCCCTATACCTTCCGCTGTAAGCAGGTATGAGCACGTTTCTCGATACCAAACTTCTTATTCCACTCTTCTGATTTCCGTCTTTTCCAAAGAATTGACCTTGTACAAATGTTTTCAGTAGTTCAACCTGTCATTCAAGCTGAGGTTTAACATGCCATTCAAGCTTGTTTCCAGTTTGGTAGAGATCCTTTCTACCCGTTTAAATTTTGCTTGGATTTTATCACGTTTGTCGTGGATTGCGCGGTGCATTGACCACAAGAACCTTGATGTTTCAGGAAACACATTTATGTATATGGGGGATATTCCTTTTGAAATCACTCTGTTTTTATCTTGATTTTGAGTGTGAACAAAGCTAGAGTGGATATTAATTCTGTTATTATCCAACTATAATTCAGGTACCTGTACAAAGCAAGGTTGAGTTGATAAAATAGGTTAACAAATATGAATGTCCCCTGTTGTTTGCGTGAAACCTACGTTAACTTTGAGGGCTGAGGTTGCTCGACTTTAACTATTTTATTAAAACGAGATATTCTATTTCGAAATTTATCGACGAAGACCAACATCATAATAATAGAGGGTAGAAGTCAAATTGCTTGAAATTATATAATAATCAGCTCGTGTATTAAATATTCTTTTTGTATTGAAAATCTGTTTAACTACATTTGTTCGTATAGGGAATATTTTAGTATAATTTCAATAAAAAAAAACCACTAATATTTGATAGCCCACGGGCAAAGGTGCATCCAGGATTTTTGCTTGGGGAATATTTTTCTCTGGAGAAGGTTTTGCACAAAAAAAAATTCAACAAACACATCAAAAAATTGTTTATATGCATTTTTGTTACGTTTTACAAGTTGGAAAAAATGTCAACTGGGTGGGAGGGGGGGGGTGTCAAACCCCGTAGTCCCCTGGATACAGCCTTGTCCACAGGTATTTTGATTATGTAATTTTGGGGTAATAGAACTTATTTCGGTAAATATTTCCATTAACAGAGTATTCACATAGCTAAGAAACAAAATTATCTCTATAATCTGAATGTCATCCAGAATCCAAATATGACATTCGTTTTCGTCGTAGATTCAATAATCTAACTTAACCTAACCCATCCTTTCTAACCAACCCAAATATATAGGCCATTATTACATATTTCCCACGCATTTATTGATTCTTGATTTTGTCACTGTCGATTCAATTTACGGGTAAACCGGCTTTAACAAGATTGGTGCTAACACAAGTATATAAGTCACGTCTAAAATAAGAGGTAACGTCTTTGAGGGCCCGTAAGGGGCTTAAAATTGAATTTGCAACGGAAACGAATGTCATATTTGGATTCAGGATGACATTCTGATTCTATAGGTAAGCTTGTCTCTTAGCTATCTAAAAACTACTCCGTTAACCAAAATATTTACCATTATTTCTAGAGAAGCTCCTTATGAGCCTACTAAGTCTAAACTTTTCAAGCAACAGCAATTTCCTGGCTGTGAAATATACGGGTTAACCATGATTCAAATTCATCGAATTGAATAACTATTAAAGGTAGAAATGGTTAATGAGGTAAAATTCTACTTTAGCTACTTTTTGCTATCTTGGAAAGGGGTTAGGTTAGGAAAATGAAACTTTTAGAGATGGATCTACAGGCTAAAGTATGTCCTGGGAAGGTATTTTAACTACCTCCACTCCTTCTCTCTCTAGAGGCTCTTGACCTTTGATGACCTTTAAAAATGTGTTTGTGACAAAAGGGAAGCCTTGCAGAATAGATCTTCTGCTTAAATGAAGTACAACGAAATTGTTTTCAGCTTCACAACTTTGCTCAATCCCAATTTATAAGGTTTTGAAGATATGCAAATACATTTCCTAAATTTTGAAAAGAAAAACATTGATATGGCTTAAATTCTACTCAAATAACAGGAATTGCATTTTCAGAACTAAAACCAGAGGAAAAGAAACTGATAACCGAAAATTAAGGTAAATTTTGTTTTGGTCAAAATTTCAATAGGTATAGACCTGCCAGGTAGGCAAATTTCAGGACCCTCTAGAGGGAGAAAAAGTGGAGGTAGGTACTTCCAAATACCTTCTCAGGACATACTTTAGCCTGTAGACCCATCCCTGAAAGTTTCATTTTCATAACCTAACCTCTTTCCAAGATAGCCAAAAGTAGCTAAAGTTAAATTTGACCGGTGAATGACCTAAAGAACAACATTTGACTAAGGATTGTGAAATGAGTGTAAAAAACTTCAAGTCATTAAGAATTTCGAAATTTGAATTGATCCTTGCCAGAGCAGGAATTACCCTTTTGGTAATTGACACATCGTCAGTAGGTCCTGAAATTTATTGGTGTGTTACCGTCTCCCAATATCTAACAGAACAGTCTAACTCTTTAGGCGGGGAACAGGAGGATGGAGTAAGAGGAATCTTCTGTGGGGGGGGGGGGGTCAGAATACAAAGCATGTTTGTTTATAGGCCAACAGCTTAGATTTTCCAGGGCAAGGGTGCTCCTGGCCAGTCTTAGGGTTAAATTCTCCCTGAGATATGACATCCCTTAAAGACGTCTGCGCTAAAATAGCTGTTTGGCAGACAGCTCACTAACAAGTGTTCATTGGCCTGGAAAATCCTTTGATCCTAGAGGCGTTTTAGTTTTTTGCCAGTAGTACTTCTTTTTGAAATTAGGCATAGGCCTACATAAAGGAATGAAAAAAAATTCCTATGTAATTTAATGTTAGATTAAGCACATGACCCCAAACATTTTTTGTTTTAAATATAGACCCTTGGAATCAAGGTAGCAAGCATGGAAAATTTATTCTCATGTTGTCCCCCAAATCTTAAGATCGTACCATTTGTTCTTTAATTTCTTATAGTTCTAATGCAGCTCACCCAGTTTATCAAGTTTGAGCCTAGTACCTGACTTTTCAGCCCATCTAAGGTATGGAGTTGCCCAGATGTCATTTTTCTATGCAAACTTTAATTTATTTGGATCAGGATTTTGTTCAACCCTAATGCAGATTTTTTTTTTTTTTTTTTTTTTTTTGTTTGCTTTTAGCTTTTTGTTCTTAACGTGAAAAGGCGTTTTAACTAATTAGTTGTTATCGGAAATTCATTTTCACTTTTACTTGGCTCTTTGCATCCGGGCCATAAACGTTTTGAAGGTCGGCTTATGAAGCAAGGAAAATAAAAGTAAAAATAATTCAGTGTCTGAATAATCTATGGTCAGATATTGAATACTAGCTAGGATATATTCTTTTTAGCCGTAGGAATATTGTAGAGCACAGCGTAAGATTTTGACCTTCATCTTGCATTGATTTTACAAACCGTTAAGGTTGTTTGGATTTAATTAAGCTTCTCATTGGTCAGGTATCCTTTTCCCCTATAAAAGAAAGTTCAACTTTCACGCCTAGTCTGGTCATCAAAGTACAATGTTAGACGCAGCTATTCAGACAGTTAAATTTGTGTAAAAAGAAATATTCTAGAAGGGCAAGGAAGTGGTTGTCTATTTAAGGGTGAGGCCTTAATCCCCCCCCAGGATTTTGTATATACCTTTTTTGGTATTCTCAGAGAAAGGGTTTTGTGGTCTTTTAGCTTTATAAACTTCTAACAAAAATAGTAACACCCCCCCCCCTAGATTTTGGAAAATATAATTTACCCCGATCTCTAGATTTCAATGAATTGAAGCCACAGAGCAGGGGCAATCGATAATCTGTCTGACAGTATTTGTACCTTGGCTGAATCATAGCTAGAGAGCTTTTCAAGACATCTACCTGTTGACAGTAAATCTCTCTCAATTTCATAGATGATTTTAATAGACGTTGGGTAAAAGGTTCAACTAATAGCCATTAGCATATCTGCACCAGTCCAGTGGGACTGGACACCAGTCCAGTCCCAATAGATGGGAGCTAGGCTGCTTTGTCTGCCTGGTAAACTAGTTGATGAAAAAAAAGAAAAAAAACGCAAAGAGCCCAGTAAAATATAAGACGACTAAGTATATCTAGAAAATTAAAAAACAACTTTGATAACGACTAAAAAAAACGTTCAATTAGAACAACCAGATACTGACACTCCAAAGCTGAAAACTAGTAAAGGCCAAAGAAAAAAAATGTATTAAAGAGCCAACTTTACATAGAAAATAATTACTGCTTTGTTATTATACTTATCCAATATTTTTTTATTGTCATTAACGATTTGAAGTATTATTTTTTTTTCTAGTTTTTATTTTTCCAGATTTTGTTTATTTACTATGAAGATAGGTTATTCACCTATCTTTTTCGAATTAGTAGTTATCGGGAATTCATTTTTTACTTGGCTATTTGCATCTAAGACCCACCCCCTCCCATCTAGATTTTGAAAAGTGCCTTTTTGGCCTTTGTATTGAAAATACTTTTTATCGGCATTTTTATTGAAAAAAATTGAAAAAAAACAGCAAGATTTCCTACTCTCATATATTTTGAAGATTAAATTTGGTCCCCACCCCTACATTTTCGTGAATTAGCGCTACTAGTCAATAATGATTGGAAATGCGTCTGAGAGTAGCCTACTTGTGCCTATGGCCGAATCGGGCTTCGGAGCTTTTCACGGCCTTCACCTGCTGACATTAAATCTTTCCCTATTCTACTAATTCTTGAGTGAAAGTATCAATCCTTACTAGCCATTATCTACCCTATCAACTATCATATTTTTTGAAGCTACCAGTCCAGTCTGGACTGTCTAGATCTAATAGACGAGAGCTATGCTGCTTTGAGCCACCTATTAAACTAGCTGATGATAACCAAGAACCAGGAAAAATAAGTATAAGGAAAATTTCCACCCACTGAAATATAATGATACAAAATATATTGAAGAAGGTGAAAAATTTCTTTAACGACTAATAAACTAAATATCAAAATAAAGAAAACAGATATTAAAACAACAAAGCTGAACACCAATAATACAAAAGAAATAAAATAAAAATTCAGAAGCTACCCTTACATGAAAAGCAGTCACCTCTTTGCTTTTCATGCTTCTTCAATTTTTTTTTTTGTCAGAAACAGTTTGAAGTTTTCATATTTATATTTGAATATTTTTTTTTTATTTGCTATCAAGGTAGGGTGTTTACTTAATTTAACATGTTTTTTTTTCATTAATGACAGCTTAGCGGTGTTCTTTATTGAAATACCTGAATTTCTTGCTTTACTCACCGTCTGAGATTTTTCTTGTTTTCTCTTCCTCTGTTTCTTAGAATTTATAATTATGTCTAGCCAAATGCAATTATTATTTGTTTAGCATCGGTCAAGAAAAACGAATATTAAAGAGAAGGAGGCAAACAATTACATATACTTTTAAATAACATTGCAAATGACGTTAGTCAACGAATGATCAAATTTAAAGCCATCATCTTTGAAATGTTCAACGAGGTCTATAATGTGGCTCTTCTTGGATATGTCACTGTTTCTGTGCCACAAAGGGAAATGCAGTAGCACTTGCGTTAGCATGATGATTTTGACCTTCTATCTGTTGTGTGATTAATTTAAAAAAATCCACAAAATAAGTTTTTCAAAGGAAAGTAAAGACCTCCATTAAACCAAAAATGAGCAGAAATAAAGTAAAATAATCTTCCAACCGTAAAACAACGACAAATCACCATAAACAAATAAATGAAAACCAAAACGAACAGGAATTACAATAAATAATCAGGTCAAACTAAACAAGGGCAGAAATTAATTTGAGTAGGGCTGATAACCCCCATGCCTTCTAAAAACCAGCAGATAATTTTCTGAAAAAAAAAAATCCATTTTCAATGTTTTAACTTTTTAACTTTAATAAATCAAAAATTATAGAGACTTTAAAAATTAAATATCAATCCCCGATTGTTTTTTTTTTTCAATAGATTGCAAATTATGTTCTGGTCTTAAGAGTGCATGGGGGTGGTCATCCTTACTCATATTAATTTTTGCTCGTTTTGAGTTTGACTCGGTTTTCTATTGTAATTTCTCTTTGTTTTGGGTTTCAGTTATTTATTGATGGTGATTTTTGGCTGTTTTACGCTTAAGAGATTATTTGACTTTAATTCTGTTCGTGTTTTGTTTAATGGAACTCTTTACTTTTCTTTGAAAACTTATATTGAGGAACAAGTTTCTTTCAATTAATTTCTGTTTGTTTTTATTGACATAGGATTGTTCAAGGAAAAAAAAAATAAAATTATATATTTTTTCGTTTTTGAATAAGACTCCACTGTTTGGCTTGCTGTTTGTATGTTGGAAAAAATTTTTCAATAATTTTTAGCAACATACACTTAGGAAAATCTAGACACAAAAAGCATTTTTTAAGTTAGTTTTATATCTCCTCAAGTTGATCCGAAAAATAAAACTTAATACCATTCTCAAAGATTCTATGTATGCTCTTTGACAACCTGGATACACTTACACTCTTTTGAATTAGTTAAATTTTAAGAGTAGAAGTAGTAATAGTAGTATCTTTGAAAATTTTAACTTAATATCCTCAGTCGTTCTCTGGATAATGCTGAGATCTCTTATTGGCAACCAGCATACACAGAGTGCCCTTTGACTTAGTTTTAAAGCAAGATTTAGTTTTAAGGCATAATGAGCAACAGTAATCGTAGTAGTAGTATTAATGGTATGCGCATAGTGCCTTCTGGCTAATTCAAAATCCAACGCAATTTACCCAGAAAGGTCTAACCTAATAATGTTAGCCGTTCTTGAGATATTGCGGTGTCACCTATTTGAGGATCTCCATGCTCATAGTTCATTTAATTTATTTCAACATCCACCTAAATATTCCTTGAAAGCTACACCTTAATATCCTTAGCTTGCGTAGCAACAATAGTTGTAGTAGCAAAAGTAGCATTAGCAGCAGTATGCACTTAGCACCTTTGGTTTTCTTCAGCATCCTCTTCAACACAAATTGAAAGTTTCAGCTTAAAAACCATAAACCGTTCTTCAAGCATTGGTGATACGTCCTCTTGACAACCTGTATAGGCATATTGTGTTTCTATTTAGTTCAATAAAGTTTCAATATTCCCCAAAATTTGTGCCTTATACCCTTAGTTTTTGTTGCAGTAGTAGTACCTGAAGTAATGATAATAGCAGTCGTATTAATAGCAGTTGAGTTAATAGTAGGAGCCATAGCTTTAGTAGCAGTAGAAGCAGTAGCTGTAGTAATAATATTAATAGTAGTAGTAGCGGCAGTAGTATTAGTAGATGCAGTAGTATTAGGATGTGAATATTGTCTTTTGGTTAGTTCAACTTCACCCAGAGCATGCCCTGTAAGTTTCACCTTTACACACCAAACTGTTCATAAGGTACTGCTGACACGCTCTTTAAACAACCGGCACACAGACGGTGTGTTATGATTCAGTTTACCTTCCCCCTCAGTATTCTCTGAAATTTTCCCTTTCATACCCTTAGGTATAGTTGTAAAAGTAGTCACAATAGTAATATTAGGATTAGGAGTACTAGTTGTATTATTAGTAGTAATAGCACTAGTGTTAGTAGCAGCAGTAGCAATAACATTTTGCCTTTTGGTAAATTGATCTTCCCCTTTGAGCATCATCTGATAGTTCCAACTTAATACCCATATCTATTCTTGAGATACGCCCTTTTTACAAACTACGTGCATATTGTTTCCTTTGATTTAGTTCAAATTTTCCTCAATATTCTTTTAAAGTTTCACCTTCATGCACTTAGACTTAATAGTACAAGTATCATAGTAGTAGTTGTGGTAATAGAAGTAGTAGTAGTAGTAGGATTGTATCAGTAGTAGTAGCAACGATAGTAGCAGCAGTATTAGTAAAAGTAGTAACATGTAAATGTTGCCTTTTAGTCAGTCAAACAACCCCCTCATGATACCCCAGAAGTTTTATCTTGATGCGGTAAGCCCTTCCAAGAATATTTCTGATGTGCCTATTTGACCCCCTTTTGACACCCTTTTCATCTTAATAATCTTAGCTTTACAAGTAGTTGCAATTGAAGCAGCAGTAGCGTTAGTAGTAGTAGTAGTAGTAAAAGTAGCACCAGTAGTGGTGTTAGCAATAGCATGCACATAATGTTTTTTATGTGAATGTAGTATGCACTGATTAAGTTCAACTTTCCACTTAACGTATCCCCATATGTCCACATCAATATCCTCAGCCCTGTCAGTACTCGCTACAAAAGCAGTAGTCTTAGTAGTAGTAGTAGTAGCAGCAGCAGTTGTAGCAGTAGTATTAGTAGTAGTAGTAGTAAAAGTAGTAGTAGTTGCAGTAGAAGTGGTAGCAGTAGTAGTAATAATAGAAACAGTTTCAGTAGTAGTTGTGGTTGTAGCATGTAAATATTGCTTTTCTGGCCAATTGATCATCTCTATTATCGTTTCCTGAAAGTTCTAAATTAATATACCCAGTCGTTCCTGAGTTGCGCCCTTTCCACAACCCTTTTGCACATAGCGTGCATTATTTAAGTTCAACACTCCCCTTGACATTCTCTGAGAGGCTCCCTTGAATACCCTTCGTCTTTTTGGAAAGTAAAGGTCAAACATACCCACCTTTCTCCATAATATATACTATATGTTAACAATGGATCAGCTACCTAGCAGCACTTGCCCTGAGGGCTGTGGGGTAAGGGGTTGATATCCCCACAGACATAACTACTGGACCAAACAATAATGTTGAACAAAATAGCTGTCTCAAAATTTGACACTAGAACTCTAAAAAAGGCACTAGAAGTTTTGATTTCCAATCAAATGTGCCCCTTCCTAAGTTTATATTATTACCCATTCCCTAAAAGCCTCATATGTCCCCAGGCATAACTTACAACCCTTGCCCTTGGGCTCTGGGGGCTGTGTCAACCTTGGAGACATTGCTATGTGATTCTTGTTTGCAACAAGTAATTCGTACGATGCCCGAGCACAGGAACGCGTTGCGAACCAAATATAGCCGATTGCTTTTCAACGTGGATAAAACAGAGAGGCTCAGGACGGATAAAGGACTTAGACGGCTTAATTATGGCATCGTTACTTTTTCGTGCCTTGAAAAAAAAAAAAACACAAGAGTCTTCACTTATTATGGTTCGATGATACCATTTTCGAAACAGTGATGATGAGGTTTTGCCACCATGATACACAACTTTTATTATATGGATTATTTCTTTAAAAGGATGAGGCCCTCAAGGAGAAGGGATGAGGGTAACAACCATGGCCTTCCGGTACATATATGATACAACATAAAACACCATGTTCTTGGGCTTTGTGTAAAATGTTGACGATGAATGCAAGTATCAAAACCTCTGTGTGCATTAAGTGTTCCTAGGACGAAAAGATCAATACCCTTGTCTACAGCGACAGGTAGATTCTAAATTATGCTGTCAAGGCGTTCCTGTCCTGAATGCCATTTGAACCCAAGCTTCCGGTGCACCTGAAAGCAATCTTGTCTATAATTGAATTAAAAAAAACTAAATTTTTTAACTGAAAGTAAGGAGCAACAATAAAACTCAGAACGAACAAAAGTTATTCCGTATAAGAAAGGCTGCCCCCTCCTCAATACATTGCTCTTTATGCTAAAGCTGTTGGCACTTTTATGAATGCTTCCTATTCTAATCAAACGGCCCCTGTGTTTCAGTAGTCGTTCTTAAGAAATTGGGACAAAGAATCAAACTTTAGCGTAAAGAGCAAGGTATTGAGGTGGGGACAACCCTTTATATACGGAATAATTTCTGTTCGTTTTGAGTTTTAACTTTGCTCCTTACTTTCAGTTAAAAAAAACTTGTTTCTTTAATTTAATTTCTGTTCGTTTTTCACATAGGCCTAATGCAGGTATTTTTTGCTCAGCCTCTATGAAATATACCTCCCCTCAGGGGAAACTTCTCCGTGAAAATTTCATCCAACGTAAAGTACACCCCCCCCCCCGTCAAGCTCCCTCCAGATAGCTCCATCCACGCTGAAAATCCCCCTCCCCGTAAAATCATTAGCACACTGTCATTTGAAAAAGATTTTAATCTCTAATCAGTTTCTCGATCACTCAAAAATGCCCCCTTCCGTAAAAATCTTTTTCCAGAAATCAAAACCTGCGGCAAATGGTCCCCAGATAACTCCCCCGGAATCTCCACATGCAAAATCGAGTAGGCAAAGATAATGTAAGACAGCAAGAATTTCGTCTAGGAATTCTGTCAAATCCCCCATTGTAACATTTTCCCTGGAAAATTCACCCCCCGGAAATTTCCCTCCCCAGGGAAGATTCTCCCATTAGAAATTCATCCCAAGCACTATGTCCCTCTCCCCTCCGAAAATGTCTATATACTTCCCAATAACAAATGCTATACGTAAACAATGGGCAAATTTCATAGTTTACAGGCCTCTTCCCACGGACTGTGGGGGGTCATTTTACCCCTAACGACATAGTTTTTTTTTATCTTTCAACTATACTGAACAAAATGGCTTTCTCAAAATTTTGATCAGATAACTTTGGGAAATAAATGAGCGTGGGAGGGGGTCAGTTGCCATCCAATCGTTTTTACCAATTAAAAAGGGCACTAGAACTTTGAATTTTCGGTCGAATGCGTCCTCTCCCGATCTTCTAGGACCATTATTTCAATACGATGACCCCTGGGAAAAAAAAGACAAAAAAAAAAAAAAAAAAAACAGATAAACACGCATCCGTCATCTGTCTTCTGGCAAAAATAACAAAATTCTAAATTTTTATATATTGCAAAATTCCCTCCTATTTCAAAAACCAGGTAAAGTTTCTCAGGCTCATTAATTTTGATGAGCCTGAATCTCTTATATTTGGAATCAGCATAATAAGCTGATTCTTTTGATATATCTATTGATATAAAAATTCTGTTTTTAGAGTTTCGGTTAGTATTGAGCCGAGTAGCTCCTCACTCTTGCAGTTCATTACCAGGAACTGTTTGAAACAGGGATCTGTAAAAGGGGTGTATAAGGATATTTTCTATAACAGTGATTAAAATTGTCTATTTTGTTTTTTCTTTTTTTTTAGTCAATGGGGTGACAGAAATTACTGACTGCCCACAGATTAACAACAATAAAAATACTCATTTTAGATAATTCTATTTTCTACAACTCCTTGGTCGTGATTGCATACTATCAAACTTAGACGATGAAGGCTCCCTCCCATTAATATATCTGCAAGATTTCATTTGAAAAAAAAAATATCGAAATTTTCTACAAAAAATCAGCTTAGGCTAGACCCTAGTCGTGTTCTTTTTTGCTATTATTATTTATTTTGTATATTTGGTACATTCAGGGCTGAAAGTGTGGAATTAAAACCTCATAATATTTTTTGTATTTTGCGTTACTCCAATGTTTATACCGTGACATTTAAAATCCAATGCTGACGTAAAAAGAAATGACCGAAACTCACGTTTTCACTATTAGTGTCAAAAAAATCTTATCAAAGAAATAGTTATGAAGCCAAAAGGTTGAAATCTCGAGGTCAAATAGTATTTGTCTTGATTTTGGAGGAACAGCATTGATGAAAAAATAAAAAATAAATCTACTCTTGTGCTTATCAATTAATGTTTACTTCCGCGACCCAACTAAAGAATTGTTACTTCTTATTTCCCTTCCTTCCTGTGGCAAGATAGTGTAATATTAATTTTTTAGGTTTCTCTGATTACGTCACAGACGACATGACCTTGCAGAGGTTATGCTTTGTAAATAAATTAAATAAAAAAAACAAGTTTTTTTAACCGAAAGTAAGGAGCGACATTAAAACTTAAAACGAACAGAAATTACTCCGTATATGAAAGGGGCTGTCCCCTCCTCAACGCCTCGCTCTTTACGCTAAAGTTTTTTTATTGTTTAACAAAAATAGAGTTGTGAGAAATTCAAACTTTAGCGTAAAGAGCGAGGCGTTTAGGAGGGGACAGCCCCTTTCATATACGGAATAATTTCAAAAAAAAAAAATTAGTCTATGCTTATTGCTTGTACCTCCACACCCTCACTTGCTGAACTAAGAAAAGAAATAAAATGAAGTACTTATTTCTTCGATTAAAAAGGTCGATGAAGTTCAAGGTTTTATCTGGGACAAGAATGGGCATACCTTTCTTCGCTTCTGTGCAAAATTTTTGGATTCATTTGTCAAGATTTTCCAACCCAGGTTTTTATGTTGTAGGTTTTCCAACCCAGATTTCTATGTAATATCCGCATACTCCGACCCGACTACCAAGCCTCAGGAGCAAAATCTATTTATGCGCTTGTTTCAATAGCATTGACAATGAGCAAACAATATTTTTTGTGCAACGTACAAGTCATTCATAAATTTAATTACGAGTAAAATCTACGACCAAGTTGGTTTTTTAGGTACTTATGTATTATACCGCTATCACTCAAGTTTACGCTGCGTAAAACTCGAAAACAAGCTGGTTTTATTGATCTGTATAAAGAAGCAATTAGCTTAAGGTCAGTGGAAAACAAGTGGCGGGTGACAGAATACATTGGAATTATGTAATTTGGGCTATATATTTGCTCATTAGGGTGGGGGTCAGGTTACCCCACCCCCCAATTTGCAAATATATAGCCCAAAGTTGTTTTTTAAAGTATTTCCCGGGGACTGTGGGGGATTAAGTCATCTCAAAGACTAGTTATTGTATTTTTCGACCATGTTGAACAAAATGGCTATTTCAAAATTTTGATCGGATGACTTTGGAAAAAAATGAGCGTAGGAGGGGGCTTAGTTGCCCTCCATTTTTTGGTCACTTAAAAAGGACACTAGAGCTTTTAATTTCCGTTCGAATGAGCCCTTCCGCGATATTCTAGGACCACTGGTTCGATACGATAACCCCTGGAAAAAAAAACAAATAAACACGCATCCGTGATGTTTGTTCTGGCAAAAAAAAAAAAAAAAAAAATTCCACATTTTTGCAGATAGGAGCTTGAAACATCTATAGCAGGGTTCTCTGATACACTGAATCTGATGTTGTGATTTTCATTAAGGTTCTATGGCTTTTAGGGGATGTTTCCCTCTTTTTTCGAAAATAAGGCAAATTTTCTCAGGTGCGTAACTTTTGATCTGTAAGACTAAACCTGATGAAACTTATATATTCGAAATCAGCATAAAAATCTAATTCGTTTTGATGTATCTATTGGTATCTAAATTCCGTTTTTTAGAGTTTCTGTAACTTTTGAGCCGGGTCGCTCCTTACTTACAGTTCGTAACCACGAACTGTTTGAAACTGCTAATAGATTAATATAGTTTTTCATTTTATCTCTTGGTTTCACCCTAAATGCTAATTACCCCCCCCCCCTCCCGTAGTAATTCCTCTCAGGGTTCCTGTTTTGTTTATCGTAGACAAACAATAAATATATTCAACAATGAACTACCCACTCTTTAATGAAAGCCCGTCATTAGTTTACGCAGGTAAAATCAAAATATAATGCGACTTGTTATTGCGCAAAAGCCAGTCGCAATATTTTGTTACTACATATCCAATCTAGGAAACTTTTCGTCTTACTGCAATCAATGTTGGATTCAGTTTTCCTGTGATATTGAAATTTAATCAGCTTAAAGGAAAATATCACAAGTAATTTGAACTATTGCGATTACCGAAATCCGTTTATTAAATTCCCATTAAACGTGTGAAAATTTTCTGTTATATTAAATATTGTTGGGGATTATATGGTATTAATAATAATAATTAATAATTTATTTTTGACCAATTAACAATTATAAAAAAGTGGAGTAACAAAAGAAAATAAAAAGTAAAGACATACAAAACAAAACACATGCAAAACAACATCAATATAATGAACTACAAATGCAAATCAGAACAATCGCACAAGAGGATGAAAAGGACCCAACCGCTTGCAGGCCTCATCTTTTAACTTGGAGTCCAACTTATTATATGACGTCAATATATCAGTTGCATTAAATATTCGAATAATCTTACGGTTTCTATACCAACGAGGCAAATACAAAAGATATTTACAATAACGGAAATACAAAACTCTAATATCCTGCATTTCACTAGTATTAAAAAATGGGCGCAAACCTGATAGAAAAAGAATGGAATGGTCCCAATATGTAGAATAGAGTTTAGCCAATGCCTTACGAGAATGTCGGCCGCGATTTGGGACAATTTTAGCATAACCTGCTTTAAGCTTATTCTTAATATCTGCAAGTGCACTAGCACGGATAGCTGAAATAGAAGAGTTAATAACAAAAGTTATTATGTGATAACTTTTGTAAAGATACATGGGAAGGAGTTTTGACAAGATTTTTGAAGAAA
Organism: Artemia sinica; assembly: GCA_027921565.1. NCBI lineage: Eukaryota > Metazoa > Arthropoda > Branchiopoda > Anostraca > Artemiidae > Artemia > Artemia sinica. The sequence continues at coordinate 45,282,807 of CM051262.1, read as the reverse complement.
CTAAATTTCAGCAGAGGAGGGGGGACAAACAGGGGTTGGGGGGGGGGTGTTAAAAGGACTCTGGCAGGGGCAGTTATCCCCCTGCCTCACAGCAAATTATGCCCCTGTTTATAACTAGTATAAACGAGAATTGCAGTCCCCCACAATGAACAACAAAGAAAATTGCATTTTTGTATGGGTAGCACTGGCTACTGTTTTTTTTTGGGAGTAATCATATCTAACCAGTGCTCGTATTATGTTGAGAGAGGGCAAATTTGAACGGAAGTCGCAATATTTAGTGTCTTTTTCAAGTAACAAAAGAGATCGTATCACAGCAAAGTGGAGCGTCCTGTCATTTTGTACCGACAGAATAACAGAGGGTAGAATCCCAGAGAATACAAATTCTAAGATAGCCAATCGATCATTCATGGTTCAGAACTCTCAACTGAAGGTTTCGAGCCACCTCCCCATATTTACAAACTGAAGGTTTCGAGCCACCTCCCCATATTGACAAACGAGGAAAATCACTTTTTTGCCTGGTTAGTATGTGATCTGCTTATTTATTTCTGTTTTTTTTTTTCTATCAGGGTAAGTAGATTACTGCAAGGTTGCAGAGAAATTTTTAATGGCTCATTCAAGAGCTACTGGCTCTGTCTACCTGCTTGTTACAAGTTCTTTTTAATAATTCCTTCTTAAGAGGCCACATGGTGCCAAAAACGATACTTCTTTTGTACTATTTCTGGAGTGGAAAGGCTAGGAAGCGAAGCACATAAAGGGAATCCTTGGAATCTCCATGGTTATAAAACCTTTAACCAGTTGTTTACCATACCCCCTTGTATAATACCCATCTCAACCCCCTTAGTAGTTGAAAACTAAAAAAGAAACGTTTTGAAAAAGACTGCCTGATGAAAAGAAAACCTGGTACTTGTCAATTAGCTGGAACCCACGCGAGAAGTGAAGTTCGGCTAATGCTAATCAAATAAAACAAAATAGGATGAAAATATAATAGTTTAGAAACAAATTTCGGCTATGTATTTGCACATTAGGGGGTTGGTGGGTAAAGCATACCATATATTAGATACGTAACCTAACCTGACCTAGGTACCTTTTTTCCCCCTAGACCCCAAAAAACAAAAGTTTAAATATTGTAAACGCAGTGACAAACCACGGTTTGCAGTCTAATTCTCTATTGAAAGAAACCCGTTTGACTTGTTCCTTAAGCTTCTTCCATATACATTATACCACGTGGGTTCCAGCTAATTGACAAGTACCAAAAATCTTATATGTTTTCATTTCCATAAAATTTATTGAATTTGTTAAGCGCAAATTTTCGAAGATACTGGTGACAATATGTCCCTTGGACTTGGACTCTTTAGTTGTGTCGCAAAGTTGTACATATCTTGTCACAAAGTTTAGGGTAATAGGAAGTAATGCCGTTATTTGACATTGTGTTTGACCTATTTTGACAAAAAAAGTATTTACTTCTTTAGTTTCATTGTCTAAATCAAGCTAAGATCTTATTGTAAATTTATTGTGTATGTTTAAAACAACACAAAAACGGGCAAAACTGACTTTTAGTTATGAAAATTTTCTTGTGGAATTGAATTTTTAAGTTGAAACTTAAAACGAACACAAATTATTGCTTCGCAGAAGAGGCGAGATATATCTAAAAAACTGGCTCAAATGAACTGACTCATGATAATTTCCAAAATCTATAGAACTCTAAAAACTCTGATTTACTGAAAACTGATGTTTTTTTTTTTTTTTTTAATTCTGATTATATACCAAAGGTTATCGCTGTCATCTCCTGTGAAAGACTATTGAGAGCCTTATAAATTAGTCCTTTATTTTCTGCAGACAACTTACCGAATTTTCTGCTCCTAAAGGAACATCCTCATTTGGGGGGTCGGTTTTTGTGTTTTCCCAAAACAAACTCTTAGGATGGGTCTGTTGTGAATTATAAATCTTTAAAATAGCGTAAAGCTCCTTTTCGAACCAAAAGCTAGCAAGGATTTTCGGGGCACCTCTTAGACAAAGCTGGATCTCCTCATGAGTAATAAGACTGAGATAAAGCTTCGAAGAAATGATGCAATTATTCTGCCATTATATTTCCTACAAGCTTGTTTAAGCTTATTAAGCATACAAGCACGTTTCCTACAAGCACGTTTCGATAATTAGGCACACGTCTGAACCTGCTTTCCATATACAAATTTAGACAAATTGAAAATGTTAGTCATTCTCTTATGAGCAAATGGAAGCTTTATGTTACGCGCTTGCAACTATGTAGTCTACTAGCCTCTGGAAATTCTTGGAGCACATCACATATTAAGGCAAAATCCCCCCCCCCAAAAAAAATAACAGTGATTCTTCGATTCACTAATGTACGGTGTATTTGGATTCAACCATGCCATGATGGGCTCGCGATAGGGAGGGTGGAGGGAAGTCTGGAAACTTGAAATCTGTTTTTAAAGGCAATGTGCGAACCATTCACTACAATTGGCAATACATTCTGCGTATTTATTCTTCCAAACCCGTTGTTAAACTCTGAAGAGCCCGTCTGAAAAGGCCTTCTGATTTGCCTTTTTGAGGTTAGGATTAGGAGGTCCAAGTACTCTTTGCCGTTCGTCTCCTGAAAAATTCCGAAAAGAAAGTGATTGCTGTGGATTCTTTTGAGTGTTCAGCTAAAAACAAAATTTACTCAGCTATTAAACTCTTCTCCTGCAGTCAGGGGCGAATCTTAAGCATTTTATTGGGAGGGGGGCAAGAGGGGTCCAAATCTGGATTGTCAACGGACATGGGATATATAATGTTTTTTTCTCCACATTATTGGGAGGGGGCAACTGCCCTCCTTGCCAACTCCAAACGACGGTCCTGCCTGTAGTACAAACGCATTCCTTCTTCTTATGATATGAGTTCCGCAAAGTTGAAGACTCCAGAGCCGGAAGAGCCTTTAAGTTCTATTACTTCCTTCTTTTCTTCTTATATCTCGTTGGAATGCGATAAAATGAGATAGAAATAGAGGATAGGTTGAGCTAGTAAAAATACCAGAACTGGGTCATTTATTTGGAAATTAGAAAAACATGTTCAAACAATCCAAACATTGAAACTATTCCAAAGGATGTGTGAGGGAAACTCTCAAGACCCCTTACATATTATAGAAGATTCGAAATAACTTTCTAAGTCACTGTTTATGAAGTGGTTAAACGTAATTTTTATTAAGATAATTGGTTAATGTCTATCATTAGCCTCAAGGAGGTTAATATCATTAGCCCTCAGCCCTATCATTAGCAAAATATAATCCAAAAATATAATCATGGCAAAATATTGTAACATTATGGGAAACTACGACAGTTCGACCAAAACGCCTCGAATATCAGGATTTTTGAAGAGTCAAAATTATCCCCTTTTTTAAAAGGGGATCCCTCGGGCAAATCTTACTTATTGGGGATAAAGAATATGTATTCATGGCCATATTTCTAGGGTAAAATATTAAGTTTTGTGTTTTTAAAGAAAATAGCTTAAATAGTCTAATGTAGGGTCCTCGGACAATCGTTGCACAATTTTCATCAAAATCTCCCCCCCCCCTTTTTTTTGGGGGGGGGGGTATATCAGAATTATTCAATTGTTTTGCTAGTAACTGTTGATTTATAGCTTTATACCGGAACTATTTTTTTAGAGCATTGACTATTGTTCGTTTTGGTCAGGTTTTGAAACCCAGCTCATCACTGCAAATTATTTGCTTCACTTTTTTTTATTTATTGTTGTTTTTTTGTATCGTGTCGGCCAGAGATAGCTTATAATTTACAGTATTTTTGTACAAGAATTACTTTAGAATATTTAAATATTTGCAAAGCAACATGTTAGTTTAAAAATGATTTCAGAATGCAGGATCTTGTTTCCCGATTGTTATTCGTAGTTCAAGCAGAATTTAGTGAGCTTCGTTTATAGTTGCAGCAATAGCTGCAACCTAGTTGAGAGCGAGCCAGGGCCCAGAGTGAATGGAGGCTTTAAACATACTTTGAGAGAAAGCTAGTGAGAAACAAAATTGTCATTTGAACCTGATTCATGTTTGATAATGATTTTACAAATATATAAATTCTTATACATTTATATTTGGATTATACGTGAATTTGTACGTGCGAGGAGTGTGATTGAATCATCAAAAAGTGTGCGAATTTCTTAATTCTCCGTGAGCCTTCAGATAAATATAGAACGAGGTTTGGGTGGCGGGAGGGGGGTCACAATTAATCTTTAACTCCCCTTGATTCCCGATAATGTTTTTGGACTACGCCTGTAATATTAGAATCATGATAATAAGTGTTTTTAAGATTAATCTTAATAGTAAAATTTATTGAGAAAACACATTTTTGGCAATTTCAAATAAGAGCCTGAAACCCCTTGAAAATGGCTTCTAATTGAAACAGAGACTGCACCATTGGGATCATTTTGGGCTAAAAACTCATAAAAGAGAATTATAGTCCCTAACTTCAAACCATAAAGAAAATCAATTTTTTGCGTGGATAGAAATGTTGTCTCCTTTATTTCAGCACTGCTAGCGGGACAGTAGGGCATCATAGAAAGCTGTTTAAGGGCTCATTTGAAAGCCAAGGTTCATATCTACACACTTTATAAATTCGTCCTGTTAATGACATCAGAAAGTGCCACATGATACCAAAATGGTTACTTTTCTGTACTATTTGGGGAATGGACTACCTGAGATGGATGAAAAGGTTACCATCATGATCTTTATGGTCGAAAACAATAAGCCCGAGGTTTAGAGTCCCCATCTTGTATAATCCCCCTCCCAGTTCCCTCAGTAAATCTCATAAATTGGCTGGTGACTAGCAGGTTACTGCAACATTATGGACAGATGTTATTGGTTCGTCTCAAAGCTTTTGATCACACCGACGTGCTTTTTAAAAATTTGTCTTGATAAAAAAAAATCTTAAAGTGCAATATAACAAGCATTTAAAATGGTATTTTTAGTACCGTCTGGTACTTTTTGGTACCGTACTTTTTGAAAGGCTGTGAATGCGTGCGAATCATATAGGCTACAATTGTAATCTCCATGGTTGAAACCAAGGCCCAGTGGAAGATCCAGAGGGGGGACGAGGTGGGTGCCCCTGCCCCCCAAACGTAGTCTAAAGTAGTGCAATTTACTTAAATAACGCAAGTTTGCGTTAATTAAACTTGGTCCTAACGCAAGTTTATCAGATCAACCTATTTTGCGCCCCCCCGAAAAAAAATTCTGGATCCACCCCTGCCAAGGCCGTACCCAGAAGGGGGTTAGGGGGGTTTAAACTCCCCTTTCTGCCTCCCGAAATTTTTGTTTGACTGGTAAAAACGTAACAAAAATGGATATAAACAAATTTTGTATGCGTTTTTTGGACTTTTTGTGTACCCCCCCCCCCCCTACCGAACATGTTTTTTTTTCGAGTAAAACCCCCCTGAAAAAAATCCTGGGTATGGCCTTGGTTTAAACCCCCAACTTGAGATTTTTAGCCCTGTATCTTGAAAAGCGAGGAAAATGATCCAAAAACCAAGGCGGACATGAATGCCAAAATGGCTACGTTTCATAAATCTTATGCTCACTATCAGGACTAGGAGGATGCTCCAACATTTTAGAGAGATGTTGCTAAGCTCTTGATTATATTTGCGTGCTTTTTGTAAATTTATCATGATAATGTCATCGTAAAGGACCATTGGCACAATTTTCCTGCGATTTTGAAGCTGAATGGTTGGGAAGCATAAATAGGGTACTATTATAATCTCCATGGTCGACAAATCCTGACTGAAGGTTTCAAGCTTCCCCTTTTGTATACTTCCCCTCCCAGCCCCTTAAGAAATTAAAAACTAGAAAACAAGTGCTAAAAAAACTCTAATGAAAAAAAAATCAGTTAATTTTGGCTTTGGAGTAAGTAACAGCTAACTACGTTAACTATGAAAAGGAATCTCGAAAATTCTAGAGAAAAAGCTTGATGGATCTTTCTAAAAAACGACAGCGATGTGTCTTTTTTTATTATTTTTACTTCTCCAACACACGTAGGACACCGAAACATCTTAAAAAGCTGTTTAAGGGCACCAAGAGCTGTGCAAGCTAATGTCTTCACAGCGTCAGCATAAGATTGCATGTGGCATAAAAAGTGGGACTTACTGCGTCGTGTTGTATTGAAATCTCTATGGTCAAAAATCCTTATCTGGATTTCTGTAACCTCCCTCTTGAAGGCTGCCTCTCCCACTCTCCGTACCAAGTAAAAAAAGAAACAAGCTTTGAAAAGAACTACCTAGTGAAAAAATGTTTTCGCTCATATTAAAAATCTGTTCATGAATAATGGTTAATGCTATTTATATTTATTCTAACAATAAAAGTAAATTACAAAATCACATCTTCGGGAAATTCAAAATTGAGCTTGGAACTCTGATTTTTCTTTTTTCTCTTTTTTTTAAGTAACACTGGGTTTATTCAAAAATAAAGTATACATCTTCGATTCCCTGAAGCAAACTTGTACGGGAGAAAACCCTCCCTAATAAATCAATAAACCAAAAAACAAGATAAAAAAAAAAAAAAACAATTCTCCGGTCCTAGCGGGGAAGTGGAATATCTTAGGTTCCTCGAAATATGTAGCCAAGCAAAGTTTTCGCAATTAGTTGTTTGCTCCTCCCCCCCCGCCCTTTTGACATCACGCACAGGCCCATCATTCGAAGACTGGAGGATGGCACTGACACCCCTAAGTTCGGATAAACGTTCGTTGCATTCTGCATAATAATATAATTTTAATGGACAGTTCTTTGAAAGTGCTAAAGTCCAAGAAGCAAAAATAGCGAAATACAGAAAACAGATAACTGACGGATAAAACAGGATTGGGAGCAGAAAATAGTCATAAAACAATGTTTGAACTTCAGTGACAATGCATCTTAGAAGCCTCAGAGACGCCTAGAACAACAGCAGATAGATCATTAATGTGCAAATAGTTTAAACAAAACAGCGAACGTCACTAATACAACACACAATCCGAAAAAAAACACATAAGTGGGAATACAAGTTCATCTCAAGAACGTGAATAAGCGGACTTGTATATGCCTTAGAAATGTACACTGGCAAGGGATTAGTCTATACAAGCGATTAATGTGGTGGTGCTGAGTTTTCCCTCTGGTTCGCGAGTGCCATCCAAAAGCAATGAATTACAAGCTCTTTTACGACATCTGATCTTCGTCACTTGACCTAGCCCAAGCCCTAAATGACCAGGATATGCTTGCACTGGCTACAATTAGTGTAAAATGGGTTAAAAGGCTGCACTTTGAAACTAGGTAGCAAAATGAAAGCACAAGGAAGAGGCTTCTTTGACTGGCGAATGCAAATTCAGATGAATGTCATAATGATGAACTGGTATGATAACAAGCTGGTTTACTTGATATCGACCTATGCTGCTGTGGATCCTGAAGATACGTGTGAGAGGCGGGATGGCAAGTGAAAAGAGCATACAGAAATGAAGTGACCGCACAGTGTGAAGAAATACCCTTTGTGGGCAACGTCAATCTTGCCGAAATGCTGACAGAGCTGTACAGAATTGACTTCAAGACTCGAAATAAGTGGTACATGAGAATCGTCGGTACTTGCCTATTATATAAAATACACTCGAGAATTTCGATCGCGAATGATGCGAACATGACACAAGAAACTGGTCAAGCAACTTCTTTATAACAGAGAATTAGCTTTGGCTGGGTTGGAAAATAAATTGTAGCTATATTTTATTTAAGTAATTAGTTGGCATTCTGGTTATGATTGCGGATCTAATATATGCTATGCTTTACCCCCACCCCCCTAATGTGCAAACATATAGCCCCAAATTCGTTTCTAAGCTATTATATTTTCATCATATTTTGTTTGATCTCATTAGCATTAACCAAACTTCACTTCTCGAGTGTGTTTTATATAATAGACAAGTACCGAATCGTCTTCTTTTTGTTTGATTTTTGCATTGTAAATGGCTAAATCCTGTTTTGCAAGTTTCTTCCTACTAAAAAAAAAATCCATGAGCTGCCTGCAGTTCAAAACTATTGTTGTAGGTGCCTTACTGTCTGAAACATCCTCAGCGATATATAAGAGAGGCAAAACACTCAACAAAGCTCAATATCAAAAGAAAAGAAAATATGACTGCCACCATACAGGTTCGATGGTCAAAAGTTCTTACCGGCTTGATTAGACAGCAGACAGAGGTGCCCAGTTTATGTTTAAGCCCCACTCTAAAGAGAAAGAACTTAATAATTTTCATGACTTGATACGTTTTCTCATTTCTCATTTAGCACAGTATTACAAGAGGCTTGCGTCTGTTTTTTGCATTAAATTATTATATAATATTATTATAATATTATAAGTGCGAAGTGGCTTTATGCTTCACTCCAAACAGAACTAGCAATGTCCTGACTAGACCTGTTCATATATTTGAGCCTGTTCTGACTACACCTGAACCTGTCCTGTGAACTAGACCTGTCCTGACCTGTTCAAATTTGTGCTTTTACCGCCAGATTTTCCAGTGGATATCATTCTGTAGTTTCTTAATTTTCGTCAATAAAAATTTTCCTTATAAAAACTCCCTATAAAACTCCCGTGCACTGAAACCTGCACGGGAGTTTTTTCATCTCTTTTCTCACAATTCCTGCATCAAAAGATTAAAAAACATAGAATGACTCCTTTAAAGTAGGGATAACTACTACTACTACTAACAACTCACCACAGCACCAAGCCGCCTGAGTTCAATACAGCTACGCACGCTACTCCTCCATCCCAATCTTTTCAAAGTCTCCCTTTTTACACCCTCCCACGAAGTTCACATTTCCTTCAAAAACTTTCTTCATGACGTCCTCCCACCCCAGACGAGGACGACCTGCTTTACGTTTAGCCCTAGACGGCTGGCCAAAAAGAACGATCTTCGGCAATCTTTCATCCGCACAACGTGCTCTAGCCATCTCAACCTTTCTTTCATTATAGCCCTAGAGAGCGGTATTGAACAACATTTTTCGTACAGCCTATTATTTGAAATACGGTCAGTCAGCCGGGTACCCGGAAAAATCCTTAAGCAATTTCTCTGGAAAACATCGAGCAAATCTTCATCCGCTTTTCGAAGCGCTCATGCTTCAGAGCCATATTTGACTATTGTTATCACTGTAGTAGCTTCTAATATTCTAATCTTGGTTTGGACCTTGGATCCAAACAAAATGCCATAGTCAGACAATCAGAAGTTTTTTTTTATGATTACCTTTAGTTTCTATGGAAATTACAAGAGTGTTTATTATTACATAACTGTTGTCATAAAGTTGTTCTAATATAATATGTTGTAACAGAGGGAGCTGTATGCAAGACCATCTCTCACCTGAAACCTAAACAATCTTTCGGGATAGACGGGATCAGCGCACTCCATCTAAAAAGTGGTGGGCCCGCTCTCATTAGTCATGTAACTCCTGATGCAGATTATCCTCAGGTTATTGTCCCAACCACTTTTTCAATTGGAGATCTTACGCCAGTTCCTAAAAAAGGAAAAGTTACCAAGCAATGCTCCTCTTTCCGTCCAATCACGATTGCAACTTCTCTTTGCAAGTTATTTGAACTTTTATTCGTAGATGAGTTTGAGAAACTGTGTTGCAGTCCACCAAGACAATTTGGTTTCCAACGCGGTATTGGTTGTTCTGAAGCGCTCCTTGTCGTTGCATATGCACTCCTGGATGCACACAAATCAGGAGAAAGCCTAGCGATCGGGGGCTTAGACCTGCAGAGAGCGTTTGATTCATTGATTCATGTGCTTATGTTGCTAAACTCAGCTAAAAGAGGAGTGAACTCAAATATCATCCGGGCTTTCCGTGATCTTTACTCTCGCCTTCGCGTGTGATTCAAGCTCCCTCCCGATAAAGGCCTGCCGCCAGCCCCACGGTCAGCTTTGATACCAGTCCGTAAAGGTGCCCATCGGGGGGCAGTTTTATCCCCCAATTTCTTCAACAACTACATTATTGAGCCTCAAGACAGCTGTCCTTCATCATGCATTCTCAGTTCCATTGGCATCTCCCTAGTACGCTATGCTGATGACACGCTGAATCTCAGCCGGACGCTTAACCGCCTTTCAGAAATATTCTCATGTCTGCAGTCCAATTACGAGAAATTCGGTCTGAGATTTAACTCCCAAAAATCGGAAGTCTTGCTTTACAATTGGAAGAATGACCCTCCTCCTAATATAAAACTAGGTGATTGCTCAGTAAAACCAGTTGATAAAATAGTATATCTGGGGCTGCCAATAGATACCTCATTACAGCATACCCGCTCCCTCCTGATCTCACATCTTGAACGGCGAATTTCCAGCTCCAATGCTTTGATCGTTAAATCCACTCTGAGATTTAAACGTCCACTACTGGCAAGTATTAACAACGCTACCGCTCTGCCACATATATTATATGTGACCCCTTTCTGGAAATTATTGGCAAACCGTGAAAAGTCTAAAATCCGCTCTTTATTTTTCCGTTTTGCAAAGTACCTACTAAAATTCCCACCTTGGGCGAAAAATAGTTTTCTGATTCGGCGCTACAACCTAGCGGACCCAGATCTAGCTGTTGAGACACTTATTAGCCGGCAAAAAACAAAACCAGCAATTCTAAAGCACGAGTGGGCAAGTTTGCTTGTTTAATTTTCCCTCTTGTTTCCCTTTTCTTTTCTTTTTTTTCTCCTTTCAGAAGTTATTGTCCTTGTTGCTATTTTCGAAGAAGTTGTTGTTTCTGTTGTAATTTTTGAGTATTTTATCTTTCTGTTTCCTCTTTTCGTATTATTTTGTATACTATTTAAGAAGTTGTTGCTTTTATTGTTATTTTTTAGTATATTTTCTTTTTGTTTCCTCTTTTCGCATTTTTGTATACTCTGACATTGTACATTTATTGTATACGATGGGTTTTCAATATATTATTATTATTATTATACTCTTCATTAGTCCAATAAACTTTTTGTAAGGTGTATTTCAACACAGTAAAGCATGGGTACGGTAATCCTCTGGTAACCTATCTGTTGAGTTTACCACAGCTGCACTATTCTTAGCAATAGAGCTAAAGGTTACTTAGATATAAGGTGCTTGATAATATGTAGTAGCATTAACTCATGACAATATAGGAGGGGGTAAGAATTTTTTTCAATAAAAAACAAATGGAGAAACAACATATATATTTTCGAAATCAAACAGTAGGGGGGGGGGGATTTTTGGTTTCTTTTTGATTTTTCAATGAAAGTACCAAGATAGGTATTTTTCATAATCTAGCAGTTATTTGCTCCTCTGCCCGACCCCACTGACCCCTAATAGGTACCCCTGATATTACAAAAACATTATACTATCAATTTTGTCTGTTGTCAAAAATTTGCCATTCTCACTAGTATAGTTATTAATTTATGCTTTAATCAACTTGTTTTCCTTAATTGCAGGAACAGATCTCGTGCATTATGTATCTATTCTTCGTTCTCTCTACATTCGCTGCGGTAAATGCATTTCCATTTGAATCTACTGAGTCGCAAGTTGACGGTAAGTTAAAAGATAGAGCTAGTGCTGCTTTTGTGTTACTGGTGACCAGCATGACCACATTTACTAATTAATTAAAAAAAAGAAGTTTTTCTGAGGGAAGTAAAGAGCGAAGTTGAACCTTAAAACGAACAAAAATTATTACTTCACAGCCAATCTAACATACATCAATAAAACTAATGCAAATAAATCAACTGGTGATATTTCCCTATGTTTGTAACACTACAGAAAACTAGCGCTTTACTGAAAACTCAAAAGCCAAGCACAAAAAACAAGAATATTGATTTAGGAGTCAAAAATAAACACGAAGCCTCGCAACAGCAAACTAATCTATAACGCTTTTCATAGTCCTACAGGAGCTGTTATATCAGTAACTTTCAGTATACAATTAAAATTATCTTAAAAACTTAGGCAGAAACATTTAAAATTTGAAATCATTACACAGCATATAAAATAATGAATTGATTTATCAGGTAACATTTTGGTCCCACCTAGTATTACTGGAAATGAAGAAAATACCAACCGGAATATAAACTCTGGAAATCCAGTTATTTCACTCTATAAAACGGAGAATTTTGAGTTGTGATACAAATTCTAAAGCGAGTCTGTAGTGACATTTCGAACTTGTCTACAAAATAATCTTGAAACATCCTTTTCAGATCCAAAACGACAATCAATCATTGAACTGAGCTCATTGTGCAGAAGTGATGCCAAATTGAACGAGTACCAAAACTCCTATATTGTTTTGTGTTTTCTGTAAAACGCTAGTTTTCTGTAATGTTGCAAACATAGGGAAATATCACCAGTTGATTTATTTGCCTTAGTTTCATTGATACATGATAGATAGGCTGTGAAGTAATAATTTTGGTTCGTTTTAAGTTTCAACTTCGCTCTTTACTTATCTCGGTAAAACCTTGTTTTTTTTAATTAATCTATGCTCGTTCTTGACTAAAATTTAATTTAGAAACAATACTGCTATGACCTCTTTTATTTATACGTAATAATTTCTGTTCGTTTAAAGTTATAATGTTGGCCCTTAGTTTCAGTTGAAAACTTTTTTTTTTATATCATTTCTAATCACCTCCAATCTAGGAGAGATAAGACATCTCAACCCTTATTAAGGTCTTGTTTAGGCTGGGAAGGTATTAATAATAGAATATTAATTGCTCATTTTATGACTAAAAGTTCAGGGTATCAGTAATAGTAGTATATGCCCCTGTTTAACCGACTGACGGAGATACTAGTGACTCAGGTGAAATTTACTCACAGTTATAGGAGCAAAAAGACAGGGTCCCGGGTAAAAATAAGGTGTTTTTACTAAGAGATTTTAACGCACAGGTCGGTAGAAATAGGGATAGATGGTATCCTAGCCTAGGTAAATTTGGTGTAGGAAAAGAAAACAGTAATGGCTACAGACTTGCAATTTTGTAGGTATAACAATCTAGTTATAACCAATACTATGTTTGGTCGTAATAAGTTGACATGGTATTCACGTGATGGTAAGACAGCTCACCTTATTGATTATGTTATAGTAAACCGAAGACTGGCAGGATCAATACATGATACTAGGGTATATAGGAGTGATGTTATTGATGTTAAACGTAAAGATCGCCATCTAGTAGTCTCTAGGGTTAATTTAAAGCTGATATTTCGGAAGTGTAACTACCTCCCGGGAAGTTATGATGTTGGTAGACTCTAGGATGAGAATTTGAGAGAAACTTTCCAGGAACAGTTGAATGCTAAACTTAAGAGTTTAAAATTTGACAATGTGGAAGATGGTTGGAATAATTTTAGGAAAACAATTTGCGAAGTTGCTGATGGTGTTTTAGGGAAAAAAGTTAAGACTGCAGCTAGGAATATTAGTGAAAAAGCTTTATGTTTAATAGAGACGAGAAGGGGTTTGTACAAGAATTATCTGAGTGATAGATCATATGAAAACAAAAGGAATGTAAAAAAAAAGTGGAGAAAGCATTAAAATATGAACTGAGGAGGTGTGAAGTGGAGGCCATGGATAAAATTGCCAAGGATCTGGAAGATGCAGCTAGACGGCATAATAGCAAAATATTATACGGGCATGTTAATAAATTGAGAGAGAATAGTCAATCCGGACTTGTCCCAGTTAAAGATAGGAACAGGGCCACAATTAGTGATAAGGAAAGAGTTAGAGAGATGTGCAGAACATTTTGAGAATGTTCTAAACCGAGATAAAGTTGCAGGAAAACATATAGAGGAAAATAAAAAAGTTTGTGATACCATGGATGTGAAGGAAGATTTGTTTTGTGAGGAAGAATTACCGACAGTACTAAAAGGATTGAAAAATAGTAACGATCCAGGTGCTGATAGTATGGTAAATGAGTTCCTTAAATGTGGTAGCTCTGAGGTTAGAAATGCGTTACTGAAGATTATGAATACGATTATTGAAAAAGGGGAAGTACCTAATGATTTTAGGAAAACCTTAATTAAACCACTGTATTAGAAAAGTGATAAGAGTGAGTGTCGTAATTATCAAGGCATTAGTTTGGTCTCTGTATGTAGCAATTTACTTAGTTATATGATACTTTTTAGACTGAGAGATGCTGTAGACAAAGTTTTGAAGAACAGTGCGGTTTTAGAAAAGGTAGAGGATGTGTCGACCAAATTTTCACTCTTAGCTTAATAATTGAGAAGTGCCTGAGTTGTCAAACACCATTGGTCCTCAGTTTTATCGATTATGAGCAAGCCTTCAATTCTTTTGATAGAAAAGCTTTAGCAAATGTCTTATCCTTGCATGGTATACCGGACAATTACATTAAATTGATTACTGCTATGTACGAGAATAACACTGCTGCAGTTCAGGTAGGAAATAAGGTTAGCAGCTGGTTTTGTATCATAGGCAGCGCGCCAGCGCTGCCTAAGTAAAGAACGATGTGGGCAAAATGTGTGTGTTTTTTTTTCTCCATACCCGGGCACTTCGTATCGAAGGAGTTGTCGTAGAAACTTCGAAAAGGGCTCATTCGATTGGAAATTGGAGGGGCTAGTGCCCTTTTTAATAGTCGAAAGTGATCGGAGGGCAACTAGCCCCCCCCCACGACCATCATCCCCCCAAACACATCCAATAAAAATTTTGAGATAGCCATTTTGTTCAGCGTAGTTAATTTCCAGATAGAAAATAACTTTTTGAGGAGGACACTCCCCTTCAACCCTCGGGGCAAGGGTTTTAAGTTATGCCCTGAGAGCATATAAGATCAATGTTGACACAATGTACGGTTTATTATTTATTTTTCTTTAAAGCAGGGCACTTCATATAGAACGGGTCATCGTAGAGTATTCAAAAGGGGTTCATTCGATTGGAAATTCGAGAGTTCTAGTGCCCTTTTTAATAATCGAAAGTGATTGGAGGGCAACTAGCCCCCCCCCCCTTCACGTCCATCATTCCCCCATACAAATCCAATCAAAATTGTGAGATAGCCATTTTGTTCAGCGTAGTTGATTTCCAGATAGAAAATGTGTTTTTGAGGAGGACGCTCCCCACAACCCTCAGGGCAAGGGTTTTAAGTTATGCCCTGGGGGCATATAAGGTTTTTATAGAAGGCGTTGTCGTAGAAACTTCAAAGCAGGCTCATTCGAATGGAAATTCAAAGGGCTACTGCCCTTTTCAATAGTCGAAAGCGATTAGAGGATAACTAGCCCCCCCCCCACGTCCATCATTTCCCCATACAAATCCAATCAAAATTGTGAGATAGCCATTTTGTTCAGCGTAGTTGATTTCTAGATAGAAAATATGTTTTTGAGGAGGACACTCCCCCACAACCCTCAAGGCAAGGGTTTTAAGTTATGCCCTGGGGGCATATAAGGTTTTTATTGAAGACGTTGTCGTAGAAACTTCAAAGCAGGCTCATTCGAATGGAAATTCAAAGGGCTACTGCCCTTTTTAATAGTCGAAAGTGATTGGAAGGCAACTAGCCCCCCCAATGCCCATCGTTCCCCCAAACACATCCAATCAAAATTTTGAGATAGCCATTTTGTTCAGCGTAGTTGATTTCAAGATAGAAAATGTGTTTTTGAGGAGGAGACTCCCCCACAACCCTCACAGCAAGGGTTTTAAGTTATGCCCTGGGGGCATATGAGGTTTTTTTAGAAGGCGTTGTCGTAGAAACTTCAAAAAAGCCTCATTCGATTGGAAATTCAAAGGGCTAGTGCCCTAGTCGAAAGTGATTGGAGGGCAAGTAGCCCCCCCCCCCCACGCCCACCTTTCCCCCAAACACATCCAATCAAAATTGTGAGATAGCCATTTTGTTCAACATATTTGATTTCCAGATAGAAAATAGGTTTTTGAGGAGGACACTCCCCCACAATCCTCAGAGCAAGGGTTTTAAGTTATGCCCTGGGGGCATATAAGGCTTTTATAGAAGGTGTTGTCGTAGAAACTTCAAAACATTCTCATGCGATTGGAAATTCAAAGGGCTAGTGCCCTTTTTAATAGTCGAAAGTGATTGGAGGGCAACTAGCCCCCCCCCGCCCATCATTCCCCAAACACATCCAATCAAAATTTTGAGATAGGCATTTTGTCAGCGTAGCTGATTTCCAGATAAAATATCTTTTCGAGGAGGTAACTCCCCCACAACCCTCGGGGCAAGGATTTTAAGTTATGCCCTGGGGCCATATAAGGTTTTTATAGAAGGCTTTGTCGTAGAAACTTCGAAATAGGCTCATTCGATTGGAAATTCAAAGGGCTAGTGCCCTTTTTAATAGTCGAAAGTGATTGGAGGGCAACTAGCCCCCCCCCCGCCCATCATTCCCCAAACACATCCAATCAAAATTTTTAGATAGGCATTTTGTCAGCGTAGCTGATTTCCAGATAAAATATCTTTTCGAGGAGGTAACTCCCCCACAACCGTCGGGCAAGGATTTTAAGTTATGCCCTGGGGCCATATAAGGTTTTTATAGAAGGCTTTGTCGTAGAAACTTCGAAATAGGCTCATTCGATTGGAAATTCAAAGGGCCAGTGCCCTTTTTAATAGTCGAAAGGGATTGGAAGGCAACTATACTCCCCCCCCCACGCTCATCATTAACCCAAACCCATCCAATCAAAATTATGAGATAACCATTTTGTTCAGCGTAGTTGATTTCCAGATAGAAAATGTGTCCCCACAACCCTCAGGGCAAGGGTTTTAAGATATGCCCTGGGGGCATATAAGGTTTTTATAGAAGGCGTTGTCGTAGAAACTTCAAAACAGGCTCATTCGATTTGGAATTCAAAGGGCTAGTGTCCTTTTTAATAGTTTAAATTGATTGGAGGGCAACTAGCCCCCCACGCCCATCAATCCCCCAAACACATCCAATCAGAGTTTTGAGATGGCCATTTTGTTTAGCGTAGGCTAGTTGATTTCCAGATAGAAAATATGTTTTTGAGGAAGACACTCCCCCACAACCCTCAGGGCAAAGGTTTTAAGTTATGCCCTGGGGGCATATAAGGTTTTTATAGACGGCGTTGTCGTAGAAACTTCAAAACAGGCTCATTCGATTTGGAATTCAAAGGGCTAGTGTCCTTTTTAATAGTTTAAATTGATTGGAGGGCAACTAGCCCCCCACGCCCATCAATCCCCCAAACACATCCAATCAGAGTTTTGAGATGGCCATTTTGTTTAGCGTAGGCTAGTTGATTTCCAGATAGAAAATATGTTTTTTAGGAGGACACTCCTAATCATTCGAAACTACCACAAATCAGCATCGATAAATAAATGAAACCCAAAACGAACAGAAATTACAATAAATAACCGAGTCAAACTCAAAACGAGCAGAAATTAACATAAGTTGGGCGCAAAACCCCTATGCCTTCCCAAGGCTAGAATAAAATTTTCACTTTGCTGAAAAAATACAAATGAATGTGCATTGTGTTTAATATTCATATACTGATATTTAGTAATCAAAATGTTAAAATTATTTGATTTATTAAAGTTATAAAAGTAAAAACATTTATATTTTTTTCAGTAAAGTGCAAATTTTGTTCTGGCCTTGGGAAGGCATAGGGGTTTTGCGCCCAACTTATGTTTCTTCTCTTCCTTGAGAAAATTCAGAATTAAAGTGGAAATTTTTCTCTTCTATGGAAAAATTCAGAACATAACTTAAAATTTTTTTCTGTTCTTTGAGAAAATTCAGAATCGAAGTGTAACTCTTTCTCAGTTTTGAGAAACTTCGGAATTTAAGTGGAACTTTTTTCTTGATTGGGGAAAGTCAAAACGGAAGTGTAACTTTCTTTCTTTTCTTCGAAAAAAAATTCAGAGTGGAATTTTAACACTTTCTCTTCTTTGTAAAAAATTCAGACTTGAACATTAACATTTTTTCTCTTCTATGGGAAAATTCAGAAGAGAACTTAAGTATTTCTCCTTTGACTAATTCAGAACTGGAGTGGAACTTTTTGTCTTCTTTGGTCAACCTCAGAACTGGAGTATATCTTTGCATAAATTCAGAATCGAAGTGTAGCTTTTTTCTCTTCTATGGAAAAATTCAGAAGAGAACTTGAATTTTTCTTCACTTCTTTGAGAAAACTCAGAATTAAAATGGAACTTTCTCTCTAGTAGAAGACTAGATTAGTAGAATATATTATTGACCTTTGATGACGGGGTGATTCTTTTTGGTAATTTGTTTCTTAGCATTGTTTTTAGATTGTGCCGAGCTGGGGTAACCTCCTTTGTCCTGCTTCTTCTATATGTTATGATGTTTTTTGGTTTATCTTTTTTATCTTTATTTTGGTGTACTTGAACTCATTTTAATAATTGTTACCCTTCCTTTTGAGTATAGCTCCCTGTTGGCTTTATTTAATTATTTGTGTTGTTTATATTTGTATGAAATACAATTTATCTATCTATCTATCTATCTATCTCTACATTGGAAAAAATTCAGAATCTAGATAGAACTTTTTATATCTTATACGGAAAAATTTAGAACAGAACTGAAAAATTTTTTCTCTTCTTCGAATTCAGAGGTAAATTGGAACTTCTTTCTCTTCTTTGAGAAAATTCATAATTGAACTGAAATTTTTTTATTCTTTGGAAAACTTCAGAGTCGGAGTGTAATTTTTTTTCTCGTCCTTTAGAAAATTCAGAAAAGAACTTGAACTTTATTCTCTTCTTTGAGAAAATTCCAAACTTAAGTGGAACTTTTTTCTTCTTTAGGAAAACTCAGTACTGAAGTGTAACTTTTTTTCTCTCCTTCGGAAAAACCAGAATCGAGTTTAACATCCAACCAAGTGTCATTGACCTTCAAAACCTATTTTTTTGCTGAATTATAAAGCTCCCACGGAACCGAATCCCAGCTATGCGCCAGATATTATTGGCCAGCATATTATTGGTGTAGTAATAGGCAATGGAGTGTCGTTTCTTTGACCTCTGTGCCAGCCGTGACCTAATTGTTTGTGGACTGTGTTTGCCGCACTGCTATATACACACATATACATAGACTTCACCTGATAGGACTTCCCGGAATCATATTGATCACATTCTAATTAGAATGTGGCACGGACGCTGTCTAGGAGATAATCGAACTTTTCGTGGGGCTGATTCGTGCTCTTTTCACCATCTAGTGATTGTAAATTTTAAAGTAAACCTAAAGATTGTCGCCAAGTATAGAAAGAATGTGAAAGTGTTTGACATTCAGGAGCTTTGTGATAAGCATGTGAGGCTAGCATATTATGTTGTTCTTCCTAACAAATTTACAAGCCTAACATGCGATGAAATAGATGCCTCAGTTAACAAGAAGTGGAACAAAATTGTGGTTTGTGTAAGTGGAGCTACTGAAGAGTCCGTTAGCTAAGCAAAACAGAAGAGTAAATAGTGGATCAGTGATGGCTCTTGGAAACTGATGCAGAAAGAAACACAGATCTGGCTGGAACACTGTGACAAAAATGTCACCCCCTCTCCCATTATAGAGATGACCTCAAGCCCCAGTGTAAAAAAAAACTCACGAAGCTGTAAAGCAGTCCATAAGAAATGACGAACGCTGCTTTTTTGGATAAACAAACTTACGAAGCTGTAAAGCAGTCCATAAGAAATGACAAACGCTGCGTTTTTGGGTGCAAACGCAGCCAAAGCCGAGACAGCTGCCATTGAAGATGATAGCAGAACAGTGTACCGGATAACGAGGTACAGTTGACTTTCAAAAACCTGCTTGAGCTGTTGAAAGCAGAATGGGTGAACTACTTTTAATGAAAAAAAATGTTGATAACAGATGGAGAGAATACTTCAACGAAGTAGTAAATTCTCTCCCCCTGCTAATCCTGTAGAGCCGTCTGGATTTTCACTCTTCAAGATGAATATTAACGGCGAACCAATTACAATACTGAAGGTGAGAACCGTACTATGAACTCTGAAAAATGGCAAAGCTGCAGGAGTTAACGGCCTACACCCTGAATTGTCAAAGTAAGGCACCGCGGTCCTAAGAATATCTCTGCGCAAAATATTGAGAATGGCAAAGCTGCAGGAGTTAACGGCCTACACCCTGAATTGTCAAAGTAAGGCACCGCGGTCCTAAGAATATCTCTGCGCAAAATATTGAGTCAGATTTGGGAAACTGAGTGTCCCCAGAGATTGGAAAAAAGGGGTCATTGTCAAACTTCTCAAGACAAATCGTACCAATGACTGCAACAATTGGCGAGGCGTTAAATTGCAGTCTATAAGGACGAAAGTATTTTGTCAAGCACTCCCGAATTGTGTTTGATTGAGAATTGAGGAGTTTCTTAGAGACGAACAACACGGTTTTCAGCCAGGCAGATCGTGTGCTGATCTGATTTTCTGTTTAAGAATATCAATTGAATAATTCAACGAGTGGCAGACTGAAATTCTAATGGCATTTTTCGGATTCTTAAAGGCTTTTGATTTTGTACACAGGGAATTTCTATGGAAAATACTACAACATTACGGCATCCTGGCAAAAATTACTAGGATTATTTTTGCCTTCGCTAATGACCAGCTGGGCGCTATACGAACCAAGGATGGAAACATGACGGGATGGTTTCTGGTCTATTCCAGTTGACGACAAGACTGTATAATCTGTCCTCTGCTCTCTATGAGTTTCATTGAATACCTACTTCGGTCAAGTCATTGTGCTGGAGGGTTTCAGTTGAATGAGAGCCGCAAAATATTTGATGCTGATAATGCGCTCCTTTCTCATCAAAGAGAAGGCTTGTTGCAGAACATAACAGAACTCTCAAACAAAGCCGGACCACTGATGCCCTTCAGTACACCACTTGTCAATCAGTACCTCAAAGACCAAAGTCATCTACAATAAGGCAAATACAACACCGGGCCGACGCTTAATGTTGGCTCCGATGAGCTGGAGGAGGTTGAAGAATTTAAGCATCTTGGAAACATCATATATTCTGGCGGAAACCTGGAGCGCGAAATTACTACATGCATTGCCTATGCAGGCAGGGCTTATACAAAATTAAAAAAAAGTCTAGAAAATGTTTGCATATTGTTTAAAGCTCAAGCTCCTACAACTAAATAGCAGTTTCCTCTCTGTATTAATTTACGTATGCGAAGCTTGGACACTGACAAAACATCTTGAGAAAAGAATACAAGGTATCAAAAATAATTGTCTTCGCTGAGTCGCAACATACCTGTGAGTCATAAAATGACGCTTTTGCGAATAAACCGCTATATTTCTGTTATTTTCATAAATTTAGCCCACTGCACGTTATGCACTGGCTTTAAATTTGCAAAGGATGTAGTAAAATCATCGGATGTAGAAGAAACAGGGCAATGTTGAGACGAAAACAGTTAGATCTATCTCGCTGGCTTCCAAGCATAGTTTCCCACATTAGATCTCGAAATGAGGACAAATTCCACGACTTCGTTGCAGATTTTACGGACTTTTCTCTTCTGTTAAATCCATGGAAAAAAGCTCCCATCATTAGCTTAAAAGTCATACTTCTGTTACCTCTGAAAATATAAAAATGCCAGAGGCCCTTTCATTATTGGCAAAACATTTTAAAGACTTTTTTCATCTTAGTTGAAATTAAATTAGTCGATATTTTGCTTAACCATCACGATGAAAGATCAAATTAACATTTACATAATAACTTCATAATTCATGCAAATTTGCTTTCGGAGAAAGCAGAGGAACAAAAGTTGCTTGTTCATTATTCCAAGTTGGGAAAAAGAAAATTAATTTTGGAAGATAAACGTCTTAATGTTTTACAGATACAATATCAAATAGATAATAGATCATAATTATGACCACTAGCTCTTCTGAAGGTTGTCTGCAAAAGTTGAGAAAAGTTTGGTCATTGCTCTATGAAAAAAATCAACATGCTGATCCATTAGGAGCTTCGCCAAAATAAATACTATGAACAGGTTTAATCAGTCGCAAAAGGAGATCCGGAAGTGATTAAACATATGGATTCGATTATTCAAGCCGCAAGTAATTTTGTGGAATTTAGCAATTCCATTTATCTGATCATTACAAAAAACGCAAACAGTTCGTGGTAACGAGCTGTAAGTAAGGAACGACCCGGCTGAATAGTAACCGAAACTCTAAAAAACTAAATTTTGTTACCAATCGATACAGCAAAAGAATTGTATTTTTATGCTGATCTTAAATATATAAGTTTCATTTAGTTTAACCCTACCCATCAAAAGTTACGAGCCTGAGAAAACTTGCCCTATTTTTGAAAAAAGGGGGTAACATCCCCTAAAATTCATAGAATCTTAATGAAAACCTACTGTAGAGGTTTCAAGCTCCTATCTGCAAAAATGCCATAAGAAAGCTCACGTGTTTATTTTTTTGTTTGTTGTTTTTTTTTTCCCCAGGGGTGATCGTGTTGACCCAGTGGTCCTAGAATTTCGTGAGAGGGCTCATTTTAATGGAAATGAAAAGCTCTAGTGCCCTTCTCAAGTGACCGAGAAGATTGGAGGGCAACCTGGCCCCCTTCCCCACCCCTTTTCCCCCAAAGTCCCCCGATCAAAATTCTGAGATAGCCATTTTGTTCAGCATGGTCGAAAAATACAATAATTATGTCTTTGACGATTACTTGATCCCCTGCAGTCCCCAGGGGAAGTGCTGCAGGTTATGAACTTTGCCCAATATTTACATATAGTATTAGTTATTGGGAAATATACAGACGTTTTCAGGGTGGATTTTTCTAGTAGTGGGAGGGGGGGGGAGTCGGTGGTTATGTGTGAGGATCTTTCCATGGAAGAAGTTTTCATGGGGAAAGGGACATTGCTATGAAGGAAGCACCGGATTCCCCAGCATTATTTAAAAAACGATCAGAAATTAAATAAAGAAAAAAGTTTTTTCAGCTGAAAGTAAGGATCAACATCACAAGTTAAAGCGAACAGAAATTATTACGTATATAAGGGGGTTACACATATTGAAGTACGTAACGTAAGTTCCGTATATTTGTTACTAATAAACACGTTCGTAAATAAGTTTAAAAGTTCTAGTGCCCTTTTTAAGTAATTAAAAATTGGAGGGCGAATAGGCCCCCTCCTCCGCCCCCTTTTCCCAAATCATCCGATCAAAATTACGAAAAACTATTTAGCCAAAAAGATATGTAAAATTAATATGCAAATTTCGTTTTAAATATTCATTTACGGTGAGCCAAAATCAAAACCTGCATTAATTAAAAAACGTTCAGAAATTAAATAAAAAGAGTATTTTTTTAACTGAAAGTGAGGAGCGACATTAAAACTTAAAACAAACAGAAATTATTCTGTATATGAAAGGGGCTGTCCGCTCCTCAACGCCTCGCTCTTTACGCTAAAGTTTCACTCTTTCTCACAAATCTATTTTTTAAAATAATAAAAATTATAACCCCGCAGCACCTATATCCAGGCCTAATCGAAATGAAGGGCGATTAGAGATTAATTTTATTTCCCCCCCCTCAGACCCTATCCTGTATTTACCTGAAAGCTCGAGGAAAGTTAAAGATTTGGGTGTAACAATGCGCTTTTTAGGTATCAGCCCCCCCCCCTCATACACACACGCATACAGTGACCCACCAGCAATCCTCCATAATAGCTGATGCGCAATCATGGTTAAATGAAGCTTTGAAATAAATGTCTGTATGTACTGCTTATTTTATTTAAACTACAGTAGTTGGCTCTTTAGGAGCAAATGTGCCACCGTGCAGCATTACTCTATCTGAAGCTGGAAAATTCAATTTACAGTTTTTCAGTAATTTCAAATCGAATGGCTGTCTCAGGAGTTTTATTCGATACCAACTTTACCATCTTTGGCTCAAAATTAGAGTTCCGGGCCACAAAATGGCAGAAAGAGCTTTTATTGTAGCACAATCTTTTTGACTACTCATAAAGGGCAGCAGAAATTGTAATTTCCCTTTGAATTAATAGTTACCCAGTTATCTAGGACCATTGGATTGATAAGACAACTCTTGGGAAAAAAAAATCAAATTAAGACGTAGCCGTGCCCTTCCTTCTAAAAAAAAACAGCAAAATCCCTCATTTTTGTAGATGGGAGCTTGAAAACTCGACAATAAAATCCTCTAATATGCTGAATTTGATGATCTCATTTTCATTAATACGGATAGTGTTTTCCCCGTCTGCAAAAATCATACAAATTTTATCAGGCTTGTAAACTTTGATGCATAACTTTAAACTTGATAAATTTTATACATTTGGAATTACAATAAGAAAGAAAACCATTTTGACGTACATATTGTTTTCAAAACTTCTTTTTCCCCAAGTTTCAGTTGCTATTAGCCCGGGTCACCCTTTACTTACTGTATGATGCAGGAATAAATCCAACAAAGAAACAGAGATCACTTATCACCAGCAACAATAAAAATGATGTCATGGTGAGCCTGGTCATCGCATAATCGTAGTTTTTCCAGATTATTTATGCCTCTTTTTCGTTGTCATAATCAAAGATGCGATTTCCAAGAACTTGTCATCCGTGACTAAATACATGCTTGCATATAGGGTGTGGCACACTGTGTATATTCAAATCCTAGCAGATCCTGACTTTCATAATTCCAGGATATTCCTGTAAATATCCATAAACACCCTATTCTCGCACAATTTCTGTTTTTCTAATTTTTTTATGACCGTCTTACTTTCTCAAATGAACTCCGTCCCTAAAAGAAGTTCTGCTCATGGGAGTGACGAAGCCTTGTAGTTTTTTTTCTGCATTCAAATCTTCTTCTTAAGACTTTGTAAGTAAAAAATGACACTATTAGGTCAAGGTCTTGGTACTTAAGCCCCACTCCCTCAGCCTCTAGAGGAATATAGCGGGTGCTACACCGGCACATGATATTCGTGTAAATGACTTCACAACCTAGAAACAGTGAAGCACAGTCTAAAATGAACTGCAAAAGGATGAGACTGTTCCTGGAAAGTTTCTCTCAAATTCTCATACTGGAGTCTCCCAACATTATAACTTCCGTAATACCAAGTCTCATCCTTTTGCAGTTCATTTTAGACGTTACTTCACTGTTTCTAGGTTCTGAAGTCGGGTGGGATTTCCCAATAGGTTTCAAATTGACTCAATGATATTAGCGTGATACTCTCAGTCAAAGCATCGGAAAATGTGCACTCTAAACGTATATTCCCTGTTCATACTATACTCATATCCTGGGTACCAGACAGTTCCAAAACAATTACACCATGATTTTTTGAAAACATTGAATCGGTTATTCCATTTTCAAATAGTAGGGAGTCATGATCTAGGGATTGCATGGTCAACTCATACAGAGTTCTATAGGATTTTTTGTCAAATGATAGAGTGTACAGTGGAATACGATTCATTTTGCACACAAGGCTAGATAGACCAAAAAAATTGAAATCATGGGGGGATGCAGTCCAGGATCCAACGGCACTCCCACTCTTCACAAAGGCAAAAGCGAGTTTTGATGGGATTTCTCCATTGATAAATGATGAATCGGTTAACTACGAGAGCCAGTGGCAATGTGACGTTGGTTGGTGATCGTATGGGGGACAAGAAGTTTAATGTTGTTGCCATTGTCTCTTAGCTTTTCCACTGCCAATGCAGCAGAGCTCATAACCTGTTGTTTTCGGACATGAAGAATTGCCGAAGTGATAATGACATTTGCATCAGGTGCTGCAGGAAGTGTTTTTCTCAAAATGAAATTCGATGGGGCTAGTTGCAACTTTATGTCAATCTTGACATTGGGGGGGTGGTAACCATTGGGATATATTGAATATCTCATTATTTAATTTTCCAACTAAATGATACTCCTGGGTCACTGCAGTAGTCAACTCACCGTCAGTATCAACACCTGATCGATATTCATAGCCCAATGACTGTCCTCTCAACTCCTTATATGCCTTTGGTGTCATCATCATAAATTATATGTAGCTTGCATAGTTGATAAATTATTGCTAGTGCTCACCAATGTTCCATTAATAAATACATTAATTTGTTTGAACAGGTAGTGTAGAACACAGTTTTCATAGGACAGACCATCGGCAGCAGTTGGAGTTGTATTATCTGACTTTTTCTTCACCGCAACATTTAAATCAATAAATGTTGATGACAAATCAATGAAATAGTCTTCATTGGAAAATATTTGAAAGTGTATAATTTCCGAGAGGGGTTGCTGGGGATGCAATTGTTCATAGTAGCCATACTTGACACTGACATCAACATTTTCAGCATTGAACCGATTCAATGAAGAACTGATTGATGGATGTGATTCCTTGTGGGGAGATAAGTCATCTTAAGAGAAGAAATCCTTCTTTGATCTAACAATCTTTTTCCTTTTCTTCTTATTGGTCTTCTTCGTTTTATTCTTCAAAGTCCTTGTTAATGTCCTTCACTTACCGCCTGGGTAAAGACTGATGAGTGAATGACGCGCACGCATCCTTTTTAATCCCTTCCTATTTTGCTGAGATTTTAATTGCTCACCAACGGCTCTTGCTGAATATCTAATATTTTCCTTAACACTCTCGTTGAAATTTTTACCCGACCCCCAGTCGTGTAGTGTTGATGCAGCAAAATTTGATGCAGCAGGTACAAGATATTTTCTGGCAAGGGGTAGTGCAGAACGAAATAGCCTAGCAAACCAGCTACCAAGACCATAGCCAGACTTTGTAGTACGCCCCTTGTAGTAGTCCAATCCATGACCTATTTGACGTGGACTCAGAGCACCAACATAGCAATTGATATCAGGACAGACAAATGGAATTCTTCTATTGTTCATTTTAGGCGGTGTCAACGACGATGGGTCGAAAATAACATGTAATCACGGCTAAGCCTTTTGTTATTGCTAGAGGGTCACCCAATTCACTTCTTAGTGTTAACTGACAGAGTTCCAAATACGAAGTGTTTACAGGAACACACTGAAGATGCTTTTTATTATAGTGATGAAAATGTTCATGGGTTGTTTTTCGTTCAAGAACACGTAGGAAGGGGACATTCGAATTACCAACTCTCGATGTTTCCACAAAGGATGCATAAAGAAATATGCAAGAGTCCGAGGTGAAACCGGGTGGATAATCAGCAACAATAACTTGATCCATCCCGTTAACAGTGCCAGCGTATTTCCCATTGATCATATTCTGTTTAAAGCCAAGAACATCTCTCAGATTATCATTGAAATGAATCATTTCAGTGTCAACAGGTGAGGTAATGTAAATCCTATCGTGTTCCATTGAATAATTAAAATGGAATGTACCATTCCTACGATATGACATTTTTCTATTGATTGTACGACACAAATCCGTCATACTATCATATTCTATATATTTCAATGTGACATGTGGATATTCACTAGATTTAAGTGCTTTAACCCATTCATACTCGACAAAGAGTGACCAATCCAATGGTATAACTTTTATATCATACACATGATCCTTTCTCAGGATGTCATAGGTATTTTTGAGAATACAGTCGACAAGAGCCACTTCATACGCACCGTCAAATTTGATGGCGGGGGAGAGTTTCGACCAAAAATCACTTGTTTTATTCAAGTCATTGTAGAGAGGATCGGAAACGTTGAAAATAAATGTTACATAGAAATCATTGGGCATTGTCAATATCTTCAACACCTATCCAAGAATCAAAATCAGAGTTGTATCCTAGCCACCGAACAAGTAATTGTTTCTTACCCCTGTGAGTACGAGTCTTTACTATCTTTTCAATTTGATAGATTTCACTATTATTTTTAACTTTTTGTAGTTCATAGTCATAAAAAACGCCGAGAATCTCTTCATCTTTGGTATCGCGCAAACGATAAGTTATGGGTTTAGTGTCTAGGATTTTTGCCACTTTAAAAAGATCTGTGGACCACAAGTAATTGCCCTTTTCAAAAATATTAGTTGTTCTATTAATTCGAACAGTATCACCAACATTAAATTTTTTCTTCTTCACAATCGTTTCATTGGAATATTGTTTAAGAAAAGTATCAATTGTATCATGATCAGAATGATGAACTTCCGTTGGGGTTGAGTTGGACAATGGTCGATAAGGTCATTGATTATAAATCAACACGATTTTATCTAAATCATTAATAAAAGCAGATGTATTTTTCAATGTACAATATCTTGAAATTAAAATTCGAATAGTTCTTATCAATCGTTCGGCCAATGCAGCCTTTATAGGACTATGACTATGATAGAGCAGTTTATTATATTTCACTAGTACTTTTTCAACATGGAGATTAACAAATTCACTACCGCGATCCGTTTGAATTTTTTTTATACGAATCCTGTTCGAGAATACTTTCTATAGCCTGAGCAACTTCAACACCTCTCTTTGACCGCAACGGAATGGCATATGCATAGCGACTAAAAACACTGATTGCAAGTAGAATGTACTTGTACGGTGTATTGTTACGTCTTTGAATCTCATTTAGAGTTAAGAGATCTGCTTGCAGTATATGCAATGGGAAAAAGGCTTTAGTTTTTCGATAATGATTAGCACGAAGCCTATGATTTCTATGCAGAGTGTAACTTGATTCATTTTGTAGATAGTCTTGTACACTTTTAGTGTGAACACCAGTGACTTTGGAAAGAGTGGTGGGGGAACTTAAATTCCCACTTCACCAATATTTTCATAAATACGTTTCAGAACTTCAACCATTTTGAACGTAAACACGTAGTGTAACGTCCGCTACCCTTTTGTATAATAGTGGTTGGTGGTGGTGGTGGTGACGTTGACTTGATACGTCTTCGCTTTTGTCTACCTATGAGTGGTGTGCTCCTCATGGTCAAATCAATGTTTCCACTAGGTGTGCTAGTATTTTCCAAGACTGATTTAAAATCTTCTTCTTCTTCTTGTTCATGTTTTAATGTCAACGAGGGAGCATGTTCATTTAATTTTTTAGAATTTGCCTATTGCTAATAAGGCTTTTGGGAAAGTTTAATGTATTTAGAAAGTTGTATAGATGAGTGTCGAATGATAATAGTCCTTTACGATTTGTAACCATATCATAGATTAAATCAAGTAGATTATAACTCTTGCCCTCAATTATAATCCCTTTCCCATTGCTATCAACTTGAATATGATCTTGACCACTTTGCTTGAGATGTGTTATGAGTCGTTTACTTTGTTCATGATATGAGTGGGGCATTAGATTTCCAATGCTCGACACTATTGAATCCAATTCCTCCTTCTTTAATTGTGTTCCACCAGTGATAAAAGAAGAATCCTGTAGAGATGGTTCTTTTTTGCGATCAATGACACTGGCTCTTGCACAATAGGGCTTATGTTTGTCCACTCGGCGAAGTGCATCTTGAAGTAAAAGCAGTTTTTTATCATCCTCAATATTCTCGTTGTCAATGAATTTACTCAGATTGTTCCCAAAGTGTTCAACGGGTGAGAGAGCTAGTTCTATTGAAGTCAATTTATACGGTTTAGCCATCTAGAGAAAACTGTTTACAAGTCTTGCAATTATTGGCAGTAAAAGTGTGACAAAGCTACCGCCCGCTTGAATTAATGAAATCATTGTCAATACCATGTTTGTGTATGGCTTTCCTAAGTGGGGGTTTTGAAGTGCTTAGAACGGAAAATAAATGTCTATTTTCATGTAGTTTCTTTAGTGTCATGATGGCAACTAATAGGCCTTTTTAGTGTTCACGGGGAGATATACTGTAATTTCATTGTCAAAAATATCTGTGAGTACACGCAGATCCTCGGGTGTATTTTGATTAAGATCCAACAGGATGTAGCCGTAGGGTTTATTAATTGCCTGATTGTACGCTGAAAGTAGAAATTTAGTTGAGCCGGGGTATATTTGTTTATTGAGAGTTATTGGCGAGCCAGAATCACGAACAACTCTATAGATGATATAGTAGGAACAATTTAATGCAAGTGTTCGCATACAGTTGCTCTGATGAAAGAGATTGTGTAGAACTAGAGTAATGGAAATCTGTTCATGATGAGAGCGAACAGTGAACAAATGTAGCATTTCCTGGGACCATTGTTCAATGGATTCAGCTAAATCGTCAATAATCAGCCAAGAGTTTGGTTCAATAATGTTGAAAACATCAAGTCCCTGTATGAATTGTATCTGTACCAACCCTGATACAGCAATTGCTTTTATTTTATCGTATGACTTCTGCCAAATACTGTAACAATAGTAGATTTTTTCGGCTTTTCCACAAACATTTTATCGCAATTTTTAATTATTTTAGTTAAGAGTGTCGTTTTGCCTGACATTGATGGACCACACAGAAACAATCTGAATGGTGTTTTAATTTGATAAATGTTCTTTCAACAGTTCACCTACCACTAACTGTAGACTATAGTTGTCTAATGACTAAATGATTCCCTAGTACTACTACTATTACTACTATTCCGTTCAGGAATAATGAGAAGAAGAACAAAATCAATAAAGAATCATATTTCTTGCATTATTAACATAAAAGCAGCACTTTACAAAATAATGCATTACAGAAAAAAAAGCACGTTAAACAAGAAAAATACACTTAAGATTTTTTTTTGATTTATTTATTTATAGGAAAAACATAAACATTTATTTTAAAATGCACTAGAAAAAAAGCGCTTTAATAAATATACTTTTTTTATTTATAAAAATACAACATTTAATGAAAAATACACTCAAAATAATATCACTTTTTAATTTTTAATTTGAACACAACAACAACAACAACAACAACAACATGTATATTTACAATAGTAAGAAAACTACTCTAAGTAAAAAAAGATACCGTTAGTGGCGGCGCCCCTCCCCCCCGCTGGCGGCCGAATGGGCGGCCGAAGGCCCCCCCCCAAGGTTTAGGGAAATTTGTTTTATTGGAGTTTACTCAAACCGAGACTTTCCCTATGACTAACACATTCGGCTCAGTTGGAAGTTAAGTAGTGCCCAAGGGGAGGGTACTCACATCGTCTTGACAAACATAGACCCTGTCGGAAATGGTAGGCCTACTCATGGCAATTTTTTCAATATTCACTGTGAAATTCCTATAGTTTAACGAGCGAATTGCCAACAGTTTCGCTCGTGGAATTGTATTTTCAACAATACAATTCCTATAAACGTCCATATCAAAATCCTATCCACATAGCGCGTAGGTACTCCTTTACAACGTCTTTTGATTTCCTGGTCGTGTGTCAGTATAAAGTACACCTTCGGACTTACAAACACACCACAGGAAATCATGTCACTTCCCATTTCTAATTTTAACAATAAAAATTGATTTGGCACCCGACGTTTGAAAAGGTCTGGATAGACCTCCCCACACCAGTTGGTGTAGTCCATCCGAGAACTGATGATTTCACCGTGCGCCAAATCATCAAGTAGGTTTTGAGTTTTTACTTTTAACAGCAGAGAATCTGTGTCCCCATAGCAGACCTCTACTTGTCCCTTCCCCGGCCACTGTACCCTAGCCACATTGTAGTAGAATTCTAATATGAGCTTTTTAGAGATTTCCAAGATGGCACTGCCTGCAGAAATATTTTTATTCAGGACAATGTTTCTTTTTTTCTATTCAATAGTACCATGTCCGGGCTAATGATTGTAAAGGAAGTGTAGTTTGGATCGGCAATAATTTGAGCACATTGTTCGGGATTGGTCACAACGTCACAACGATTCCTATTGTGAACACATTCGCACATTTTACCAAAGGCCGAATTTAAAATGAGCTTATAGATTTCTTTTTCGACTTTTAATTTCGCTTCAGAACGTTTCTTGACAAAAGTGTCAAAAAACGTTTTCATATAGGGTTTTTGACTGAACTGGAGGGCTCTATGAACCTTTGTGACATTGAAACCGTTGTTGCACATCCATTTTAACGCCACATGATGTACAACAATATTTTCTTGAGCAGGAGGTCGGCAATAAATTTTTGTTTTGAAGGTGTCCAATGCAATCCCTCCACCTCGACCAAACGTCTGTTGCGGGGACTCAAAGAGTCCCTAGACACAGGTCTATTGATGCATGGAAAAACAGAATCCTTTACCGAATCATGAAGCTCCACTGGTATCTCCCCATCAGTTTAAAAAAACCATCCAACCGGCCCATTGTCCTCAACACTATCAATGTTGGGGAAATTGGAGGCCTGAGGGTCATTGAGCCATTTATCGTCATCGGAGGGTAGTGCATAATGAGACATAGCCGAGGGGTATAGGGAATTCATATCAAGGAACACTGCATCTGATTTTTTTTTCCCGTCTTCTCTCCAGTTGGACCAGTTTCCAAGATACGATCCCCTAAAAAATGTATCCACCCCTCATTGACCTTTCGATAAACAGGTGCTGATCGATGTCAGTGATCAGCCCGATTTTTTCCCCGCTAATTTTTAGGATGAGGTCCATTACCAGATGAGGAGATGAAAAATAATATCCTATATCAAGATTAATTTCCTCATATATTTTGTCCATATTTTTACAAATAATGTCCAACAGAGTGAGCACATCACATGACAAATACAGCTTGCAGTAGTAAAACCCATTTTTACACCCTTCCTCTGCCCACACTTTTTTGGCAAAACTGTATTCATCAGGAGTACACCTACGATCGTTTAGACTGTCGTAAAACGACTCGATTGAGGGAATAGTTTCCTGGCGAATCTCGACAGGGAGTTGTAATAATCATAAGGATAAAAGCCCTTGACCGTCAACAAATCATATAAATAATTTGGAAATTGTTGCTTGAAAAGGGAGAAAGCGTTGCAGCCGTCATCGTTTTTCTGCACTTGAATTAATTCGCTCAAAGGTTTCAGAAAAAAACTGAAGGAATCTAAAAAGCAAATTTGTATTCGTGTACTCAACATCTTCTTCGATATATCTCCACATAAATTCCAAAACAAGCAACTTTTCCGCTGATTTAGGAATGATTTTGTAGGAAAAGCTGTCTATCACCCATGCATCATCCACAGCTCCATTTCTTTGAAGATGTGCCATTGCTGGTAGCACATACTTCAGATCGTAGTTAGAATTATGTATAAAAACCGGAAGAAAGAGCTGCTGTTTAATTTTTAAATACATGAATTTTGAGCCCACCCCCGAAAGTTACTTTTCCCCGTTGAATTGGGGTCAATATGGTGGTAATGATCCTGAACAGCATCTTTCTCGGCAAGAGCATCCCCACAAACCCAACAAACTGTCCCCTTTTCTAGTGCC
>CM051262.1:45032245-45244745 GCA_027921565.1 Artemia sinica | reverse complement strand
CAGATTACACTATCCCTCCTCAAGTTCATGGATCTGATTATGTCCATGTCAGTGCTAACTGGGCCGGCATCCAACTTCAACCGCTTTTGACTTGGTGTTTGAATATCAGTGTCCTGGAAATAAAAATCAATTTCAGTTTTTCACTAGGTAACTTATAGCCTTATAAGCTTAAATCACAATCTACTTAAACTCATAGAAGAAAGAAGGATAGTCCTAGGTGGATCCTAAGCCAAATATATATTTTAAATACAATGCATAAAGAAAAGAAAAGAAAAGACAATTTTGATTATTTAGTTAGTCTATTATTTATTCAGAATATTAATGGCGGGGTTGCACCCCTCCCACCTCCCCAAAGTCCACTCCAAATACATTAACGATATTGTTCCTTTCTTCGAGTTTGCTTAATTAAGACTGCAGTGAAATATGTATGGGATTTCATGAGAAGCGACAAAGTACTCTTTTAGTCAAAATATCTAAAGAGCTGTTATAGAGCATGCGAATTTTATCGTAGATATGTAATTTTGATTGTTTACTTCGTCTATTATTTATTCAGAATAGTAATGGGGGGCGCAACCCCTTCCCCATTTCCACAATACCCAATCCCAAAAGATGACAATTACAGATCTTTTTCAATTATATATGGCACGGAAGATAATTGCTATCTGTTGAGTTAAAATAGAAATATGCATTTGCGAACTAGCTTTTTTGGCCAGATACCTTTATATCTGGACATCTAGTATGAAACTGGCGAAAAGTATGCGGTCCCCTGTCAATCAGAAAGCTATTACAGATAGTTAGAAGCCAGCTATATGATAATTCAAGAATAATGTATATTTACTTACCATCATGATTCTTTTGCTGTTCTCCATTAGAAAAAAGAATAAATTTAATTTTAAAAGGCTTAATACAAGTTCTATTATTCAACTGATACAGAAAGACCAATATGCTCTATATTTATAGCAAGAAAAACAGGAATATAAACCCTCCAGCTGAAAACCAGTATTTCTAGAAAATGACCATCTTTTGAATATGTAATATAAGGAACTTTAATTTTGAATATTGAACCAGGAAAAAAACATTTTATAATAACAGATAAACGAACATGGTAAAGCATGTATCGTCTAAACCCGTCTGATTGCATTACACAATCTCGTGTGCTCTTTGAAAAGGTGTAGAGCTTCCAGCAAATAGCATGGCAAGGAACATAAGCCATGCAAATAGCACAGCGATTTCTAAGGCCTTCAGCAAATAGCAGAGTGATTCCTAGGGCCGTCAGCAAAGTATAATGTAACACTCTACTAGTGAGTGTGGTAATTATCGAGGCATTAGCCTGGTATTTATAGCTAGCAAATTACTTTGCAATATAATACTTTTTAGACTGAGAGATTCAGCAGACAAAGTTATAAGAGAATAACAGTGCGGTTTTAGAAAGGGTAGAGGATGTATGGACCACATTTTCACTCTTAGGTTAATAATCGAGAAGTGCCTGAGTTATAGAACAAATTTGTTTCTGAATTATAGATTATGAGCAAGCGTTCGATTCCGTTGATAGAAGAGCTTTAGCGAAGGTTTTATCCTTTCAAGGTATACCAAACAAATATATTAAAGTTATTATTGCTATGTATTGGAATAACACTGCTGCGGTTAAGATAGGAATTGAGGTTAGCAGCTGGTTTCTTATTAAATCAAGAGTTAAGCAGGGTTGTGTTTTATCCCCCTTTATATGGATTATTTTGATGGACTTTGTCTTAAGGAGCACAGGAAAGGCAATGGGGAAACACGGGATCCACTGGGGAGGAAAAACTTTCCTGGACTTAGTTAATGCTGATGATTTAATCATCCTAGGTGAAAATGTAAGCACAATAAAGGAACTTTTAGAGATCTTGTGAATTTAGGGTGCTAGAATAGGTTAGAAAATTAACGTGAAGCAGACTAAGTCGCTAAGGCTAGGAATGAGTAAAAATGAAAAGGTGACGTTGGGTAACGAAAAGATTGATCAGGTGGAATAATATGGTCCTGAAGCATGGGCGCTCCGAGAAGTGGATGAAGATTCGCAAGATGTTTTCCAGAGAAATTGCTTACGGATTTGCTAGGGCACGGTCTGTGGATGAAGAAAGACAGATTGCAAAAGATAGTCCTTTTCGACCAACCATCTAGGCCTAAACGGAAATTAGGGAGGAGCGTGCGTAGCATTGCTGGCCTAAGGTGGCTTGGTGAGTTGTCAGTAGCAGTAGCAGTATCAAAGTGAACGTAATATTAATCAAACAATAGGCGATTTGCATAACTTAGAGCTTTTGCCCCGTAAATCAAAGTTGCCCGTAAATCAGTAAATCCAAGCATCAAAGTAAACAAAGTATCAAAGTAACAATAAACCACTTGCATTTACCACAGCCCTTTCCCCGGGGCTGAGGAAGGGTTGATATTTTCAGAAGGGGTGATTGTATAAGCTTTAGAGGAGGCTCATTTGATTGGAGATTGAAAGTTATAGTTCCATTCCAAGGGTCAAAAGTGATCAGATGGCAACTAGCTCCACCCCACACTATCGTTTTCTCGAGTGCATCCGATCGAAATTTGAGATAGCCATTTTATTCAAAATAGTCCTGAGATCATGTAACAATACCTCCGGGGTTGAAGCAGCACTCTAGAGCCCGGGGTAAGGATAGTTAGCTATGCCCTGGGGTATTTAAGGTTTTTATGGAAGGGTTGGTCCTACAGACATTGGAGGAGGCTCATTCGATCGAAAATGGAGAGTTCTAGTTCCTTTTTTAAGATTCAAAAATGATCGAATGACAACTAGATTTCTCCTCGTCATTTTCCCCTGATGCATCCGATTGAAATTTTTAGATAGCCGTTATGTCCAAAATGCTCCAAAGATCAGATAACAATGCCTTCGGGGTTAAGACAGCCCCCAAGAAACTGGAGACACGGGTAGTTAGTTATGCCCCCCGGGCATCTAGGGCATTTATGGAAGGAGTGGTCGTACAGACTTTAGATGAGGCTCATTTGATTGGAAATAGAAATTGGAGCCTTCTAAGGCTCCAATGTGATCAGATGGCAACTAACCCCCCTCATCCCACACCATCGTCTCCCGAATGTATCCGATTAAATTTTGAGATAGCCATTTTATTCAAAATAGTCCTGAGATCCCATAACAATGTCACCGTGGTTGACACAGTACTCAAGAGCCGGGGGATAAGGATCGTTAGCTATGCTTTGGGGTATATAAGGTTTTTATGGAAGGATTGGTTCTATAAACATTATAGGAGGCTCACTCGATTGAAAAGTGAAAGTTCTAGTTCCTTTTAAGAGTCAAAAGTAATCGAAGGGCAACTAGCTCCTCCACTTTTTCCCTACATACATTCCATCACAATTTTTAGATAGTTATTGTGTTCAAAATAGTCCAGCGATCATGTAACAATGCATCCGGGGTCGAAACAAACCCCAAGAGCCTGTTGACAAGGGCGAGGGCATATTCGATTCGAGGGCATATACGGTTCTTATGCAAAAATAGTCATATAAACTTTAGATAAACATCTGAGGGGGCTCATTTGATTGGAAATTGAAATTTCTAGTCTGCTTTTCAAGAGTCAAAGGTAATCAGAGAGCAACTAGACTCTCCCCCCCCCCCTCCACGCTCTCTTTTCCCCAAATGCAGCAAATCAAAATAGCTCTCTCAAAACTTTGATTGGATGTGTTTGGGGAAATGGTGGGCGTAGAAGGGGTGTTAGTCGCCTTCCAATCACTTTCGGCTATTAAAAAGAGCACAAGCCCTTCCAATTTCCAATCGACTTTTCGAAGTTTCTACGACAACTCGTTCGATGCGAAGTGCCCTGGTCTAAGACCAAGAAACCAAAAAATAGATAATACATTGTGCCCACATCGTTCTTTACTTAGGCAGCGCTATTGCGCTGCCTAGTTTGGATGCACTTTAATTGCTCATAAGCAGCCAGGCAACAATGAGCAAGTGTAGAGTCCTCGGGAAAACCTCTCCTTAAGGAAGTAATATGGCAGAAGAGGGCAAGGAACCTGGAATTTTTCAATGCCATCCCTCTTAAAAAAATTATCCCTCTTGATTCTTCCCAAAACTTTTTTCCCTATTGAAAGGCTCCCAGATGATCCATGCCCCTTAAGGCTGTACCCGGGATTTTTTTTTGGGGGGGGAGGGGGTTGGGAGCTACTCAAATATTTTTTTGTTTGGGGGGGGGGTAAACAAAAAAAACAAAATACCGCATAAAAAATTTGTTTATATCCATTTTTGTTACGTTTTCACGAGTCAGACAAACATTTCGGGGGAGGGGGTCAGAAAATTCCTCCGCGAAGAATGTCCGTAATTTCCGAATAACAAATGCTATCTGTAAGCAATGGACAAATTATAAAACTTAAAAATGCACATAAACTTGTACAATAGGGTTTTCTGATTGTTTTGTAGTTAGAGAGGGAGGGAGATACCTTAAAGGGTGCATTTTAATGCCAAAACATCCCAGCTCTCATTCAGCCTTCAGCTAAATACAGAACTAGTTCTAAGGGAGAGACGAGGGGAGGTGGAGGTAGAAATCGATTTATAATCCCTAGGGAATTCTAGTATTATTTTTTGTATTAGTCGAAAGCGATTGGAAACCAACCAGCCGCAAGGGATATTTCTAAGAGCCCGGGGTAAGGATAGTTAGTTATGCCCTGGGGTATATAAGGTTTTTATGGAAGGGTTGGTCATACAGACATTGGAGGAGGCTCACTCGATCGAAAATGGAGAGTTCTAGTTCCTTTTTTAAGATTCAAAAATGATTCGAATGACAACTAGATTTCTTCTCGTCATTTTCCCCTGATGAATCCGATTGAAATTTTTAGATAGCCGTCATGTCCAAAATACTTCAAAGATCAGATAACAATGCCTTCGGGGTTAAGACAGCCCCCAAGAATCTGGGGACACGGGTAGTTAGTTATGCCCCCCGGGCATCTAGGGTATTTATGGAAGGAGTGGTCGTACAGACTTTAGAGGAGGCTCATTTGATTGGAAATAGAAGTTGGAGCCTTCTAAGGCTCCAATGTGATCAGATGGCAACTAGCCCCCCTCATCCCACGCCATCGTCTCCCGAATTTATCCGATTAAATTTTGAGATAGCCATTTTATTCAAAGTAGTCCTGAGATCCCATAACAATGCCACCGTGGTTGAAACAGTACTCAAGAGCTCGGGGATAAGGATCGTTAGCTATGCTTTGGGGTATATAAGGTTTTTATGGAAGGATTGGTTCTATAAACATTATAGGAGGCTCACTCGATTGAAAAGTGAAAGTTCTAGTTCCTTTGAAGAGTCAAAAGTAATCGAAGGGCAACTAGCTCCTCCACTTTTTCCCTACATACATTCGATCACAATTTTTAGATAGTTATTGTGTTTAAAATAGTCCAGCGATCATATAACAATGCATCCGGGGTCAAAACCAACCCCAAGAGCCTGTTGACAAGGGCGAGGGCATATTCGATTCGAGGGCATATACGGTTCTTATGCAAAAAGTAGTCGTATAAACTTTAGATAAACATCAGAGGGGGCTCATTTGATTGGAAATTGAAATTTCTTGTTTGCTTTTCAAGAGTCAAAGGTAATCAGAGAGCAACTAGACTCCCCCCCCCCTCCACGCTCTCTTTACCCCAAATGCAGCCGATCAAAATAGCTCTCTCAATATTTTGATTGGATGTGTTTGGGGAAATGTGGGCGTAGAAGGGGTGTTAGTCGCCTTCCAATCACTTTCGGCTATTAAAAAGGGCACAAGCCCTTCCAATTTCCAATCGAATGAGCCCTTTTCGAAGTTTCTACAACAACTTCTTCGATGCGATGTGCCCTGGTCTAAGATCAAGAAACCAAAAAATAAATAATACATTGTGCCCACATCGTTCTTTACTTAGGCAGCGCTATTGCGCTGCCTATGATTATTAAGTTTGGATGCATTTTAATTGCTCATAAGCAGCCAGGCAAGAATGAGCAAGTGTAGAGTCCTCGGGAAAACCTCTCCTTAAGGAAGTAATATGGCAGAAGAGGGCAAGGAACCTGGAATTTTTCAATGACATCCCTCTTAAAAAAATTACCCCTCTTGATTCTTCCCAAAACTTTTTTTCCCTATTGAAAGGCTCCCAGATGATCCATGCCCCTTAAGGCTATACCCAGGATTTTTTTTTTGGGGGGGGGAGGGGGTTGGGGGTTACTCAAATATTTTTTTTGTTGGGGGGGAGGTAAACAAAAAAAAACAAAATACCGCATAAAAAATTTGTTTATATCCATTTTTGTTACGTTTTTACGAGTCAGACAAACATTTCGGGGGAGGGGGTCAGAAAATTCCTCCGCGAAGAATGTCCGTAATTTCCGAATAACAAATGCTATCTGTAAGCAATGGACAAATTATAAAACTTAAAAAGGCACATAAACTTGTACAATAGGGTTTTCTGATTGTTTTGTAGTTAGAGAGGGAGGGAGATACCTTAAAGGGTGCATTTTAATGCAAAAACATCCCAGCTCTCATTCAGCCTTCAGATAAATACAGAACTAGTTCTAAGGGAGAGACGAGGGGAGGTGGAGCTAGAAATCGATTTATAATCCCTAGGGAATTCTAGTATTATTTTTTTATTAGTCGAAAGCGATTGGAGACCAACCAGCCGCAAGGGATATTTCTAGGGGGAGAGGGGTATTTTCCTCGTGGTTTTTTTTCCGGGGGAGTATTTTCAGTTATGGTCGTGAAATGGGTATTTTCCGCGAGGGGATGTTTTGGGGGGGGAGGGATTTTCCAGAGGGTAAACGCCTAGAGCTCTTTTTTATACCTTAACTGCATAATCTGTATCTTTAGAGGTGGTAACTCAGCTGAGGATATGCACAATTTCTGGTAAAAGATTATTGAAAAATTTTCTTTGATTCTAAATTACAATATTTGTGCATTAAAAGAAAACCTTATTATTAAAAAAATTAAAATGATCAAAATGTACATTATAGTAAGCAGAGAAGTCGGCACAAACTCTCCTTATATTGTTGTTAATCACTTTGTTTAGATTTTTCCCTTTTTTCTATTTCTCCTAGAAGAAATTTTTGTCCAAGGGCTTGTTACTAGAAGCTCCAACTAGTCAGATTGAAGTTTAGTGTTTGAAGTCTTGGTATTTCGGGCTTTGATTGGTTTTTATAATCATTTTCTCTATGTTTTAATACTATTCATCACAAGCGTTTCTACCAAACATTATGCAGGAAATAAATTGATTTATTTTCGCACGAACTATTTTGGTGAACCGAAGGAATATCGTAAACCTTATTCTAACCTTATTTTGATCCTATTCCTTATAGGAATTTCCTTATTCTAATTTGAACAGTGAAGGTCATTTATCAAACTGTTCGTGGTACTGAACCGTAAGTAAGGAGTGACGTGGCTCAATATTAACCGAAACTACAAAAATCGGAATTTTGAGATCAGTAAATGTATGGAATTGAAACGAATGAAACGAAAAAATGAAATGAATTGGCGTATTATGCTCACTGTAAATATATAAGATTCATTAAACTTAATGTTACCCCTGAAAGGCTACGAACCTGATAATATTTGCCCGATTTTTGAAAAAGGACCCCCCCCCCCCCAACAAAAGTCAAAGAATCTTAATGAAAGTCACACTATCAGATTCGACGTATCAGAGAACTCTACTTTAGAGGTTTCAAGCTCCTATCATATAATTGTGGAATTTTGTGTTTTTGTCAGAAGAAAGATCACGGATGCGTGTTTATTTGTTATTTTTTTTGTGTTTTTTTTTTTTCAGGAGTGATCATATCGAAACAATCGTCGGGAGAGAAGCTTTCATATCGAACATCGGGAGAGGGCTCATTTGAACGGAAATTAAAAGTTCTATTGTGCTTTTTAAGTGGTCAAAAAGATTGGAGGGCAACTAGCCCCCCTCCCACGCCCATTTTTCCGTAATATCACCCGATCAAAATTTTGAGATAGCATATGTTCAGCATAGTTAAAAAGTTCCACAACTATGTCTTGAAAGGTAACATAACCCTGCTCCCCCACTCACCCCTGGGGATAGGTCTTTAAGTTATAAAATTTGCCAAATGTTTACGTATAGTCATAGATTTATAATTTAAATTTTATTTTTATAATTTATCATTTTTAATAATACGTCTAGGCGTATAGTAGGCCTATTTGTTATTGGGAAGTATGCAGACATTTTCAGAGTGGCATTTTGTTCTTGGAGTGGGTTTCCTAGGGGATAATTTTCCGTGTGGTGGGAAATCTGCGGGGGGAGGGGACTTTCCATGGAAATTTTACACTGGGTGTATTTGACAGAATTACTACACGAAATTCTTTTTATTTGTGTTACTTTGTATTTGCCTACTCAATTTTGCATGTGGAGACGATCCAGGGATCTTTTCAGCGTGTTCCACGTAAGGGGAGACTTCCAGAGTGATCTGGAAAATGATTAGAACTGGAAGTCTTTTTCAAATGAAAGTATGCTAAGGAGATTTTTCAGGCTTAATTTTCGGCAAGTTGTACGGAGGAGGGGATTTTCAGCGAGGATCGAATTATCCGGAAGGAATTTTATGGGAGGGGGAGGGTGTATTTTACATGGGAGGAGCTTTCTACGGGAGAGTTTCCCATGAAGAAAGGGAACTTTTCATGGAGGGTGAGCCGGATTTACCGGCATTATTTGAAAAATGATCAGAAATTAAATAAAGAAAAACAAGTTTTTCAGCTTAAAGTAAGGAACAAAATTAAAACTCAAAACCAACAGAAATTATTCCGTGTATGAAGGGGTTGCAATCCTTCTTAATACCCTGCTTTTTACGCTAAACTTCGACTGTTTGTCCCAATTTTTTAAGAACGACTCCTGAAACACAGGGGCCGTTTAATTAGAATAGGAAGTTTTTTTTTAAGTGCTAAAACTTTACCGTGAAGAGCAAGGAGGGTGGGG
This sequence comes from Artemia sinica, assembly GCA_027921565.1. NCBI lineage: Eukaryota > Metazoa > Arthropoda > Branchiopoda > Anostraca > Artemiidae > Artemia > Artemia sinica. Next base: position 45,235,810 of record CM051262.1, on the reverse strand, counting down.
GGGGACAACCCCTTCATATATAGAATAATTTCAGTTAGTTTTTCAGTTTTAATGTTGCTCCTTACTTTCAGTTGAAAAAAAACTATTTTTTTATTTATTTAATATGGACAGTGAAACCAAGCTTTGATCAGTTTACACTATTTTGCGGTACAACCGGTTATGTGCTACTTTTAAACAAGTTTTATAATTTTACAGGAGGTGAGGATGATAGTTTGGAAGATTTACAAAGGCCAGCTAGGACTGTGGACAATACGGGATTCAACATTGTACCTGAAATTGGATATTCTGATTATAACTATGATAAGCCCTACCAAGGCAATACTGTTATGACGTATGGCTATCGTATCCCCCCAGGCCGGTATCCTACGCCATCAGGTAGGTTTTTTCTATCATATGTGCGAGGGTCATCTCAAGGAATAATTGTCCCTGGTTATACCACTCCTGTATTATAGTCATTCCAGATTTAACGATTAAGAAATTACTATTACTCCTCTATTAAGGGCTAGGCACACGTAGCTGATTTCGGGAACCGATTTCAGCAAGGGTGCGTTCCACGTCGAGTGATTATAATTAATGATGCTAAGAGGCAGGGCTTAGTGACGTTTTTCAGTGACTAATCATCATTAATTACAATTAATTTACGATTAATTTACGATAATCATTAAATAAGAATAATTACATGCCTAAAGCTGTAAAGCCCTAGTACATTCCATGTCTAGAACGTAATTACTGATGATTAATTACCGAAAAACATCACTAAGCCCCGCCTCTTAGGATCATTAATTATAATCACTTGACGTGGAATACACCCTTGCTGAAATCGGTTCCCGAAATCAGCTACGTGTGCGTAGCCCTTTACAGCTCAAATGTCTTTTCTGGAACATCTTTCACGTCAGGTGCCTCATGAATGTCAGTTTGGGTGCTAGCGCTTTACCCATTCTATTCATCAGGTTTTATGCGTCTATTTAACCTAAGCTTGAAGCATTTGGCAGCTGTTTCTTATGGAATAAGCACCCCCCCCCCCTAAAAAAACAGGGAGGTGGCTGTGCAGCGCCTAACAAAGTGACTTCTAAGCAGATTTTTCAAGGCATATCCTCTTTCTGACAGTCATTTTCTGTGGGCATTAATGTCTGTCTTGTGTCCTTGAAAAAATCGGCAGAGGCAAAAAAATATCCTCGGGAGGATGCAAGGGAAGCTAGTTACAGAAGGCTGTCATTGACGCCACGTCAAGCCTTGGTTTTAAAGGTATCAATTTGTCTTTTGAGGCGCTACAACCTGCCTTAATAACCCTGTTGTGGATTCTCTGGAACGGTGCCAACATTGCCAAGTGTGATATCTATTCAAGTCAGAAGTAAGATTGAACAGAAATGACCAAACATAGGAGTTGGAATGCCATCTCCTCAAACGCTTTTAAAGCTTAGATTATCATTCGTGCTTCACAAAAACCTAAAAATGTTGCTTCAAAAATTGCCAATTGTGCTATCTTGTTTGTGATAATTTCTGTTCGATATTTAAGTTTGTCTTTATTATTAATTTCACTTATTCATTCATTTTATTATCTATTATTTTTAAGTTGACTTACTATATAACTTTTTTTCTTCCCGCTTTCCGTTTTAGTATCACTCTTCCATTTGTTTTACAAAATTATATCTGAAAAACCTTATTTTCATTCAGAGTATTTGATACCTTAAAGGACTGCCCTATCTCGTCGATTATAAACTTTTTGATTTTGTATGGCCAAACTATTCAAAAATGATTGGTCACTATTGCCATAACTTGTATAGCTTTGGTAAGAGATTAAATATAAAAAAATAAGTTTTTTCAACTGAAAGTAAGGAGCAACATTAAAACTTAAAACCAATAGAAATTATTAAGTATACAAAGGGGGGTTGCCCCCTTCTCATTACCTCGCTCTTTACTGTAAAGTTTTTTAGTACTTCAAAAAGGATTTTTATTGCTTTAATTAAACGACCCTTGTGTTTCAGGAGTTGTTTCTTAAGGAATTGGGACAAAATTCAAACTTTAACGTAAAGAGCCAGGTGTTGAGGAGAGAGCAACCCCCTTCATATACGTAATATTTCGGTTCGTTTTAATTTTTAATGTTGCTCCTTACTTTCAGTTGAAAAAACTTGTTTTTTATTTAATTTCTGATATTTTTTAAATAATACCAGATAACCTGGCCCACCTCCACGAAGAAATCCCCCTCCACACAGAAATTTCCTCTAGACAATTCAACCATGATGAAAATTTACCCCGGACACTTACCCTTAACAACCCCACGCGTAAAATTGAGACGGAAAAGAAAAAGCAAGACATATATTAAAAATGTATAGGAATTCTGGCAAATTCCCTCAGTGGAAAATTTCCCCTGACAAGTTCACCCCTGGAAACTTTCCTTCCCCCCGTCGAAAACTCCCTCGTAGAAAACCCCGAGAAGAAATTTACTCCCCTCCCACCCGAAAATGTATGCATTCTTCCCTGTAACAAATGTTATATCATGTTATATCCAAAGACATAGCTATTGGGCCTTTCAACAATGATGAACAAAATGGATATCTCCAAATTTTGGTCGGACGATTTTGTGAAAAAAGGGGTGGGGAAGAGGGCCTAGTTGCCTTCCAATCTTTTTGGTCACTAAAAAAGGGCACTAGAACTCTTCATTTTCGTTCGTATGAGCCCTCTCCTGATATTCTAGGACCACTGGGTTGATTATGTAAACTGCAAAAATATTTAAGGTGTTTCATCAAAAATTATAATTTTTTAATTGAAACTACAGAAATACCTGAAAATTAAAAAACAGTTTTATTTTCTATTAGGTTAAATTCACTTATAGTACAAAAAGAGAGATACGACAGAATAAACACCAGTAAGCTTACAGTTTTCAACGCAACAAAATGAACTTAATGAAATGGAATTACCGGAATTACATCTATTATGCCTCTGAGGCATAAACTACAACCCTTGCTCACGGGCTCTGAGAGGGCTGTGTCACCCCAAGAGGCATTGTTATATGATCTTTGGACTATTTTGAACAAAATGGCCATATCAAAATTTCAATCGGATGCACTTGGGGAAAAGAAGGCGTGTGGGGGGGGGGGGGGTTGTCGCCCTCCGATCATTCTTGACTCTTAAAGAGAGAAATTCAACTTTCAATTCCCAATCAAGTGAGTCTCCGATCATTCTTGACCTTTCCATAAAAACTTTCTATGGCCTCCGGGCATAACTTACAACCCTTGCTCCTGAGCTCTGGGACTATGTCCACCCCTGAGGTATTGTTATATGATCTTTGGACAATTTTGAACAAAATAACTACATCAAAATCTTGATTATAAGTATTTGGGAAAAGGGGTTGTGGGGGGGGGTGTCAACCCGAAGGTATAGTTATTTTCTCTTTTGAATATTTGTAAAACAAATCACTGTTTTAAAATCTTGATCGGATCCATATGGGGAAAAGAGGGCGCCAAGGGATAGTTACCCTCCGATCGCTTTTGACTCTTAAAAAGGGCCCGTTTTGAGTAAAGGGTACTTTATTAACCAAGAAAAAAAACTAAATGTCAAAGCTGTAACTGAACTTTAATAAAGATATTGCTAATAAAATTAAATGACAAAACAAGTCATTGTCGATTAACCTATTTATGCAAATCGGCTATTCAGTACCACTTTATAAAAATTGGTGCATACAAATTTTGTCAACGCAGAGGCCTAGTAAAGTTTTCACTGGAGTGTCCCTTTTGCTTTCGATCATTGGCTTCCTGGATGATTTATTCGCTTGAATCTACGCTTCAAGTTCTATATTGTAAGAAATCACTAGATTTCGGAAAAATCACCAGTTATAGAATTAAAATCACTAAAAATCACTAGCCCAAAAGCTGTAACTAGGCGATAAAAAAAACTGTAGAGATAGTGGCAAATCACTAGGGGTGGCAACCCTGGCCGTAGTAGTAGTATTAGTAGCCCTAAAAGTTTCAAGCTAATACCCCTACCCGCTCCTGGAATACTGCAGATTTGCGTTTTTGATAACGTGGATAGCATCTTTTTATTTAGCTCGCCATACCCCTGAAACATTCCTCAAATTTTCACTTGAATAACCATAGCCGTTTCGGCCGCACCCAGGATCAAATGTCCCCCCCCCTTTCCCAATGATAAATCATGCATGTTAAAAAATGACAAATTGGATAATTTACAGCCTTGTCCCAGGGAATGTAGGGGCATTTGATTTCTAGTCAAATGAGTCTGCTATAAAGTTTATGTGATCACCCGATCTATAAAAATCATATATGCATCGGGGCATAACTTACAACCCTTCCTATAGACTCTGGGGGGCTGTGTCAACCCCGGAGACATTGTTATGATATTTGACCAATTTGAACTAAATAACCCTCTTAAAATTTCGATTGGATGCATTTGGGCAAAGGAGGGCGTGACCGCAAGACTGATGACCTTGTGGTGAATTTTATCCCCAAGAAACGTCCAACGAAGATGATGAATGTGATACAGAGTAAAAGTCCAGCTACGGCATCCCCGGTTTTGTGCGATGTGACGAGACTTGCGCCCTCGTCGAAAAGTTGGCTAGCTAAAAATATGATGATGAATGCGAAGCAGAGTCCTGGTTTTATGCGATGCTACGAGACTTGCGCCTTCGTAGAAAAGTGGGCTAGCTACCATTGTATCAAGAAGACAAGGCCTAAACTTTGGTTGCTGGAACCTATGCTCGATAAGGCGCCCCTTGACACAAGCTTTTATAGCTGAAAAATTTTATATTTATGCGTCTTGACATCTTGTGCGTCTCTGAGACGAGTCTGAATGGACGTGATATCTCTAACCTAGAGGCACTGTCTGGGAAGAAGGTCGCATTTTACAACTCAGGACCAACTGATGGCTCTGGGTTAGCAGGAGTAGGTCTCATATTGTCCCCAAAAGCGGCCACTGGGCTCCTCGTATATGAGGCAGTATCTAGCAGGATTGTATGGGTGAGGTTTAAAGGCCAAAATAACAACATGATCGTCCTTAGCGTATACACCCCAACCAAAGATGAGCCTGAACACCTAAAATATCAGTTTTACAGTGAAATTCAGATAGTCATTGACAGGACCCCCCGAAAAGATATACTCGTGATTGGAGGCGATTTTAATGCAAGGGTTGGTGGTAGGCTGAATGACTCCGAACAGGTGATTTGCAATCATGGCCTCGGTGAAAGGTGCTCTAATGGAAACAGACTGCTCCTGTTCACAATGTAGAACAATCTTGCTGTTGCTAATACTTGGTTTAGACACAAGCCCTGCCACACATATACCTGGGAATCCCGCGATGGAAGAAGAAAAGCTCAAATTGACTGTCTGCTTATATCGCAAAGGTGGGAGACCATGATGTTTGACTCAAAGGTGCACAGAGGTGCTGACACAGGATAGAAAAATGGATTCGCCCACTTTTTGCTAAAGACCAGGCTAAGGTTCAGACTCAGCACAAAGAAGGCGCCCATGCCAATTCATAAAATAGATGTATCTAAATCGAAAATAGATAAATTCCGATAATACTTTGTCCTTGAGCTTCCCAACCGCTTTGCCAACCTACAAGACGACGCCGAATGTATTGATCAGAATTCCAACTGATCAAGATGCCCTGTTTCTAAGATAGAGAGGAAATGGAGCAAGTTCAAAGGCCATGTGAAGGAAACCGCAACAAACATCCTCGGAGTTGTAAAACTAAAAACCAAAAATAAGTCTCTGAGAAAACACTTAAACTATCTGCAATGAAGAAGGAGATATCCAGCAGAAAGTCCAGTGCATATAAATCGCTGCGTCAGGAATGCCATAAGTCTGCTAGAGCCGATAGAAAGGCCTACTGGTCAAATTTGGCCGATGAGATGGAAAAAGCCGCCTCACGAAATGATACAAGGAAACTTTACTAGATTCTTGGAGGATGTACCGGGAAGAAAAAGCAATCTTCCACCCCTCTACTTAAAGCGAAAGACGGGCAACTGCTCACAAGTAGGGAAAAACGTACTGAAAGATGGCGGGCACACTTCGAAGAATTGCTAAGACCAGGAATTACCAGTAGTGAAAACCAATACCCCATAGCCTCACCCAATCCGTCTGAAAACCATTCTTATGAAAATGTGTTTACGGACCTACCTGCTAGAGAGGAAGTAGGCCAGGCAATTAAACTCCTAAAAAACCACAAAAATCCTGGAATAGATGGCATCGCTGCTGAGCTGCTTAATGCTCTACCTGAGTCGGCCACAGATGGGCTCCATGAACTTGTTACGGATGTATGGGATAATGAATACATTCCCGATGAGTGAAAGACATCGATAATTGTCCCTTTCTTCAAAACAGGAGACCGAATGGAATGTAAAAACTACCGAGGCCTATCCTTCATCCCAATGTCTGCAAAGATATTCGCAAGATTACTTCTAAATAGGTTCCGAGAAGCTAGAAATTCCCGAACACGACCCAACCAAGCAGGATTTAGACTAGGCATGGGCTGCTGTGATCAGATCTTTAGCTTAAGCCAGGTCCTAGAACATCGCTTCAAACACCAGCAGGAGAAAATCCAAAAATCTTTATCAATTTCATTACGGCTTTTGACTCGGTCCATCGGGACACCATATGGGTTTCAATGAAGGAGGACGGAGTCCCTGAGAAGGTCATCAGACTACTGAAGGCATACTACGATAGAACCAAGGCCCAAGTTAGAGTTGATAGTGAGCTTTCGGATCTGGTTCTGATTGAGGAAGGTGTACTTCAGGACGCGTTTTGTCACTGATCTTATTCAACTTCGTCATTGATTGGATTCTTGTGGCCCTCGACAACTATAAAGGTGTGGAAGTAAGCCCGTCCTTCTCTGTCACGGATCTTGATTACGCTGATGATGTGGATATACTTGTTGAGTCTGTTACAGATGCCCAGGCCATGATTAATGAAGAAGCAAGCAGAACACTTTTGACTGGCCTCATAAAAAGTCTACCAAAGACGAAAACGATGCGGACAGATGGGATGGATGACACTCCTGTGACCCTAAATGGTAGTCAATTCGAAGACGTTCAGTCGTTTAAATACTTTGTCTCACTGATAAATGCAACTGGGGAATCATCAGAGGAGATCCAGAATCGCATATCCTCAGCATGGAAAGTCTTTCAGCAGCTCAAAAACTCGCTTTGGAAGCATATCGAAATCTCTCCACGCACAAAGCTCCGATTCTACGAAGCCATGGTACTTTCTGTTCTTCTCTATGGGGGTGAAACTTGGTCACTGAAAGCAGTGAAAGCGTCAAACTTGGACGTATTCCATCACAAATGCCTGAGATATACACTAGCCATTCACCTCTCAGACAGAGTCTCGAACAAAGAGGTCAGGAGAAGAGGTGGAGATCACCCAATTGTCTCTGATGTTTCAAAAATGAGGCGTCTGAGGTGGTTTAGCCACACCATGTGGAGATCAGAAGCGCATATCACCAAAAAATGCCTCAAACGCCATCTACTACCAACATGGAAGAAGAAAGCAGGAGGATAGAAGAAAACATGGCTTGCCTAACAGTCAAAGCTGACCGAGATCCTATTGGGGGTTTCCGAAAATTTGGACGACGCTGGGATCGTCACTGGCTTGAAATTATGGAGCCTGCCACCTTCGAGCGAAATCTCTGGAAAGAAACTTGTCATAGTCTGCTGGGCGCCACGATGAGCCTGGACGCGCCTTGAACGTGCAACAAGTACAAGTAAGTAAGTAGTAAGATTACTTTTGATTCTTAAAAGTTAACTAGGACTTTCAATTCCTAACAAATGAGCCTTCTTTAAAGTTTATACGACCATTCCTTCCATAAAAAACTTTATATGCCCCCTTAAAACTCTTGTCCCCAGGTTCTGGGTGGTTATGCCAACCATAAAGGCATTGTTATATGATCTTTGGACTATTCTGAGCAAGTTGGCTATCTCAAAATTTTGATCGAATGAATTTAGGGAATCGAGGGTGTGGGAGGCTAGTTTCCCTCCGACCACTTTTGACTCTTAGGAAGGAACTAGAACTTCTAATTTTCAATCAAACGAACATCCTCCATATATCTGATCTACCTTATATCCATACGACTACTTCTTCCATAAAAATCTACCTTATATGCCCCTGGGGTATAACTTAGAACCCTTGCTTATGGACAATGGGAGAGTTTTGTCAACCCTGGAGGTTTTGTTGTATGATCTTTGTACTATTTTGAACGAAATGGCTATCTCAAAATTTCGATCAGATGCATTTTGGGAAAAGAGGGTGGGGGGGGCTAGTTGCCTTCCCATCATTCTTGACTCTTAAAAAGAGAAATACAACTTCAAATCCCGATATAGTAAGCCTCCTCCAAAGTTTATTTGACCAGCCTTTCCATAAGAACAATATATGGCAACGGGGTATAGCTTACAACCCTTGCCCCCGAGCTTGGGGTGGGGGATATGTGAACCTTGGAGGCATTGTTATATGATCTTTGGACTATTTTGAACGAAATGACTACATCAAAATCTTTATTAGAGGTATTTGGAGAAAAAGGGCGTGGGAGGGGACTTGTTGTCATTTGATCACTTTGGAGTGTTCGAAAGGGAACTAAAACCTTCAATTTCCAATTAAGTGAGCTTCTTCCAAAGTTTATATGACCACCTCTTCCATAAAAACTTTTATGTTAACAACGGGCAACTTGCATAAACTTAAAGCTCTCGCCCCAGGGGTTGTGAGGGGGGATGGTTTGTCAAACCCAGGGGTATAGTTATTTTCCCTTTAAAATATTTGGAACAAAATTGCTATTTCAAAATTTTGATCGGATGCATTTTGGGAAAAGAGGGCGTGGGGGGATAGTTGCCCTCTGATTATTTTTGACTCTTAAAAAGGATACTAGAATTCCTAATTTCCAATCGAATGAGATTCTGCCGAAGTTTATACGGCCACCCCTACCATATGAAGTGCCTCTGGGAAAAAACAAAAACATTGAAGTCTTATGGTCTTTACTATAGGCAACACTATAGTGTTGTTTCTGATAAAAGGTTTCTTACGGTTTTTATGGAAAAGTTGGCCATATAAACTACGAAGGAGGCTCATTCGATTTGAAAGTAAATATTCTAGCTCCCTTTTTAAGAGTCCAAAGTGACTTAAGAGCAACCAGCCTCCTCCCCCCCCCCCCCCAAATGCTTCTGATCAAAGTTTTGATGTAGACATTTCATCAAAATAGTTCAAAAGTCAAATAACTATGCGTTCATGTTTGACAACCCCGTGGCCCCTGGGGCAAAAGCTGTAACATATGCAAGTCATTGTTCGCTAACATAAAAGGTTTTTATGGAAGAGTTGGTCCTGTAAACTTCGGAGGGTGCCCATTCGATTGGAAATCAGAATTTCTAGTGCTGTTGTTAAGAGTTAAAAATGATCTGGTCCCTTTACACACGCTCTTTTTTTACTAAATGAACCCGATCAAAAATTTAAAATAGCCATTCTGCCCAAAATAGTCTATTCAAAGAGAAATAACCGTGCCTCCAGGGTTGATAAAACCCCATGGCACCTGGGGCAAGGGTTGTAAATTATGCAAGTTATCCGTTGTTAACATATGAGGTTCTTATGGAAGGATGATCATATAAACTTCGGAGGAGGCTCATTCAGTTTGAAACCAAAAGTTTAAGTGCCCTTTTTAAGATTCAAAAGTGATCGGAGAGCACCCAGCACCCTCCCCGCGCCTTATTTTCCTCAAACAGTTCCGATCAAAATTTTGAGATAGCCATTTGTTACAAATATTCCAAAGGGAGAATAACTAAGCTTCCGGGGTTGACAAACCTCCGCCCTCCACAGCCCCTGGGGCAAGGGTTTTAAGTTTATAAAAGTTGACCTTTGTTATAAAAGGTTTTTATGGAAGAGGTGATCGTATAAACTTTAGAGGGAAGTCACTCAATCGAAAATTGAAAGTCCTAGTGCCGCTTTTAAGACTCAGTCGAATGAGCTCCTTTCGAAGTTTCCACAACAACTTCTTCTATACGAAGTGGCTTGGTGAAAAGAATAAAAATAAAAAAATAAGTAAATACTAGCCTACATTGTGCACAAATTGCTCTTTACGTAGGCAGTGCCATTGCACCACCAATGGTAAAATTCTTCGTGTATTTACCTATCAGCATAATTTAATATCTGTCCTGTTATAACATCTTTTTTTTAATCCTTCTCAGAGGGTGCTCTGGAACTACATGGTTTTTTAGCTCCATGAAGTTTTCCATTTTCAACTAGGCTATTATTTTTGGTATAACAGGTTCGTCATAGGCGTATAGAGATAGAAAATTCGAACACTAGCCTTAAGATTTTGATAAATTTCAAATTACTTTTTCAATTACTTTTTCAGTTTTCAAATTACTCACGTAAAATTAGTTTTGTTGCCAAACGGTGTTCAAATTGCAATCATATTCACAAAAATTGCGCTTATTTGATCGGTGATTGCAATTAATTAAAACAAGCTGTATGTAACGTGAGTAGAAATGACCCTATTGATCCCACGAGTACACCAAATATGGGCATAGAGTCCCTAGGGAGAATGATTGCGTAATCGGTCAATGAACTCTTTTTCCAAGGTCGATTTATTTGTTGTTGTTTTGGCCAAGTGCATGCTCGGGGCGAATGTTATGATCCAGAAATAGGAAACAGTATTTGTTGTTGTTGTTTTGGCCAAGTGCATGCTCGGGGCGAATGTCAATAATTCCCCTTAGAAACAACAAATTATTTCCCCTTTCTTGACAAATCAATCAACCATGACATCATCTGTCAGACATTAAAAAACTTCACCCAGAAACAATTCACCTTGACATCACCTGTCAGATATTAATAAACTTTGCCCTGGAAACAATTCTGGTCTAACTCCAAAGATATTAATAAACATCGCCCCGGAAACAATTCTCCAAGAAACTCCTGCGAATGTTTTGATCCTAGAGATGAAGATATTAACGCGGGAAAAGGGTTTCTTAGTAATTTCAAATGTGACAGCGCAGGGATGCCAAAAACAAAAGGAACATGCAGAAATTACGTTTATGGATTATTTGGGCGAAACTGTTTTAGACATTTTATGGAATTATTTCGGCGAAACAGTTAGAGACATTTTAAAAGATGATTTTAGAAGATGTTTTAGAAGAGGTTTTGAGTGTGGTCGTTATAATACACAAGTTCCATTTGAACAGTGTCGTGAGGTCCCCAACCCCAAAGGGCTCCGACCCCCCTACCCCAACCCCGAAGGAAGCCCCCGGCCCCCAAAGGTTCCCCGGGCTCCCAAAGGGTCCCCCGGGCCCCCCAAAGAGCCCCCGGCGCCCCAAAGGCCCCTGAACCCTCATTTTTTAATTTTTGTTTAAGGCTATATTATATCTTTTCAGAACAAGTTCCTTTCTTATTGTCATTCCTTAACCATTTTCCAACTTGAAGTACCCATCCATTTCACCCACAACTTTACTATAAGGCTTTTTGGATACCTCAACACCATGAAATACCTTTCAAAAGACATTTCAGGGCAATTTCCTTTCTTAATATCCCTTCTAAACCCATTTTCAAACATGAAGTACCTGTCCTTTTCACCCACAACTTCACTTTTCAGCTTTTTAGATACCTCAACACCAAAAAATACCTTTCAAAAGGCATTTCAGAGCAAGTTCCTTTCTTAATGTCCCTCCTAAACCCATTTTCCAAGTTGAAGTACCCATCTTTTTCACCCACAACTTTACTTTACAGCTTTTTGGATACCTCAACACCAAGAAATACTTTTCAAAAGGCATTTCAGAGCAAGTTCCTTTCTTAATGTCACTCCTAAACCCATTTTACAAGTTGAAGTACCCATCCTTTTCACCCACAACTTTACTTTACAGCTTTTTGGTTACCTCAACATCAAGAAATACTTTTCAAAAGATATTTCAGAGCAAGTTCCTTTCTTAATGTCCCTCCTAAACCCATTTTCCAACTTGAAGTACCCATCCTTTTCACCCACAACTTTACTTTACAGCTTCTTGGATACCTCAACACCAAGAAATACTTTTCAAAAGGCATTTCAGAGCAAGTTCCTTTCTTAATGTCCCTTCTAAACCCATTTTCCAACTTGAAGCATCCATCCTTTTCACCCTCAACTTTACTTTACAGCTCTTTGGATACCTCAACACCAAGCAATACTTTTCAAAAGCTTTTCAGAACAAGTTCTTTACGTAATGTCCTTTCTAAACCAATTTTACAAGTTGAAGCATCCATCCTTTTCACCCACAACTTTAAATTACAGCTTTTGGATACCTCAACGCCAAGAAATACTTTTCAAAAGGCATTTCAGAGCAAGTTCCTTTCTTAATGTCCCTTCTAAACCCATTTTACAACTTGAAGTACCCATCCATTTCACACACAACTTTACTTTACAGCTTTTTGGTTACCTCAACACCAAGAAATACCTTTCAAATGGCATTTCAGAGGAATTTACTTTCTTAATTTCCCTTCTAAACCCATTTTCCAACTTGAAGTACCCATCCATTTCACCCACAACTTTACTTTACAACTTTTTGAATGCCTCAACACCATGAAATCCTTTCAAAAGGCATTTCAGAACAAGTTCCTTTCTTAATATCCTTCTTAAACCAATTTTACAAATTCTAAATTTTTTCTTAGGAATATTTCAGTAGTGTTTTGTTATGGTTTACAGTGTCACAGTTACATTCTCTTGATTTTTCAAAGTTCATTTTGAATTTCTTTCATTGAAATGCAAGAGTTGGAATATTTCAGTAGTGTTTTGTCGTGGTTTACCTTATCACAGTTACATTTTATTGATTTGTCAAAGTTTATTTTGAATTTCTTTCATTGAAATGCAAGAGTTGGAATATTTCAGTAGTGTTTCGTTATGTTTTACATTGTCACAGTTACATTCTCTTGATTTTTCAAAGTTCATTTTGGTTTTCTTTCGTTGAAATGCAAGAGTTGGAATATTTCAGTAGTGTTTTGTCATGGTTTACCTTGTCACAGTTACATTCTCTTAATTTTTCAAAGTTCATTTTGGTTTTCATTCGTTGAAATGCATGAGTTGGAATATTTCAGTAGTGTTTTGTTGTGGTTTACCTCGTCACAGTTACATTTTCTTGTTTTTTCAAAGTTCATTTTGGTTTTCTTTCGATGAAATACAAGGCTTGGAATATTTCAATAGTGTTTTGTCGTGGTTTACCTTGTCAAAGTTACATTCTCTTAATTTTTCAAAGTCCATTTTGAATTTCTTTCATTGAAATGCAAGAGTTGGAATATTTCAGTAGTGTTTTGATGTGGTTTACCTTATCACAGTTACATTTTCTTGATTTTTCAAAGTTCATTTTGGTTTTCTTTCATTGAAATGCAAGAGTTGGAATATTTCAGTAGTGTTTTGTTGTGGTTTACCTTGTCACACTTACATTCTCTTAATTTTTCAAAGTTCATTTTGGATTTCTTTTGATGAAATGCAAGAGTTGGAATATTTCAGTAGTGTTTTGTCGTGGTTTACCTTGTCACAGTTACATTCTATTGATTTGTCAAAGTTCATTTGAATTTCTTTCGTTGAAATGCATGAGTTGGAATATTTCAGTAGTGTTTTGTTGTGGTTTACCTTATCACAGTTACATTCTCTTGATTTTTCAAAGTTCATTTTGAATTTCTTTCGTTGAAATGCAAGAGTTGGAATATTTCAGTAGTGTCTTGTCGTGGTTTACCTTGTCACAGTTACATTTTCTTGATTTTTCAAAGTTCATTTTGGTTTTCTTTCGTTGAAATGCAAGAGTTGGAATATTTCAGTAGTGTTTTGTTGTAGTTTACCTTGTCACAGTTATATTCTCTTAATTTTTCAAAGTTAATTTTGGATTTCTTTCGATGAAATGCAAGAGTTGCAATATTTCAATAGTGTTTTGTCGTGGTTTACCTAGTCACAGTTACATTCTCTTGATTTTTCAATGTCCATTTTGGTTTTCTTTCATTGAAATGCAAGAGTTGGAATATTTCAGTAGTGTTTTGTCGTGGTTTACCTTGTCACAGTTACATTCTCTAGATTTTTCAAAGTTCATTTTGGTTTTTTCGTTGAAATGTAAGAGTTGGAATATTTCAGTAGTGTTTTGTTGTGGTTTACATTGTCACACTTACATTCTCTTAATTTTTCAAAGTTCATTTTGGATTTCTTTCGATGAAATGCAAGAGTTGGAATATTTCAGTAGTGTTTTGTCGTGGTTTACCTAGTCACAGTTACATTCTCTTAATTTTTCAAAGTTCATTTTGGATTTCTTTCTTTGAAATGCATGAGTTGGAATATTTAAGTAGTGTTTTGTTGTGGTTTACCTTATCACAGTTACATTCTCTCGATTTTCAAAGTTCATTTTGGATTTCTTTCGTTGAAATGCAAGAGTTGGAATATTTCAATAGTGTTTTGATGTGGTTTACCTTGTCACAGCTACATTCTCTTGATTTTTCAAAGTTCATTTTGGTTTTCTTTCGTTGAAATGCAAGAGTTGGAATATTTCAGTAGTATTTTGGTGTGGTTTACCTTGTCACAGTTACATCTCTTGATTTTTCAAAGTTCATTTTGAATCTCTTTCGTTGAAATGCAAGAGTTGGAATATTTCAGTAGTGTTTTGTCATGGTATACCTTGTCACAGTTACATTCTCTTAATTTTTCAAAGTTCATTTTGAATTTCTTCCATTGAAATGCAAGAGTTGGAATATTTCAGTAGTGGTTTGTTGTGGTTTACCTTGTCACAGTTACATTCTCTTGATTTTTCGAAGTTCATTTTGAATTTCTTTCATTGAAATGCAAGAGTTGGAATATTTCAGTAGTGTTTTGATGTGGTTTACCTTGTCACAGTTACATTCTCTTGATTTTTCAAAGTTCATTTTGGTTTTCTTTCGTTGAAATGCAAGAGTTGGAATATTTCAGTAGTGTTTTGTAGTGGTTTACCTTGTCACACTTACATTCTCTTAATTTTTCAAAGTTCATTTTGGAATTTCTTTCGTTGAAATGCAAGAGTTGGAATATTTCACTAGTGTTTTGTCATGGTTCACCTTGTCACAGTTACATTCTCTTAATTTTTCAGAGCTCATTTTGAATTTCTTTCATTGAAATGCAAGAGTTGGAATATTTCAGTAGTGTTTTGTCGTGGTTTACCTTGTCACAGTTACATTCTCTTAATTTTTCAAAGTTCATTTTGTATTTCTTTCATTGAAGTGCAAGAGATGGAATATTTCAGTAGTGTTTTGTCATGGTTTACCTTGTCACAGTTACATTCTCTTAATTTTTCAAAGTTCATTTTGAATTTCTTTCGTTGAAATACAAGAGTTGGAATATTTCAGTAGTGTTTTGTTGTGGTTTACCTCGTCACAGTTACATTTTCTTGATTTTTCAAAGTTCATTTTGAATTTCTTTCGTTGAAATGCAAGAGTTGGAATATTTCAGTAGAGTTTTGTTGTGGTTTACCTTGTCACAGTTACATTCTCTTATTTTTTCAAAGTTCATTTTGGATTTCTTTCGTTGAAATGCAAGACTTGGAATATTTCAGTAGTGTTCTGTTGGGGCTTTACCTTATCACAGTTACATTTTCTTGATTTTTCAAAGTTCATTTTGAATTTCTTTCGTTGAAATGCAAGAGTTGTAATATTTCAGTAGTGTTTTGTCATGGTTTACCTTGACACAGTTACATTTTCTTGATTTTTCAAAGTTTATTTGGATTTCTTTCCTTGAAATGCAAGAGTTGCAATATTTCAGTAGTGCTTTGTTGTCGTTTACCTTGTCACAGTTACATTCTCTTGATTTTTCAAAATTCATTTTGAATTTCTTTCGTTGAAATGCAAGAGTTGGAATATTTCAGTAGGGTTTTGTTGTGGTTTACCTTGTCACAGTTACATTCTCCTGATTTTTCAAAGTTCATTTTGAATTTCTTTTGTTGAAATGTAAGAGTTGGAATATTTCAATAGTGTTTTGTCATGGTTTACCTTGTCACTGTTACATTCTCTTGATTTTTCAAAGTTCATTTTGAGTTTTTTTCGTTGAAATGCAAGAGTTGGAATATTTCAGTAGTGTTCTGTCATGGTTTACCTTGTCACAATTACATTCTCTTGATTTT
Source organism: Artemia sinica (assembly GCA_027921565.1). Lineage (NCBI taxonomy): Eukaryota > Metazoa > Arthropoda > Branchiopoda > Anostraca > Artemiidae > Artemia > Artemia sinica. The sequence goes on along the minus strand of CM051262.1, from coordinate 45,219,732 downwards.
TCAAAGTTCATTTTGAATTTCACTCGTTGAAATGCAAGAGTTGGAATATTTCAGTGGTGTTTTGTAGTGGTTTACCCTGTCACAGATACATTCTCTTATTTTTCAAAGTTCATTGAAATTTCTTTCAATGAAATGCAAGAGTTGGAATATTTCAGTAGTGTTTTGCTATGGTTTACCTAGTCACTGTTACATTCTCTTGATTTTTCAAAGTTCATTTCGGATTTCTTTCATTGAAATGCAAGAGTTGGAATATTTCAATAGTGTTTACCGTGGTTTACTTTGTCGCAGTTACATTCTCTTGATTTTTCAAAGATAATTTTAGTTTTCTTTCCTTGAAATGCAAGAGTTGGAATATTTCAGTAGTATTTTGTTGTGCTTTACCATGACACAGTTACATTTTCTTGATTTTTGTTAGGTCAGGTTCGATCAAGTTAGGTTAGTTTAGGTTAAGTTAGGTTAGGTTAGGTTAGCCTACGTACGCCTCTTGATTTTTCAAAGATAATTTTGGTTTTCTTTCGTTGAAATGCAAGAGTTGGAATATTTCAGTAGTGTTTTGTTGTGCTTTACCTTGACACAGTTACATTTTCTTGATTTTTGTTAGGTTAGGTTAGGTTAGGCTAGATAAAATTAGGTTAGGTTAGGTTAAGTTAGGTTAGGTTAGGTTAGCCTACGTACGCGCGCGTACGTAGGCTAACCTAACTTAACCTAACCTAACCTAATTTGATCTAGCCTAACCAAACCTAACAAAAATCAAGAAAATGTAACTGTGTCAAGGTAAAGCACAACAAAACACTACTGAAATATTCCAACTCTTGCGTTTCAACGAAAGAAAACCAAAATTATCTTTGAAAAATCAAGAGGCGTACGTAGGCTAACCTAACCTAACTTAACCTAACCTAACCTAACCTAATTTGATCTAACCTAACCTAACCTAACAAAAATCCAGAAAATGTAACTGTGTCAAGGTAAAGCACAACAAAACACTACTGAAATATTCCAACTCTTGCATTTCGACGAAAGAAAACCAAAATTATCTTTGAAAAATCAAGAGAATGTAATTTTGACAAAGTAAACCCCGGTAAAACACTATTGAAATATTCCAACTCTTGCATTTCAATGAAAGAAATCCGAAATGAACTTTGAAAAATCAAGAGAATGTAACAGTGACTAGGTAAACCATAGCAAAACACTACTGAAATATTCCAACTCTTGCATTTCATTGAAAGAAATTTCAATGAACTTTGAAAAATCAAGAGAATGTATCTGTGACAGGGTAAACCACTACAAAACACCACTGAAGTATTCCAGCTCTTGCATTTCAATGAGTGAAATTCAAAATGAACTTTGAAAAATCAAGAGAATGTAATTGTGACAAGGTTAACCACGACAGAACACTACTGAAATATTCCAACTCTTGCATTTCAACGAAAAAAATTCAAAATGAACTTTAAAAAATCAAGAGAATGTAACAGTGACAAGGTAAACCATGACAAAACACTATTGAAATATTCCAACTCTTACATTTCAACAAAAGAAATTCAAAATGAACTTTGAAAAATCAAGAGAATGTAACTGTGACCAGGTAAACTACAACAAAACACTACTGAAATATTCCAACTCTTGCATTTCAACGAAAGAAATTCCAAAAAGAACTTTGAAAAATCAAGAGAATGTAACTGTGACAAGGTAAACCACAACAAAACCCTACTGAAATATTCCAACTCTTGCATTTCAACGAAAGAAATTCAAAATGAACTTTGAAAAATCAAGAGAATGTAACTGTGACAAGGTAAACGACAACAAAACACTACTGAAATATTGCAACTCTTGCATTTCAAGGAAAGAAATCCAAATGAACTTTGAAAAATCAAGAAAATGTAACTGTGTCAAGGTAAACCATGACAAAACACTACTGAAATATTCCAACTCTTGCATTTCAACGAAAGAAATTCAAAATGAACTTTGAAAAATCAAGAAAATGTAACTGTGACGAGGTAAACCACAACAAAACACTACTGAAATATTCCAACTCTTGTATTTCAACGAAAGAAATTCAAAATGAACTTTGAAAAATTAAGAGAATGTAACTGTGACAAGGTAAACCATGACAATACACTACTGAAATATTCCAACTCTTGCATTTCAATGAAAGAAATTCAAACTGAACTTTGAAAAATTAAGAGAATGTAACTGTGACAAGGTAAACCACAACAAAACACTATTGAAATATTCCAACTCTCACATTTCATCGAAAGAAATTCAAAATGAACTTTGAAAAATTAAGAGAATGTAACTGTGACAAGGTAAACCACGACAAAACACTACTGAAATATTCCAACTCTTGCATTTCAATGAAAGAAATTCAAAATGAGCTCTGAAAAATTAAGAGAATGTAACTGTGACGAGGTAAACCATGACAAAACACTAGTGAAATATTCCAACTCTTGCATTTCAACGAAAGAAATTCCAAAATGAACTTTGAAAAATTAAGAGAATGTAAGTGTGACAAGGTAAACCACTACAAAACACTACTGAAATATTCCAACTCTTGCATTTCAACGAAAGAAAACCAAAATGAACTTTGAAAAATCAAGAGAATGTAACTGTGACAAGGTAAACCACATCAAAACACTACTGAAATATTCCAACTCTTGCATTTCAATGAAAGAAATTCAAAATGAACTTTGAAAAATCAAGAGAATGTAATTGTGACAAGGTAAACCACAACAAACCACTACTGAAATATTCTAACTCTTGCATTTCAATGGAAGAAATTCAAAATGAACTTTGAAAAATCAAGAGAATGTAACTGTGACAAGGTAAGGCATGACAAAACACTACTGAAATATTCCAACTCTTGCATTTCAACGAAAGAGATTCAAAATGAACTTTGAAAAATCAAGAGATGTAACTGTGACAAGGTAAACCACACCAAAACACTACTGAAATATTCCAACTCTTGCATTTCAACGAAAGAAAACCAAAATGAACTTCGAAAAATCAAGAGAATGTAGCTGTGACAAGGTAAACTACAACAAAACACTACTGGAATATTCCAACTCTTGCATTTCAACGAAAGAAAACCAAAATGAACTTTGAAATATCAAGAAAATGTAACTGTGACAAGGTAAACCACGACAAGACACTACTGAAATATTCCAACTCTTGCATTTCAACGAAAGAAATTCAAAATGAACTTTGAAAAATCAAGAGAATGTAACTGTGATAAGGTAAACCACAACAAAACACTACTGAAATATTCCAACTCTTGCATTTCATCGAAAGAAATCCAAAATGAACTTTGAAAAATTAAGAGAATGTAAGTGTGACAAGGTAAACCACAACAAAACACTACTGAAATATTCCAACTCTTGCATTTCAACGAAAGAAAACCAAAATGAACTTTGAAAAATCAAGAAAATGTAACTGGTATAAGGTAAACCACATCAAACCACTACTGAAATATTCCAACTCATGCATTTCAACGAATGAAAACCAAAACGAACTTTGAAAAATTAAGAGAATGTAATTGTGACAAGGTAAACCATGACAAAACACTACTGAAATATTCCAACTCTTGCATTTCAATGAAAGAAATTCAAATGAACTTTGACAAATCAATAGAATGTAACTGTGACAAGGTAAACCACGACAAAAACACTACTGAAATATTCCAACTCTTGCATTTCAACGAAAGAAATCCAAAATGAACTTTGAAAAATTAAGAGAATGTAACTGTGACAAGGTAAACTACAACAAAACACTACTGAAATATTCCAACTCTTGCATTTCAACGAAAGAAAACCAAAATGAACTTTGAAAAATCAAGAAAATGTAACTGTGACAAGGTAAACCACGACAAGACACTGCTGAAATATTCCAACTCTTGCATTTCAATGAAAGAAATTCAAAATGAGCTCTGAAAAATTAAGAGAATGTAACTGTGACGAGGTAAACCATGACAAAACACTAGTGAAATATTCCAACTCTTGCATTTCAACGAAAGAAATTCCAAAATGAACTTTGAAAAATTAAGAGAATGTAAGTGTGACAAGGTAAACCACTACAAAACACTACTGAAATATTCCAACTCTTGCATTTCAACGAAAGAAAACCAAAATGAACTTTGAAAAATCAAGAGAATGTAACTGTGACAAGGTAAACCACATCAAAACACTACTGAAATATTCCAACTCTTGCATTTCAATGAAAGAAATTCAAAATGAACTTTGAAAAATCAAGAGAATGTAATTGTGACAAGGTAAACCACAACAAACCACTACTGAAATATTCTAACTCTTGCATTTCAATGGAAGAAATTCAAAATGAACTTTGAAAAATCAAGAGAATGTAACTGTGACAAGGTAAGCCATGACAAAACACTACTGAAATATTCCAACTCTTGCATTTCAACGAAAGAGATTCAAAATGAACTTTGAAAAATCAAGAGATGTAACTGTGACAAGGTAAACCACACCAAAACACTACTGAAATATTCCAACTCTTGCATTTCAACGAAAGAAAACCAAAATGAACTTCGAAAAATCAAGAGAATGTAGCTGTGACAAGGTAAACTACAACAAAACACTACTGGAATATTCCAACTCTTGCATTTCAACGAAAGAAAACCAAAATGAACTTTGAAATATCAAGAAAATGTAACTGTGACAAGGTAAACCACGACAAGACACTACTGAAATATTCCAACTCTTGCATTTCAACGAAAGAAATTCAAAATGAACTTTGAAAAATCAAGAGAATGTAACTGTGATAAGGTAAACCACAACAAAACACTACTGAAATATTCCAACTCTTGCATTTCATCGAAAGAAATCCAAAATGAACTTTGAAAAATTAAGAGAATGTAAGTGTGACAAGGTAAACCACAACAAAACACTACTGAAATATTCCAACTCTTGCATTTCAACGAAAGAAAACCAAAATGAACTTTGAAAAATCAAGAAAATGTAACTGGTATAAGGTAAACCACATCAAACCACTACTGAAATATTCCAACTCATGCATTTCAACGAATGAAAACCAAAACGAACTTTGAAAAATTAAGAGAATGTAATTGTGACAAGGTAAACCATGACAAAACACTACTGAAATATTCCAACTCTTGCATTTCAATGAAAGAAATTCAAATGAACTTTGACAAATCAATAGAATGTAACTGTGACAAGGTGAACCACGACAAAACACTACTGAAATATTCCAACTCTTGCATTTCAACGAAAGAAATCCAAAATGAACTTTGAAAAATTAAGAGAATGTAACTGTGACAAGGTAAACTACAACAAAACACTACTGAAATATTCCAACTCTTGCATTTCAACGAAAGAAAACCAAAATGAACTTTGAAAAATCAAGAAAATGTAACTGTGACAAGGTAAACCACGACAAGACACTGCTGAAATATTCCAACTCTTGCATTTCAACGAAAGAAATTCAAAATGAACTTTGAAAAATCAAGAGAATGTAACTGTGATAAGGTAAACCACAACAAAACACTACTGAAATATTCCAACTCATGCATTTCAACGAAAGAAATTCAAATGAACTTTGACAAATCAATAGAATGTAACTGTGACAAGGTAAACCACGACAAAACACTACTGAAATATTCCAACTCTTGCATTTCATCGAAAGAAATCCAAAATGAACTTTGAAAAATTAAGAGAATGTAAGTGTGACAAGGTAAACCACAACAAAACACTACTGAAATATTCCAACTCTTGCATTTCAACGAAAGAAAACCAAAATGAACTTTGAAAAATCAAGAAAATGTAACTGTATAAGGTAAACCACATCAAACCACTACTGAAATATTCCAACTCATGCATTTCAACGAATGAAAACCAAAATGAACTTTGAAAAATTAAGAGAATGTAATTGTGACAACGTAAACCATGACAAAACACTACTGAAATATTCCAACTCTTGCATTTCAACGAAAGAAAACCAAAATGAACTTTGAAAAATCAAGAGAATGTAACTGTGACAATGTAAAACATAACAAAACACTACTGAAATATTCCAACTCTTGCATTTCAATGAAAGAAATTCAAATGAACTTTGACAAATCAATAGAATGTAACTGTGACAAGGTGAACCACGACAAAACACTACTGAAATATTCCAACTCTTGCATTTCAGTGAACGAAATTCAAAATAAACTTTGACAAATCAATAAAATGTAACTGTGATAAGGTAAACCACGACAAAACACTAGTGAAATATTCCAACTTTTGCATTTCAATGAAAGAAATTCAGAATAAACTTTGACAAAAATCAATAAAATGTAACTGTGATAAGGTAAACCACGACAAAACACTACTGAAATATTCCAACTCTTGCATTTCAATGAAAGAAATTCAAAATGAACTTTGAAAAATCAAGAGAATGTAACTGTGACACTGTAAACCATAACAAAACACTACTGAAATATTCCTAAGAAAAAATTTAGAATTTGTAAAATTGGCTTAAGAAGGATATTAAGAAAGGAACTTGTTCTGAAATGCCTTTTGAAAGGTATTTCATGGTGTTGAGGCATTCAAAAAGCTGTAAAGTAAAGTTGTGGGTGAAATGGATGAGTACTTCAAGTTGGAAAATGTGTTTAGAAGGGACATTAAGAAAGGAAATTGCTCTGAAATGCCTTTTGAAAGGTATTTCTTGGTGTTGAGGTAACCAAAAAGCTGTAAAGTAAAGTTGTGTGTGAAATGGATGGGTACTTCAAGTTGTAAAATGGGTTTAGAAGGGACATTAAGAAAGGAACTTGCTCTGAAATGCCTTTTGAAAAGTATTTCTTGGTGTTGAGGTATCCAAAAAGCTGTAATTTAAAGGTGTAGGTGAAAAGGATGGATGCTTCAACTTGTAAAATTGGTTTGGAAATGACATTACGTAAAGAACTTATTCTGAAAAGCCTTTGAAAAGTATTGCTTGGTGTTGAGGTATCGAAAGAGCTGTAAAGTAAAGTTGTGGGTGAAAAGGATGGATGCTTCAAGTTGGAAAATGGGTTTAGAAGGGACATTAAGAAAGGAAATTGCTCTGAAATGCCTTTTGAAAGGTATTTCTTGGTGTTGAGGTAACCAAAAAGCTGTAAAGTAAAGTTGTGGGTGAAGTGGATGGGTACTTCAAGTTATAAAATGGGTTTAGAAGGGACATTAAGAAAGGAACTTGCTCTGAAATGCCTTTTGAAAAGTATTTCTTGGTGTTGAGGTATCCGAAAAGCTGTAATTTAAAGTTGTGGGTGAAAAGGATGGATGCTTCAACTTGTAAAATTGGTTTAGGAAGGACATCACGTAAAGAACTTGTTCTGAAAAGCCTTTGAAAAGTATTGCTTGGTGTTGAGGTATCCAAAGAGCTGTAAAGTAAAGTTGTGGGTGAAAAGGATGGTGCTTCAAGTTGGAAAATGGGTTTAGAAGGGACATTAAGAAAGGAAATTGCTGTGAAATGCCTTTTGAAAGGCATTTCTTGGTGGTGAGGTATCCAAAAACGTGAAAAGTGTAGTTGTGGGTGAAAAGGATGGGTGCTTTAACTTGTAAATCGGGTTTAGGAGGGACATTAAGAAAAGAACTTGCTCTGAAATGTCTTTTGAAAAGTATTTCTTGGTGTTGAGGTATCCAAAAAGCTGTATAGTAAAGTTCTGGGTGAAAAGGATGGGTGCTTTAACTTGTAAAATGGGTTTAGGAGGGACATTAAGAAAAGAACTTGCTCTGAAATGTCTTTTGAAAAGTATTTCTTGGTGTTGAGGTATCCAAAAAGCTCTAAAGTAAAGTTGTGGGTGAAAAGGATGGGTACTTCAAGTTGGAAAATGGATTTAGGAGGGACATTAAGAAAGGAACTTGCTCTGAAATGCCTTTTGAAAAGTATTTCTTGGTGTTGAGGTATCCAAGAAGCTGTAAAGTAAAGTTGAGGGTGAAAAGGATGGGTACTTCAAGTTGGAAAATGGGTTTAGGAGGGACATTAAGAAAGGAACTTGGTCTGAAATGTCTTTTGAAAAGTATTTCTTGATGTTGAGGTAACCAGAAAGCTGTAAAGTAAAGTTGTGGGTGAAAAGGATGGGTACTTCAACTTGTAAAATGGGTTTAGGAGGGACATTAAGAAAGGAACTTGCTCTGAAATGCCTTTTGAAAAGTATTTCTTGGTGTTGTGGTATCCAAAAAGCTGTAAAGTAAAGTTGTGGGTGAAAAGGATGGGTACTTCAAGTTGGAAAATGGGTTTAGAAGGGACATTAAGAAAGGAACTTGCTCTGAAATGGCTTTTGAAAGGTATTTCTTGGTGTTGAGGTATCCAAAAAGCTGTAAAGTATAGTTGTGGGTGAAAAGGATGGGTACTTCAACTTGTAAAATGGGTTTAGAAGGGACATTAAGAAAGGAAATTGCTCTGATATGCCTTTTGAAAGGTATTTCTTGGTGTTGAGGTATCCAAAAAAGCTGTAAAGTAAAGTTGTAGGTGAAGTGGATGGGTACTTCAAGTTGGAAAATGATTTTAGAAGGGACATTAAGAAAGGAAGTTGCTCTGAAATGCCTTTTGAAAGGTATTTCTTGGTGTTGAGGTATCCAAAAAGCTGTAATTTAAAGTTGTGAGTGAAAAAGATGGGTACTTCAACTTGGAAAATGGGTTTAGGAGGGACATTAAGAAAGGAACTTGCTCTGAAATGCCTTTTGAAAGGTATTTCTTGGTGTTGAGGTATCTAAAAAGCTGTAAAGTAGCCCTTTGGGGTTGGGGTAGGGGACCTCACGACACTGTTCAAATGGAACTTGTGTATTATAACGACCACACTCAAAACCTCTTCTAAAACATCTTCTAAAATCATCTTTTAAAATGTCTCTAACTGTTTCGCCGAAATAATTCCATAAAATGTCTAAAACGGTTTCACCCAAATAATCCATAAACGTAATTTCTGCATGTTCCTTTTGTTTTTGGCATCCCTGCGCTGTCATATTTGAAATTACTAAGAAACCCTTTTCCCGCGTTAATATCTTCATCTCTAAGATCAAAACATTCGCCGGAGTTTCTTGGAGAATTGTTTCCGGGGCGATGTTTATTAATATCTTTGGAGTTCGACCAGAATTGTTTCCAGGGCAAAGTTTATTAATATCTGACAGGTGATGTCAAGGTGAATGGTTTCTGGGTGAAGTTTTTTAATGTTTGACAGATGATGTCATGGTTGATTGATTTGTCAAGAAAGGGGAATTAATCTGTTGTTTCTAAGGAAAATTATTGACATTCGCCCCGAGCATGCACTTGGCCAAAACAACAACAACAAATACTGTTTCCTATTTCTGGATCATAACATTCGCCCCGAGCATGCACTTGGCCAAAACAACAACAAATAAATCGACCTTGGAAAAAGAGGTCATTGACCGATTGCGCAATCATTCTCCCTAGGGACTCTATGCCCATATTTGGTGTACTCGTGGGATCAATAGGGTCATTTCTACTAACGTGGGGTTCGCGAAATGCATGTTTACTATTTTGAATTTTGGTGTAACTTGTAGGACGATCGTAGCCTTGGTTTGGCTCACAAGACAGCTCTTTTGATGCTAAAATCCTGCAGATTAAATTCTTTTCATTTCTATTTACTAAAGAACATTGCCTTGTCGAAGGCCCCGACGAGGATAAGATGGATTTAAAAAGTTAGAGTTGTTCTAGCAAGCAGGGAAATGCAGGGAAATCCTCGCAGTGAAATCCTGCTTGCGTAGCCTGGTAGTGGCATCAGGATAGACCCTCAACATTTCCAGAAATTTTCACTTTAACGCAAGTAGCTTTTTATAGTAGAAACAGTAGTTAGAGCAGTAGCTGGAATAGAAGCAGTAGTTGGAGCAGTAGAGATAGTAGTAGTGGTGGCGATATTAGTAGTAGCGTGCGCATATTGCTTTTTGGTCAATTGATTTTCCCCCATATCATTCCCTGAAAGTTCTAACTTAATATCCTAAGCCATTCCTGAGATACGCCCTTTTTAAAACCTGCCTGCACATAGTGTGTTTTGATTAAGTTCAACTTTCTCCTAAATATTATCTTAAATTTTCAACTTCATACCCCTAGTCTTATTAATACTAGTATCATGGTAGTAGTATTAGCAGTGTAGTAGTAGGAGTAGCAGTAACAGCAGTAGTTTAGTATTTGTAGTAGCAGTAACAGTAGTAGCAGTAATATTAGCAGCAGTAATAGTTTGTGCAAATTGCTTTTTGGTCAGTTGAACATCCCCCTCATGCTGCCCTGGAAGTTTCAGCAAGCCATTCCTAAGATATTGCGGATACACGTTTTTGACAACATGTATGCACACAGTGTGTTTCGGTTTCATTCAACTTTCCCGTCAATATTTCTCCAATTTTCACCTTAAAATCCTCAGTCTTAGTTGCAGTCGCTACAGAAACTGTAGGTGTTGCAGCAGTTATAGGAGCGGTAATAATAGTAGCAGCAGTGGTTACTCACGCCCTGACGAGGATAGGCTGAGTATAAAAAGTTGGAACTGTTCTGGTGCCATGAGATGGTTTGAGGTCTTTACTCCGTCATAAGTTCATTTGTCCGTCCCCGTAAGGGAAATCCTGCTTGCGTGGCATCATAGTGGCAACAGGTTAGACACTAAACATTTCCTAAAAATTTCACCTTAACACAATTAGCCTTTTTAGTTGTTACAATAGAAGCAGTAGTTGGAATAGCAGTAGTAGCAATGGTGACAGTATTAGTAGCTACGTGCACATATTGCCTTTTGGTCAATTGATCTTTCCCAGAAGAATTCCCTGAAAGTTCCAACTTAATACTCTTAGCCATTCCTGAGATACGCCCTTTTGACAACCTGCATGCACATGGTTTTTTTTATTAAGCTCAACTTTTCTTCAATATTTCCTTCGATTTTTACTACACAACCTGTTTGGTTGCTGTGAAATAGTTTGGGGTCTATGCTCCGTCATAAGTTCCTTTCTCCTTCCCTATCCCCGGAAGAGAAATCCTGCTTAAGAGGCCTCATAGTGGCATCAGGATGGACGTCTTATGAGTTTTGCTGAACAAAACCTTGACTGTTAACAGCGCTGCAAAATGACTTTGCGTAGTGGCGGCCCTCGAGGGAATTATAGCCTAGTAAACAACACAGCATTTGTACTGAATTCAGGTCAATGGATAATTTTTCTGGGTTAGGTTTCTTTTGGTGGGATTTTTGGACTGAAAAACCTCTTCCCAGCTAAATTATCTGTTATGGGTTTCTTCCTCATAGTAGCATAATATCTGTAAGCATGTACGCATAATGAAACGGAGGTAATCTGCTTGAGATTGTCTATGAAGGATTTTGACTCTTGTTAATACAAGAGTATTGTCAAGTGTGGAAAACCCTACAGTGGCCAAGATTAGCCCAGAATTGCGCAAAGCGCCATTCAACTGGTGATTCTAGGCGCTTCTTGTTGTCCGCTTCTAAACTGGCTTAAGCACTTTGTGTAGACTTGAGAAGTGGTGCAGTTGTTCTTGGACCATTGCTTCTCCTGAAGACAAAATAATTTCAAAGATTTAAAAAATATAAAAATTGCAACTTGGAATCTTACAGCGTTAAAAAACAACTATCGCAATGACATTTTGACTGACGAATTCAGACGCTTCAAAATGGGCTCATTAGGAATCAAAATGGCCTTATTAGAAAAACTCATATCCCAGGCTTAAAAAATATCCGTAGTAGAAACATACTACATTCAAGAGAAACAGCCATAGTTGTATACCCCTGCAGAACCGACTGATAGACATAATAGTGACTCAGATGATTTCACATGCAGCTACTGGGCCAAATAAACAGGTTCCCAGATAGAAATATGGTGTATTTATTAGGGGACCCTAATACCCAGGTTGGTCGAAACAGGGATAGATTTGTATCCTAGCCTAGGTAAATTTGGTGTGGGATAAGAAAACAGACTGCTACAATTTTGTAAGTACCGTAATCTGGTTAAAACCAATGCAGTATTTGCAGTATTTATGTGATAAGAAAACAGACTGCTACAATTTTGTAAGTAGCGCAATCTAGTTAAAATCAATGCAGTATTTGGGGATAATATTGCTCACAAGTTAACATGGTACTTAAATGATGGTCAGACAGTTAACCTTATTGATTATTTTATTGTAAACCAAAGACTGGGGCATGACTGATGCAAGATACTAGGGTATATTGGAATACTGTTGTTGATGTCATAGGCAGCGCAATAGCGCTGCCAAGTATAGAGCGATGCGGACACAATGTATTTTTTTATACCAGGGAACTTTGTATAGAAGGGGTTGTTATAAAAACTTTAAAAGGGGCTCATTGGAAATTTAAAGGGCTAGTGCCCTTTTAACAGTCGATACTGATTGGACGGTAACCAGCCCCCCTCTGGTTCTAGGTGTCCCCCCCTCTCTGGTGAATACCCCCCTGGAAATACCATCCAGAAAATACCCCCCGGAAAATACTCCCCGCAGAAAATACCCCCCGCGGCAAATACCCTCCCCCCACAGAAATTACCCCCCTTCCCGAAAACACTTCCCGCGGAAAATACACCCCGTGGGAAATAGCCCCCCCCCCCTCCCCCGGAAAATACCCCTGATACCCCTGAATTCCTGATACCCCTGAAATATCGCAAATCAAAGTTTATTTTATTTTGGCCTTTCATTTATGTTATTTTACTATGTTCATGGCCGTATATTTGGCTTTAAAATACACTATCTATCTATCTATCTAATATGCAGAATAATTGTACTAAACATATTTTGCATGCACACCCGCTATACTTTACTCCCCCCCCCCTAATGTGCAAATGTATAGCCCAATTTATTTCACCGAAGAAACTTTAACGAAGCTTTCACCGAACCAATTTTTTTAACGAAGAAACTAACGAAAAAAACGGTGTGTTCTTGAATTTTACACAGAGTAAATTTGATTGAGTGGCACATAATACACAAGCACCAAAATTCCTTCTCCCTATGGAAATGAAAAAAATAAAACTCAAATAAAATGCTCAAATTTGGAAAGCCTTATTTTCTACGGGGGAGGGGGTTGAGTATTTTCCGCGGGGGGTATTTTCAGGGGGGTATTTTCTGGGGGAGGTAATCACCTAATCACCAGGGGGGGGGGGGAGGTAAATGCCGGCCACCCCCACGCCTATCATTTCCCCAAGTACATCCAATCCAAATTTAGAGATATCCATTTTGTTCAGCGTAGTTGGAAGATCTCAAAATATATCTTTGAGGATGACAACCATTCCGCAGCCCTCAAGGAAAGGGTTGTAAGTTATTCCCTGAGGGCAAATAAGGTTTTTATTGAAAGGTTGGTCGTATAAACTTTGGAAGGGGCTCATTGTATTGGTAATCAGAAGTTCAGGTGCCCTTTTTAAGAGTCAACGTGATCAGAGGACAGCTACAAGCCCCCCCCCCCCACACACACACGTTATATTTTTCCGAAAAAACATCTGAAAGAAATTTTGAGATTGCTATTTTATCAAAAAATAGTCGGAAGGTTATAGGCAGAACAATGGCGCTGCCTAAGCAAAGAGCGATGTGAGCACAATCTTTTTTTAGACCAGAGCAGTTCGTATTGAAGGAGTTGTCGTAGAAACTTCGAAAGGGACTTATTCGATTGGAAATTGGAAGTTATAGTACTCTTAAAGAATCAAAAGTGAACTGAGGGCACCCCACCCCCATGACCATCATTTTCCAAAAAAAAACATCCAATCAATTTTGTGAAGTCTACTTTCTTCAACATTGTTGAAAGATCCTAAAATTATGCCTTTGGGGACGTCAACCCCCTCACGGTCCCCAGAACAAGGACTACAATTTAGGCAATTCGTTCAATGCTCACGTATGGTATATGTTATTGAAAAAGGTATGAATGTATCACCTTTACTTTCCAAAAAGACAAAGGGCATTCAAATGAGCCTTTCAGAGAAGGTTGAGGCGGCTGTTGAACATAATCAAAACACGTCATGTGTATGCGGGCTGCCAAAAATATGGAACTCAGGAATGACTGAATATTATTAATTTGGAACTTTCAGGAAACGATAATGGAGATGATCAATTGAACAAAAAAGTAATATTGCACGCTACTACTACTACTACTACCACTACCACCACTAATGCTGCTTCCACAACTACTGCTACAATCACGGTATTTCATTTAAAATACTGAGAGGAAGTTTGAATCAAATCAAAAGACACAATGTGTATGCACATTGTCAAAAGAGCGTATCTCAATAATGGATTTGAGTATTACGTTGGAACGTTCAGAAAATGCTTAAAGCCAATTGAACAAAAGGCAATATATGCATGCTACTACTATTATTACCACCACTGCTTTGATTTACTACTACTATTACTGCTACTACTTCTACTACTACCTCTATTGCAACTACTTGTAAAACTAAGAGCATTAAGATGAAAATCACAAAAGTATATAAATATTCAGGTAAAAATATAATAGCAATGTCATAGCAACAGCTAATTGTATTAATTTGAAACTCCCAGGATTTAGTGGGAATGATGTTCAATTCACCAAAAGGCAAAACATATACTAGAAGTCCCCGGGGGAGGGCTGAAAGTTATGAACTTTGCCCAATGTTAACATATAGTATTGGTTATTAGGAAGTATACAGACGTTTTCAGGGGAGATTTTTTTCTGGTAATAGGGGGATGGGTGGGTTGGGGGCTATGTGGGAGGATCTTTCCATGAAGGAAGTTTTCATGGGGGAAGGGACATTGCTATGAAGGGGGCGCCAGATTTCCCAGCATTATTTAAAAAAGATCAGAAATTAAATATAAAAAAAACAAGTTTTCCAACTGAAAATAAGGAGTAACATCAAAACTTAAAACGAACAGAAAATATTACGTGTATGATTGGGTTTACCCCCTAGTCAGTACCTCGCTCTTTAAGCCAAAGATTTTTTAGTACTTTCATAAGAGATATTTATTCTAAATAACGGCTTTTGTCTTTAAGGGTCATCAAGGAGGCACACTTGTGCCTCTTTAAAGAGGCGACCCACCACAATGTTAAGCGATTTCCGGTCCTAGAGGTCGCAGAGAGACGGCGGTGATCGCATTTTGTAGCCCAAGCTCAAACTAAGAAACGTGCAAAATTTCATCCTCCTCCAACTTTATCTTCATGGGGTAACCTGGGCCGGAAGTTTCGACCCTCCCACCACAGCCCCCCTTTAACGTTGTCCGATCGGGCTGAAATTTAGAGGATAAGCTTTCCTGGGGCCTGGGAGCTTATCCTCAAAATTTCAGCTCAATCCGATAACTCGTTCTCTGTTTTCCAAAAACCAGATATAGCCACTTAATGTTCATTTCTCTTTTTTTTATTAGCCACGCCTACAGGTCATAGTTGGCAACGGATCCGGGTGAATGAGGACTCATTCGAACCGGAATTTGACCTGTTTGGGCCTTTTGATATTTTCAGACCGAAAAAATTATCCCCAGAATTTACATTTACCAAAAACCTCGTTTTCCTATAATAGCCCATGTTAATTTTTCCCACCACAGCCCCCCTTTAACGTTGTCCGATCGGGCTGAAATTTAGAGGATAAGCTTTCCTGGGGCCTGGGAGCTTATCCTCAAAATTTCAGCTCAATCCGATCACTCCTTCTCTGTTTTCCAAAAACCAAATATCAAGTTTTGTGGGGATTTGCTTGCGTCAAAAATAGATTGCAGAGACTAAAAATAATCTTGAAAGTGTCTCTATTGTACAGTGGTCGCTACTCCTGACTGTCAGGTGGAAGACCCGGGTTCGATTCCCCGTCAGAGGAACCGTATACCCGCATGCTCGAAGACAAGTTGAAAAAAGAAAATCTTACTGTGCATTTGATTTGAGTATTCAGGAATTAAAAGCCTTAACACAAGAATCTTCAAGAGCGGGGGGTTTGGGGGGTGGCAGCCCCCAACTTTAACTCCTGACACGATCAGCTAACAGTTGGTCAAGAAATAATAAGTAATAAACTGTACAAAAATGTGCAGAATTTATTTGAAAAAAACCACGTTTTCTATAGAGTTAAAGAGGCTGAGTCACAAGTTCGAACCTTAAAACGTACAGGGATTAGGAGGTACAGTTGGGGGGGGGCTGCCGCCCCCCAAACCCCCCGCTTTCGCAGCCTTTAAATAAATAAAAAACAAGTTTTTTAAACTGAAAGTAAGGAGTGACATTAAAACTTAAAACGAACAGAAATTATTCCGTATATGAAAGGGGCTGTGCCCTCCTCAACGCCTCGCTCTTTACGCTAAAGTTTTTACTGTTTAAAAAAAGAGTCGTGAGAAAGTCAAACTTTAGCGTAAAGAGCGAGGCGTTGAGGAGGGCACAGCCCCTTTCATATACGGAATAATTTCTGTTCGTTTTAAGTTTTAATGTCGCTTCTTACTTTCAGTTTAAAAAACCTGTTTTTTATTTATTTAAAGGCTGCGAAAGCGGGGGGTTTGGGGGGAGGCAGCCCCCCAACTGTACCTCCTCATCCCTGTACGTTTTAAGGTGCGAACTTGTGACTCAGCCTCTTTAACTCTTTAGAAAACGTAGTTTTTTTCAAATAATTTTTAAAGAATTTGAACAAAATTCGAACTTTAGCTGAAAGAGCGAGGTATTGACTAGTAGGCGAGCCCCCTACTATACGTATTAAAAATATAATAATGTAGAAGTTCGTTACGTAAGTTACATATATTTATTACTAATAAAAACGTTCGTAAATAAAATTAAACATGTTTCGAGAAAGCCATTTATCCAAATAAAAGTAAAATTGATATGCAAATTTTGTTTTAATTATTCATGTACGGTGACCCAAAATCAAAACCTGTATCAATTCAAAAACGTTCAAATATTAAATAAAAAAACAAGTTTTTTTAACTGAAAGTAAGGAACGATGTTAAAACTTAAAACGAACAGAAATTATTCCTTATATGAAAGGGGCTGTCCCCTCCTCAACGCCTCGCTCTTTACGCTAAAGTTTGACTTTCTCACAACTCTTATTTTTGTTAAACAATAAAAAACTTTAGCGTAAAGAGCGAGGTGTTGAGGAGGGGACAGCCCCTTTCATATACGGAATAATTTCTGTTCGTTTTAAGTTTTAACGTCGTTCCTTACTTTCAGTTAAAAAAAAACTTGTTTTTTTATTTAATTAAAGTAAAGAAAACATCAAAGTAAACATGGTATCAAAGTAAACGAAGTATCAAAGTAACAATAAGCAACTTGCATAACTCACAACCCTTGTACCGTAAGTCGAAGTTGCCACGTAAATCACTAAATCCAAGTGTAAAATTAAGCAAACTGTCAAAGTAACAATAGTTAAGCTCCGTAACTCAGAGCCATTTCTCAGGGATTTTGGGGGGGGGGGTATCAATCCTGGAAGCATAGCTGTTTGGCCTTTGAACTATTTAGAACAAAACGGCTATCTCAACATTTCGACTGGATGACTTTTGAGAAAGTGGAACGTGGGCTAGTTGCCCATTGATCACTTTTCATTCTTAAAAAAGAACTAGAAGTTTCAATTTCCGATCGAATGTGCCCCCTCCAAAGCTAATACGACCACCCCTTCCACAAAACCTGATATTCTAACAATGGGCAACTTACATAAGTTGCAATCCTTGCCCCGGGGGATATGGAGGATTTCTCAACCCCTAAGTTATAGTAATTTGAATTTTGGACTGTTTCGGACAAAATGGCTATTTCAAAATTTTGATCAGGTGCATTTTGGGGGAAAAAGGCACAAGAGGGGTGTTACTTTTTGATTACTTTCGATTCATAAAAAGGGCACAATAAATTTCGATTTCCGATCGAATGAACTTCCTCCAAAGCTTATACGACCACTCGTTCCATAGAAGCTTTATATGTTAACGATGGGCTGCTAGTATAACTTACAGCCCTTTCCCCGTGGGCTTGTGGGGAGGGTTCAATCTCGGAACCATAGCTATTTGACATTTGGAAGGTTTTGAACAAAATGGCTTGCTCAAAATTTTGATCGGAACCATTTAGAAAAAGAGCGTGGGAGGGGGGGATGTTGCTTACCGTCTGAATGCTCTTGACTTAAAAAAGGAGCTAGAACTTTCGATTTAAATCAAATGAGCCTTTTCCGAATTCTATACGATTACCCCTTCGGTAAAAACCTTATATATGAACAATGGACAGCTTGCATAATTTGCAGCCCTTGCCCTGGGGGAAGTGGGAGGTTTTATCAACCTCCGAGGCATAATTATTTTAATTACTATACTTTTTGACAATTTTAGACATAATGACGAGTTAAAAACTTTGAACTTATGCATTTGGGGAAAAGAGGGCGTGGAGGGGCTTGATGCCCTCCAATGATGTTTGACTCTTAAAAAGGGCACTAGAAATTATTATTCCAATTGAATGAGCCTAATCCAAAGCTTATGAAACCACCCCTTGCATATGAAGCATCTCTGGGGGGGGGGTCATAGCACAATATTGAACCTATTTAACATTTATTCATTCATTTATATTTGCCCCTGTTCTCCTTATCTTTGCTATGATTGTTGATTTTAATTTCTGTTCTTTTTGGGTTCTGTTTATTCTTTAACAGTAATTTCTGGTCATTTTGAGTTTTATCTATAATAGGAATTAATTTCTGCTGGTCCTGAGTGGCTCTTTACTTTTCTTTGAAAAACTTCTTTTTATGCAATTTTTTTTTTTAATTACCAGAATTCATTATATGACCCTAAAGAATATTTGACAATGAATCAAACAAACTTATATAAATGTTAACCATATACAAGCAGTATATGGACCTGTGGGACCCAAACACACATATATTCACATGGGCTGCTAGTGTGATGGAATTAGGGGGTTGCTTTGGATGCTGGGGGTTGGATGGGGATCAGTCGTTTTTTTTTGGTGGAGGGGGGGTCCAGTCATGGAGTGAGGGCCAGGGGTCAGCTCTCATGATTTTTATATTAAAATATCGTTAATAATAATTTTGGAGGAGCGGGGGGGTGTATGGCGATGAAGGGAAGACTAGGTAACAGCTCCCAGATTTTTGGAATGAAATTTCGTAAATAACCTTTTTGGGGGAAGGGGTTGCTTCAACCCCCGGATTTTTTGTTATATGATCTTTGGTCTAATTTGAACGAAATAGCTATCTAAAAAATTCGATCGGATGAGCCCCATCGACAGTTTAAGCGACCATCCTTTCCATTAAAACCTTATATGCACCCAGGGCATAACTTACAAAATTTGTTCCTGGGTTCTGGAAGCTGTGTTTTCCCTGGAGTTTTTGTTATGTGATCTTTGGTCTATTTTGAGCAAAATGACTATACATAAAATTTAATCGGATGCATTTGGGGAAAAGAGGACACCGGGGGGGGGGGCTAGTTGCCCTCTGGTCACTTTTGAATTTTAAAAAGGGAAATGCAACTTTCAATTTTCAATCAAATGAGCCCCCTCTGAAGTTCATACGATCACCCCTTCCATAAGAACCAAATATGCCCCCAGGGCATAACTTACAACACCTGCCCACAGACTCTAGAGGGTTGTGTTGACCCTGGAATGTTTCAATTAATTTAAACAAAATGACTAACTCTACGTTTTTATCGGATTGGTTTGGGGAAAAAAGAAAGAGGAGGGGGGCTAGTTGCCCTCCGATCTTTTTTGACTCTTAAAAAGTAAGCTAAACCTTTAAGACTTTTAAAACTTTAAAACTTTTAATCCTATAAAATGAACCCCCTATGAAGTTTAAACGAAACCCCTTCCATAAGAACCACGTATGCCCCCGTGCATAACTTACAACGCCTGCCCCCAGGCTCTTGGGGGTTGTGTTAACCTCGGAGTTTTTGTTATCTAATTTTTGAACAAATTTTAACAAAATAGTTATCTCTAGGTTTTTATCTATTGGGTTTGGGGAAAGGGATTTGGGGGGGGGGGGGCATTTGCCCTTTGAAATTTTTTGACTGTTAAAAATTGAACTAGGACTTTCAATTTCCTGTCAAATAAGCCCCTTTTGAAGTTTATACGAGAATCCCATTTTTAAAAACCATATATGCCACCAGGACATAACTTAAAACGGCTGCCCTTGGACTCTGGAGGGTTGTGCCGACCTCGAGGGTTTTTGTTATCTGATATTTGAACTATCTTGAAAAAATGGCTAAATTGTCATCTGATCGTTGGACTATTTCTAACTTGGTAGACATCTAAAAATTTTATCGGATGCATTTGGGGAAAAGAGGGAATCTAAAAAATTTGAAAGGATGAGCCCCCTCGACAATTTAAGCGACCATCCTTTCCATAAGAACCTTATATGCTCTCGGGGCATAACTTACAGCATAACTTACAAAATTTACTCCTGGGTTTTGGGGAGCTCTATTTTCCCTGGAGTTTTTGTTATGTGATCTTTGGTCTATTTTGAGCAAAATGGCTATACATAAAATTCAATCGGATGCATTTGGGGAAAATAGGACACCGGGGGGGATATTTGCCCTCTGATCACTTTTGACTCTTAAAAAGGGAACTGGAACTTTCAATTTCCATTCAAATAAGCCCCCTCTGAAGTTCATACGATCACCCCTTCCATACAAACCAAATATGCCCCTATGGCATAACTTACAACGCCTGTCCACAGCCTCAAGGAGGTTGTGTCAACCCTGGAATGTTTCAACTAATTAAAACAAAATGGCTATCTCTAAATTTTCATCGGATGGGCTTGGGGGGAAAAGGACGTGGAGAGGGGCTAGTTGCCCTCTGATCTTTTTTGACTCTTAAAAAGTGAGCTAACACTTTAAAAAATTTTAAACTTTAAAACTTTTAAACCTATGAAATGAACCCCCTCTGAAGTTTAAACAAGCCCCCATTCTATAAGAACCACGTATGCCCCCGTGCCTAACTTACAACGCCTACCACCAGGCTCTGGGGGGTTGTGTTAACCTCGTAGCAAGGTTTTTATTGGATGGGTTAGGGGAAAAGGGACGTGGAGGGGCAGCTGCCCACTGAAATCTTTTGACTCTTAAAAATTGAACTAGGACTTTCAATTTCCTGCCAAATAAGCCCCTTCTGAGGTTTATAGGAGCATCCATTTTATAAAAACCATATATGCAACCAGGGCATGACTTAAAACGCCTGCCCTTGGACTCTGGGGGGTTGTGCCGACCTCGAGGGTTTTTGTTATCTGAAATTTGAACTATGTTTAACAAAATGGCTAAATTGTCATCTGATCGTTGGACTATTTCTAACTTGATAGCCATTTCAAAATTGTTATCGGATGCATTTGGGGAAAAGAGGGTAGGGGGTAAATGCCCTCCGATCACTTTTAATGACTCTTAAAAAGATAACAAGAACTTTCAATTTCTAACCAAATGAGCCATCTCTGAAGTTTATACGACAACCTCTTACATAAAAGCTTATGTGCCCCCGGGGTATAAATTACTACACTGCCTACTACCTCAACCCCGGAGATTGAACTCTCTCCCGGGATCTGGGGGTTTGTGTCGACCCGGTGTTTTGTTATTTGATCTTTGAACTTTTTTGAACAAAATGGCTGTATCAAAATTTTGATCGGATTCATTTGGGGAAAAAGTGCTCGTATAAACTTCAGTTTACACGAGTGAAAATCAGAGTGAAAAGAGATCAGAGGGCAAATAGCCCCACCTCCCCCCCTTCCACGCCTTTTTCTCCCCAAACCTATCCGATAAAAATTTTGAGATAGCCATTTCGTTAAAAACATTTCGAAAGTCAGATAACAAAAACTCTAGGGTCGATGCAACCCCCCAGAGCCACACCCTCTTTTCCTGAAATACATCCGATCAACATTTTGAGATAGCCTGTTTGTTTGAAATTGAAAGTTCTAATTCCGTTTTAAAGAGCCAAAAGTGATCCGGTGGCAACTGATCTCTTTCCCCCAACCCTCTTTCCCCCAATTACGTCTGATCAAATTTTGTATAGTCATTTATTCTAAAATAGACCAAAGATCATATAAAAAAAAACTCTAGGGATAACACAACCCCCCAGAACCCATGGGCAAGGGTTGTAAATTATGCCCCAGGGGCAAATGAGGTTCTTATGGAACGGATCGTCGTCTAAACTTCGGAAGGGGCTCTCATTCGACTATAAAACGAAAATTTTAGTGCCCTTATTAAGAGTCTAAAGCGATCGGACGGCAACTAGCTCCCTTTCGCTAACGCCCTTTTCAGCAAATGAATCCAATCAAAATTGTTATTGGCATAATCTTCAAAGTAGTTTAAAGATCAAATCACAAAATTTCTGGTGTCGACTTAACCCCCCAGAGCCCGGGAGTAAGTGTAGTAGTTTATGCCCAGGAGGCATATACGGTTTTATGCAAGGGGTGGTCGTATAAACTTCAAGGTTGGCTCATTTGATTGGAAACTGGAATTTCTAGTTATCTTTTAAAGATTCACCAAAAGTGATCGGAGGGTATCTACAACTTCAAAGGGGGCTCATTCGATTGGAAATTGGGAGTTCTAGTGCCCTTTTTTGGAGTCAAAACTTTTTAGAGGGCAACCACGCACTCACGCCCTTTCTTTACCAAAATGCGTCTCATAAAAATTTTGAGATTGCCATTTGTTAAAAATATTTCAAATATCAGCTAATAAAAACTTCGAGGTCGGCACAACCCTCCAGAGCCAGAGGGCAGGCGTCGTAAGTTATGCCCTAATGGCATATCTGGTTCTTATAGAAAGGATGCTCTTCTAAACTTCAGAATGGGCTTATTTGACAGGAAATTGAAAGTTTTAGTTTACTTTTTAAGACTCAAAAGACATCGGGGGCAACTAGCCCCCCCCCCTCCCACACCCTATTTCCCCAAACCCGACCGATAAGAATTTCGAGATAGCCATTTTGTTAAAAATCAGGTAACAAAAGATCTGTGGTCTGCACAACCCCTCAGATCATACACCCTCTTTTCCCCAAATGCATCCGATCAGCATTTTGAGATAGTAAGTTTGTTTGAAATTGAAACTTCTAATTTACCTTTTAAGAGTGAAAAGTGATCCGATGGCAACTACTCTCTATTCCCCGACCCTCTTTTCCCCAATTACGTCCGATAAAAAATTTTATATAGCCATTTTGTTCAAAACAGGCCAAGGATCGTATAACAAAACTCCAGGGATAATACAGCCCCCAGAACCCGGGGACAAGTGTTGTAATTTATGTTCCAGGGGCATCTAAGGTTTTTATTGAAGGAGTCGTACAAACTTCAGAGGCGGCTCATTCGATTGTACATCAGAGTTTCTAGTGACCTTATTAAGAGTCAAAAGTGATTGGAGGGCAACTAGCCCCCCCTGCCCAGTGAGGGAAATGAGACCCCTCTGAAGTTTATACGAGCACTCCTTCCATAGGAACCATATATGCCCCCCGGGTATAACTTACAGTGCCTGAGTAGGGAGCCAGGTATAACTCTGGGACGAACACCGTGCTGCCATCTATAATTGAGTCTAACGCTGACAGGCTATAATTTATTCAAGGATTATTGAACGAGTCTAATGGGGTAAATGCCTCCTTTTTCAAGGTCGATTTATTTGTTGTTTCTAGGTGTAATGACTCCGGGGCGAAGTTTGCACATGCGCATTGAATTCTAACCACATAGACAATGTATTGATTCACTCGAGAGGAACTGGATTTCTGAGAACTTGATTTACATAATCGACTTCCACTCGAGGGGAACTGGATTTCTGAGAACTTGATTTACATAATCGACTAGAACAAGAGAGGAACTGGATTTCTGAGAACTTGATTTGCATAATCGACTAGGACAAGAGGGGAAGTAGATTTCTGAGAAATTGATTACATAATCGGTGGGGAATGTATTGATCGAGTCTAACGGGAACAGGATCACGTGTCTCTTTCTAAGCCAATCAGGGAGTCGGAAATATTAGCGGGACAGGATTGCAGAGAATATAAGGAAAGGATTTTGCTATACTTGTTATTAGCGTGTGAATAGAATTCATGCGAGTGAGAACATTTTGACTTTGCTCATTAGGATATATTTGTGCTGATGATGAGTGGAATGTTTACCCTATTAGAAGTTGATAGTGGAGTTGGTAGCAATGATATAAGAGCACCAAACATTGCGGTGGAAATCACGAGAGGATCACGGTTTTGTCTGGAATGGGATGAAGCATATGCAAGATACGTAATATCCTTGAGCAAATTTAAAATGGAGGATCAATTATGCTTCGCTGCAAAAGTTGATATAGCACATGTGAATAGACTTCAATGTCCTTTAAGTGTATTAGTGAAGCATATCGAAGACAATAAGCTGTATCGCTAATTGTATATGTGTAGTATTATTGTTGTAATTATACAACAAAATTGTTTCGAAATCGAAAATGTTCCCTTTCTTTTTGTTAGAATGTTAGGCTAAGGCATCATGGTCAGTCTAGAGTCAGCAGTCAGAGTGATAAGATTGAAAAATGAATAAATTTGAGAAAGAGAGAATTAGATCGAATCTTGTGTTTATGGAAAAACATTTGATTTTGGATGATGATTTTCTCGAGTTATCTCTTCAACGAAAGATATTCTCTCGGGGAACACTTGACAATATAATGAAAACTGATTTCTCCCCCATTGGACTATTTTATGAAACTTTGTCGATGTGACTCCAATGCTTATACTCAATTTATTGATATATTAATTGGAAAAAAGCAGAATAATATCGTGGATATACTTTTTAAAACATTGCCATAGATTCAATGTAGATGGCTCCCCCCATTCGAAAGAGGTGACGTCACAGAGTTAATCCTCTCACCTTACTTCCCCCCTGAATTTATCGAACGAGGATGATTAGTTTCGTTTTAGCTGTGAGAGAGTTGACATCGGAAACCAAAAATGTTCTATACCTGTCCACAATGCATGTACACTCTTGGCAGTTGGATATCATGTGAGAATTGTACAATTATTGATGACTATAATGAAAAGTGCAAATTATGTAATCCTTGTAAATTACATAGAGGCTATGCAGTACAAATTAAAGGATGTAATTCATGTCTTGAAGAGATTTGTGACTTTCACCCTAGAGGACATCTGTGCTCCAACTGTCATTATGACAAATGTGATCAGTGGGAGAATACTTACCCCGGTATGATTGGAAAGAATCCCAAACGTGATTTTAGTTTATTTCTATGAGATTTGTATCGTCGTGGATTTAAATTATTCTGGGAGGAAGAATCAGGTCTACGATTCAACTGTTGGGGTAACAAGACAATTTGGTTTCTACGTCATCGTTGTGACGACACTGCCTATTATGACTATAAACCAAGTGATTTTTATTTGGCAGTTACCGAATGTGATTCACCATTTGAAAACGCTGTATGTGATTTTGCTTCAAAATGACAGATTGAAACTCGTGAATTTCATAATATGAATGCAAATAGTATCATTGACTATACAAAGAGATATGACAAGAGTGAAGTTACATTATACTGTAGAAAATGTGACCCTGACTTTGCAGCCAATCAAGATCAATATACTGTGAATCCAAATGATTTACCAGCATTAGTGGTTCACGACAGTTGCCTATACACCGAAGAAGAAGAAATCTAAAGTGAAGAATAAAGACATTGTTGTATATACATTTTTCATTTATTAATAAACTAATTCACATACATTTTTTAAGCACTTTACTCGTAGGGCACCGAAATTTATATTATACAGGTCTGAGAGGATATTTTCCACTAGAAAGTCGTTCAGACGTGAATTGTCTACATAAATGTTGAGAAACTACTTGTAAGTATAGCCACGAAATCGGAACACAAAATATAGTAGTGCGTGGAAGCAACAGCTTTTAGTCGTCAGATTCTGCACTCTCTTCTGATTTTGAATAATAGTTTTCCCATTGCTCTCAATATAGTTGCTGATGTGGGGAGTACAGAATGTATAGGGTAGGCCAAGAGGATCCAAAAATTCAATCGTCTTCATTGTTTGAAAGATGCACAACCAATGACCTGTCTGCAAAGTCGATGGACTGCTATTAACAATAATTAGGGTATTATTGCCACTTTGAATTTTTCCAAGAAAGTCCGAGGGCAGACAATAGGATCTGTATTTGGACATGTAGGGATCCATATTAAATATATTGATTATTTGACTGGTGTTCATGTTGCCAAGTCAAGTAGAACACTGCCTTCGGGAGTGATTTCCCAATAGGTTTCATATTGATTTAGCAAGATTAGTGCAATACTCTCAGCTAATGGGTCGGCAAATGTATACCCTGAACGCACCCTCCCCGTACGTACTATACTCATATCCTGCGTGCCAGACAAATCCAATACAATGATACCATGTGTTTTAGCAAACATTTCTTCGGTTATACCATTTCCAAATAGTTGTGAATCATGATCTAGGGTTTGCATGGTCAGCTCATACAATGTTCTATAGGATTTATCAAAGGATAGATTGTAGAGTAGGATGCCGTTTACTTTGCAGACAAGAGATTAAAGCCCAAACATTTCAAATTTATGTGGGAATCCAGTCCACGATCCTATTGCACTAGCGCTTTTTAAAAATGCCAAGGCCAGTTTTGACGGAATTTTGCCATTGATAAAGGATGAGTCGGTGAAGGTGCGTGACCCCGTGGCAATATGACGTTGATTGGTGATTGTATGAGGAACAAGTAGTTTAATATTATTTCCACTGGCTCTCAGTTTTTTCACTGCCGAAGCAACAGAACTCATGACCTGTTGTTTGCGTACATGTAGTATTGCCGAGGTGAGAGAGAGAGAGAGAGAGAGTTACAACAGGATTGGCAGCAAGTTCTTTTCTCAATATGAAATTAGATGGTACAAGCGTCAATTTTATATCCACTTTAATATTGGGTGGTAGCCATTGGGGTATATTAAATATTTCATGATATATTTTTCTAATTAGATGTAATTCACTAGTTGTAGCATTTTTAAGTGCATCTGTACTATCAGTATTAGTGATATATTCATATCCATTGGAGGTGCCTCTCAATTCCTTGTATGACTTGGGTGTCATCAGCATGAATTGCATATAACTTGTATAATTTGAGAGATTTTTGCTTGTGCTCACCAGTGTGCCATTGATGTAGACACTGATTTGACGAAATAAATTAGGCAATATACAATTTTCATAGGATATTCCACCGGCAAGAATTGGCAATGTATTATCGGATTTCCGGACTTTCATTTGTAAATCTATAAATGTCGAAGACATGTCCATAAAGTAGTCTTCATTGGAATAAATTTGAAAGTGGATATTATTGGAGAGGGGTTGTTGTGGATAAAATTGTTCATAGTATCCATGTTTTACACTCACATAAACATTTTCTGCATTGAATAGATTCAATGAAGAGGTGATTGAAGGTTGAGAATCCTTATGCGGTAGATATGACATCTTAGGAAAAGAAATCTAGTTTTGATCTAACAATTCTCTTCCTGGGGCTTCTTCTTCTACTGTTTACTGTACGTGTCGGCTTTTTCCTTTTTTTCTTTGACAGGGGTGATGTCCTCGTTTCTGACCTGAGTAGAGACTGATGAGTGATGCATTGTTTCTCGACCTTTTTAAACCTTTTCCATTTTGTTTTAATCTCTCGCCAAGGGTTTGCGCACTGGACCTAAGATTTTCCGAAGCACTTTTTTTAAAATCCCTGCCAGAGCCCCAATCGTATAGTGTAGAGGATGCAAAATCTGTCGCAGCCGGTACAATATATTTTCTAGACAGAGGTAGTGCAGAGCGAAACAGCTTAGCAAACCAACCGCCAAGACCTTAGCCAGACATTGACGAGCGACCTTTGTAATAGTCCATTCCATTGCCCTGTTGTCTTGGACCAAGAGTATTAACATAGTAGTCAATATCAGGACAAATGTATACCACTTTTCTATTAGATTTCTTGTTGTTTTTGAACGAAGGGACGAAAATGGCATGTAATCACAGCCAAACCTTTTGATATTGCTAGACGATCACCTAATTCAGTTCTTAGTGTTAAATGACAGAGTTCCAAATAGGAAGTGTTTACGGGAATATACTGAAGATGCTTTATATTGTAGTGGTGAATATGTTCTTGATTGGTTTTGAAGAACTCGTAGGATGGGAACATTGCTATTGCCAACCCGGGATGTTTCGACAAATGAAGCGTAGAGAAATATAAAAGTGTCCGTGGAGAAGGCAGGCGGGTAGTCAGCAAAAATGAAATTAGTGTTTCCGGCACTTTTACCGTTGATTACATTAAGCTTAAAGCCAAGAGCATCCTTTAGATTATCATTGAGAATAACCTTTTCATGGGCAATAGGTGAACTAATGTAGATCTTGCCCTCCTCCTTTGAATAGTTGAAATGAAAAGCTCCTTTTTTACGAGCGGAAATTCTTTTATTAATAGAACGACATAAATCATTCATACAGGTGAGTTCTTCATAGGGTAATTCAGTATATGGATAATTCATCCAATTGATCTTTTGAATTTGTTCTTGATCACCTGAGGGTGGCGGCCAGTCATAGGGTCTAATTTTTATATCATATTTACGATCTTTTCTCAGGATATCATATGTATTTTTGAGAATACAGTCGGCAAGAGCCACTTCATACTTTCCATCGAATTTGATGGTGGTGGAGAGTTTCTTCCAAAAATCACTTGTTCTATTCAAGTCATTGTAGAGAGGATCAGAAACATTGGACATGAAAGTCACATAGAAATCATTGGGCATTGTTAATATCTTCAGCACTGACCCAAGAATCAAAATCAGAGTTGTATCCTAGCCAGCGAACAAGCAACTGTCTCTTGCCCCTACGAGTGCGACTCTTTAATATCTTTTCAGTTTGATAAAATTCACTAGTGTTTCTAACTTTTTACCGTTCATTTTATAAAAACCGCCGAGAATCTCATCATCTTTGGTGTCTCGCAGCCGATATGTCGTGGGTGTAGTGTCTAGGATTTTGGACACTTTAAAAAGTTCAGTGCTCCATAAATAATTCCCCTTTTCAAAAATATTTGTGGTTCTATTAATTCGAACAGTATCACCAACATTGAATTTTTTCTTTTTCTTCTCATTGCCATTGGAATATTGCTTTAGAAAAGCATCAAATTTTTTTTCACTGCAATGAACTTCCCGAGGGCTTGAGTTGGACAATGATCGATGAGATCGTTGGTGTATATTTGCATGATTTTATAGGGATCACTCATTTGATTGGAAATTGAAAGTTCTAGTTGTCTTTTAAAGAGTCATCAAAAGTGATAGGAGGGCACTAGCCCCCCCCCACCCTATTTTCCCCAATTGTAAATTGAATCCTATAAAATTTTGAGATGGCCATCAACTTTGAAATAGACCAATGATCAGATGGCAAACTACTGGGGTTCAACATCCCCCTCCATCCCAGGGAAAGGGTAGTAACTTATGCCCAGGTGTTATATAAGGTTGTTATGGAACAGGTGGTCATATAAATTTCAGAGGGAACTCAAAAGATTAGAAATTGAAAATTCTAGTTCCCATTTTTCAGAGGCCATTAGACCATTAGGCCATAATGTAAAGGCCATTAGACTTCAATGTTGCATTATTTATTTAGTATTTTTTCCCAGAGGGACTCCACATAAAAGGGGTAATCGTATAAACTTCCGACTAGGCTCATTATATTATAAATTGGAAGTCCTAGTTCCCTTTTTTGGAGTCCAAACTTGTCAGGGGGCAACTAGCCCCCCACACCCTTTTTTCCAGTAACACATGTGATAAAAATTTTGAGGTAAGCATTTTGTTATAAATTCTTCAAATATCAAATAAAAAACTTCGTGGTCCGCACAACCCCCCAGAGTCTTAGGACAGGCGTTGTAATTTATGCCCTGGTGGCATATATGGTTATTACTTAGAAATGGAACTTCTAGTTCCATTTCTAAGTGTCAAAAGATATCGGAGGGCAACTACCCCCCCCCCCCACGCCCCTTGTCCCCAAACCTAACCTATAAGAATTTCGAGATAGCTATTTCATTAAAATTAGTTCAAAAACCTGATAACAAAAACCCCTAGGTTAACACAACCCCCAGAGCCTAGGGGCACGCGTTGTAAGTTATACCTGGGGGGGGGGGGCACGTGTGGTTTTTTATGGAAAGGGAGCTCGAATAAACTTCTGAGAGGGCTCATTTGATTGGAAATTGAAAATTCTAGTTCACTTTTTAAGAGTAAAGAGATCAGATGGCAACTAGCCCCCCCCCTTCAACATGCCCTTTTCCCCTAAACCCATCTGATAAAAATTTTGAGTTAGCCATTTTACTAAAAATAGTTCAAAAGTCAGATAGCAAAAATTGGGGTCGACACAACCCCCCCCCCCCGAGCACACAACCTCTTTTCCCCAAATGCTTCCGATCAACATTTTGAGACTGCAAGTTTGTTTGAAATTGAAAGTTCTAATTCCCTTTTTAAGAGTTAAAAGTGATCCGATGGCACCTACTCTCCCCCTCCCAACCCGCGTTTCCCCAATTACATGAGATAAAATCTTTTATATAGCCATCTTGTTCAAAATAGACCAAAGACCATATAACAAAACTCCAGGGACAACACAGTCCACAGAACCCGGGGGCAAGTGCTGATTTATTGAAATTGTAAAAGCCGATGTATAGTAGTAGCCAGTTAAGTTTCAAATTAATACCCCTAGTCATTCACATTATGTTGCTGATGTTTCTTATTGGCAACCATATACACAGTGTCTTTTGATTTAATTTTAAATCAACATATTAAGACTTGGGGAAAACTCTTTTACCCAAATGAATTCGATAAAAATTTTGAGATAGCCATCAAATTTTAAACAGTTCAACGATCAGATGAAAAGTTTGCCATCTGATCATTGGTCTATTTCAAAGTTGATGGCCATCTCAAAATTTTATAGGATTCATTTTACAACTGGGGAAAAGAGGGTGGGGGGCTAGTGCCCTCCTATCACTTTTGATGACTCTTTAAAAGACAACTAGAACTTTCAATTTCCAATCAAATGAGTGATCCCTGAAGTTCATACGACCACCCCTTATATAAAGCCTTATATCCCCCCGGGGTTTAAATTATTACACTTACCCCCGGGCTCTGGAGCGTTTTGTCTTGACCCCTGATTTTTCGTTCTTTGATATTAAAACTATTTTGAACAAAATAGCTATATCAAAGTTTTGATCGAAATCATTTGGGGATAAAGGGTGTTTGTTTTTTTTTTTTTTTGGGGGGGGGGGGGGTAGTTGCCCTCCAATCACTTTTAACTCTTAATAAGGGCACTATAAATTCTGATTTACAGTCGAATGAGCTCCTCTGAAGTTTATACGACAATCCCCTCCATAAAACCCTTGTATGAACCTGGGGCATAATTTACAACACTTGCCCCTGGGTTCTGGGGGACTGTGCTACGCCTCGGGAGATTTTTATATGATCTTTGGTCTATTTTGAACATAATGACTGACTTGACTTATGTCCCATCCGTCCTTGAAGGTCATTTTGGGGCCTCTTCTTTAACCAGTTCATTGATATGCCTCCTGTAGGTGCTTCTGTTGTCAGCCAGGCGGAGGAGTTGTGGCAGGTTGTAGGGTGAGAAGTTTTCTTTCCATCTCTTCGGAGGGCGACCTCTGGGGCGAGAACCGTGTACTCGTCCATCGAAGGCTATCTTTGGGAGACGAGTGCTAGTCATGTGTTGCGTATGTCCAAGCCATTTGTGTTGTTGTAGTTTTATTTGTCCAGTATTGCGAATTTGACTTTCAGATTATGGAGAAGCTTGGAGCTGGAGATTCTTTCGTGGTAGGTGATCCCAGCGATGCGTCGTCGGGATTTAGTTTCAAAGGCAGCTAGGCGATACTGATCGTCTGTTTTAAGCGTCCAGGATTCACAGATCGGAATAATGAGGGAGTAGAAGAGTCTCGTTTTGAGAATTGTTGTTAAGTTCTTATTCCTCCAGATGGGCATCAGACCTTTAAAACTTGAGTTCGCAAGTGTCAGGCGTCTCTTGATGTCTTTGAGTTGGTTCTTATCAGAAGTAAGCAAGCTCCCAAGGTAGGTGAAGTCTTCCACCAACTCAATGGTATCTCCACCAAGCTGAAGGCTGAGATTTACCTGTGAATCGAGCTTGCGTGAGCAGTGCATGGCTTTCGTTTTTGAGGTGTTGATGGCCATCCCAAAGAGGTTGGTAGACGAGTGAACGCTGTTAGCCTATGATTTTAGATCTTGAAGGGACTCGGCTATTAGATCTACGTCTCCGGCATATGCTAGTTTGTCTATCACCACTCCTCCGACAAGGGCGCCGGAACATAATGGCTATATAAAAAATTTGATCAGACGTAATTGGGGAAAAGAGGGTTGGGGGAAAGAGAGTAGATGCCATCCGATCACTTCTGACTCTAAAAAAGGGAATTAGGACTTTCAATTTCAAACAAACTAGCTATCTCAAAATGTTGATTGGAAGCATTTGGGGAAAAGAGGGTGTGCGCTCTTGGGGGTTTTGTCGACCCCAGAGTTTTTATTATCTAACTTTTGAACAATTTTTAACGAAATGGCTATCTCAAAATTTTTACCAGATGAGTTTGGGAAAAAAGGGCATGGGGAGGGGGGAGGCTAATTGCCATCTGATCTCTTTTCACTTTAAAAAGTGAACTAGAATTTTCAATTTACTATCAAGTGAGCCCCCTCTGAAGTTTTTACGAGCACTCCTTCCATTAGAACAATATATGCCCCTTCGGGTATAACTTACAACGCGTGCCCCCAGGTTCTGGGGGGTTGAGTTAATCTCGGGGTTTTCGTTATCTGACTTTTGAACTAATTTAAAAAAAAATGCTTTCTCAAAATTTTTATTCGTTTGGGTTTGGGATAAAAGTGCGTGGGGGGGGGGGGGGGGCTAACTGCCCTCCAATGTCTTTTGACTCTTAAAAAGTAAACTATAACTTTCAATTCCCTATCAAATAAGCTCCTTCTGAAGTTTATACGAGCATCCCTTCTATAAGAACTATATATGCCACAAGGGCATAACTTACAACGCCTGCCATTGGAGTCTGGGGATTTGTGCAGACCTCAAAGTTTTTGTTGTCTGATATTTGAACTGTTTTTATTAAAATGGATATCTCAGAATTTTATCATATACATTTTTGGAAAAAAGGGCGTGGGGGAGCTAGTTGCCCTCTGAACACTTATGACTCCAAAAAACGGCACTAGAACTCCCAATTTCCAGTCAAATGAGCCCCCTCCAAAGTTTATACGATCACCCCTTCCATATGAAGTGCCTCTGGAAAAATAAAATAAAAACTATATAAACAATAAAATGTTGAAGTCTTATGGCCTTTACAATAGACAATGCTATGGCGTTGCCTCTTAGAAAGGGAACTAGAACTTTCAATTTCTATTAATTTGAGTCCTCTCCAAAGTTTATGAGACCACCTCTTCCATAAAAACCTTATATAACCCCTGAGTATAATTTACAGCCCTTCCCCCGGGCTGGGGGTGGGGGGGGGGGGGGGTATCTTGAACCCGAGTTGTTTGTCATTTGGATCAATGAACTATTTCAAACTTAATGGCTATCTCAAAATTTTTATTGGATGCATTATCGGATGCGGTATCGGATGTGTAATTGGGGATAAGAGCGTTTTGGGAAAGTGGGTAGCAGAGACTTCTTAACTAAGAAGTCTTAACTTCCTTGTTAAGTTCACCAGGAGATCTCGTGAAAAGGAACCGATCCAAAACTGGCATAAGTACAGCCTATGCCAGGAAACCAGATCAAAATCAGATGCTATTTATAAGGTAATTCAGGTCTGTTCTCCACCTAAGGAATGCCGTAGTCCTTGGGGTCTCTCGGTCATTTTATGTGCTCCCAAGTTGCGTGTACCCAAATACTCCAGCCAGGGCATAATTTATTCTGCAATACATATACCCTAAGCCTAATTGCATATTCCATAAAACTCCTGAAGCTCTAAAGATTGGACAATTCAGTTTGGGTCACTGACCTACTTACAGACAGGTATCCGAAATCCTATCAGGATAGGATAAAGATATTTTTAACCTTCACAAGTCGATTGATTCAAGCATCGAAAAGCGATGACCGTTTAAGTAAACCATTTTATTTAATTTCGAATTGGACTAATAGAATTTATGATATAGTATTGAACTTTACTTGACATGATCTATAGCATAGTCATAATGTAACCGCTTGCATCATCATATTCATGGGAATGAGTGCTTATATCAATTTATTTTAGAGAGAAGTTATGATAATCGATGTCCCAACCTCCAAGGGGCCCAAAGTCCCCCGACTGTTCGCTCCCCCCCCCCACTTTTGTAATTTTTTTAAGTTCAATTTTTTTAACATTTTTATTTTTATTTTTTATTTAGAAATCTTTTAAGTTTTTTTCATGTCTTGAAATGTCATAAAATATACTTAAAAGACAAAATCACTTTTGAAATATGAATGAAGATGATATAGATATGCTACTCGTGATTTTTACTATTAAAATACTATTAGAAATTTTGCAATGTTTGTAGTAACACTTTTTCTTTTTTTACTTAGTATTTTTTGGGGCTTAAAAATTTTTTCCACTTTTTTTTATTATTTCATTTTTGATGCGGCTTTTCGCGTGGTACTCGATGGCTGGCCATTGACACTATCTACTTTATTGTATATTTCAATCAGTATTTTTTTTACATTGGTAGGATAAACGCATAAATATTATTTTAAAAAGTAAAGACGAAATATTCTAGGAACATATGTTCATATGATAAAATCATCGTTACGTTGAATGTTGACAAGGATAAATGATTGAACTATGAAACAAGCATTAATGGGGATCTTATTGGAAATGTATGTGTGCGTTGTCATGACAGTGAGGGGCTAAATTTCTTCGGGGTACCCAAGAATTTCGATCGCTCAAATGGTGGATATGCGGGAGTAGCATTTCCAGAGAAGTTAGTACTCAAAGAGAATACAAACCTGAAACTATTAGTTGATGAAGAGGGCTAAGTTCTTGCTGCTGCTGCTGGTACCACGTCACCTGTTTATAGATGCCATCAACACTTTTCTGGTATTAGCATTCTAAAGAAGACAAGAAGAAGACAGGCATACCCTTCTAGCAATGGCATAATGTGTATCTTGTATATTTGCCAAAGCTGTAAACTATGTAAAAATAGTTTGATAATAGACAGTGAAATCAAAAGCAAAATAAAAAGGGAATTGGCAGATAATAAAGACAAATCGATGAAAAACAAAGAACTTTTTAACATTAATAGTACCTTGATAGTATACAAGAGATACAGTCAATGAACCCAATAATACCGATGTCAAAACGCATATTGAGCCTGTTCGTGATATCGCAGTTAAAATTGAGTATGACTCAAAATGGGCTAATGATTATTCTACTAGTTACGAACTAAGAGAACAGAATAGCTACACTGTCAAGAGATTACATGAAGAATTATTTAATGGAATAGATTCAAAATGTCCAAAGCTGTTCAATGATATTAATAATGTATAATATTGTATATAACATTCTTTCATTAAAAATGTTCCTTTGCATTTCTGGTGTTATTATAGGGATTTTTAGCAGGATCATATTAGAACAGGAAATGAGAGAGATGAGATGGATTATTTTTCGAAAATCCACGCAGACAAGCAAACATCAGCTTAGACACACAGGCACAGAGAGAGAGAGAGAGGCACAAATACCTACAAACACACAGAGTCAGACACGAAATCACATAAAGACAGACAAAGAGACAATCAAATATCTGTTCAGACACACAGGCACAGAGAGAGAGAGAGAGAGAGAGAGAGAGAGAGAGAGAGAGAGAGAGAGAGAGAGAGAGAGAGAGAGAGAGAGAGAAAGAGAGAGAGAGAGAAAGAGAGCAAAAATATTTACAAACATAAAGAGTCAGACAGAAAATCACACAAAGACTGACATAGAGATAAGCAAACATCCACTCAGACGCACAGGCATAGAGAGAGAAAGAGGCAGAAATACCTACAAACACACATAGTCAGAGACAAAGGCACACAAAGACAGACATAGTGACAAACAAACATCCACTCTGACACACAGCCAAAGAGAAAGAAAGAGAGAGAGGGGGGGGGCAAAAATACCGACAAACATACAGAGTCAGACAAAAAATCACACATAGACAGACATAGAGACAAGCAAACATCCGCTCATACACAAAAGTACAGAGAGCGAAAAAGGTGCAAAAATACCTACAAACACACAGCGTCAGACACAAAATCACACAAAGACAGAAATAGAGACAAGCAAACATCCCCTCATATACACAGGTACAGAGAAAGAGGGGTAAAACACCTAGAAACGCACAGAGTCAGACACAAAATCACACATAGATAGACATAGAGACTCGCAAACAACCAACCACTCAGACCCACGGGCACAGAGAACGAGAGAGGGAAAAAACTGCAAACACACAGAGTTTGACACAAAATCACACATAGACAGATATAGTGAGAAGCAAACATCCGCTCAAACACACAGGACAGAGAGAGAGAAGAAAAAAATACCTACAAACACACAGTCAGACATAAAATCACACAAAGACAGACATAGAGAGAAGCAAACATCTACTCAGACACACAGAGAGAGAGAGAGAGAGAGAGAGAGGAGAGAGAGAGAGAGAGAGAGAGAGAGAGAGAGAGAGAGGAAAAAAAACTACAAACACACAGAGTCAGACACAAAATAACACAAAGACAGACATAAAGACATGCCAATCGTTGCTCAGACACACAGGCACAGAGAGAGAGAGGCAAAATACCCAAAAACGCAAAGAGTCAGACACAAAATCACACAAAGACAGACATAGAGACAAGCAAACATCCACTCAGATACACAGGCACAGAGAGAAAGAGAGAGAGGCAAAAACACTTACAAACACACAGTGTCAGACTCAATATCAGACAATGACCGACATAGAGAAAGGTAAACATCCGCTCAGACACACAGGTACAGAGAGAGAGAGAGAGAGAGAGAGAGAGAGAGAGAGAGAGAGAGGAGAGAGAGAGAGAGAGAGAGAGAGAGAGAGGCAAAAATACTTAAAAACGCACGGAGTCAGACACAAAATACTTTAAGTTGAATTGAACTTAAAAGTATCTAAAAATTTTTCTTTTAAATATCCGGGTTTCGGCGGTAGCTATCAACCTAGAAATCCAGCTTAGATAGCTGACAACTAGCTCAACAAAAGAACAACTCATGACACATATTGGACTTATTTAGCTGCCTGATTCTCTGAGCTTGTCTCTTACTATTTCAAATAAACAAAAGCCATAGGCTTTTTCCTCTTGTATACATAAAGGAGCGATATAGTCTATCATAAATTGCGTTAGTCAAGAGGATCTCATGTAGTAGCCATTAATAGAAGTTTTATTTAGACGTTTTTTCAATACAAGACAGACATGAAAACATTTTTTTTTTATTTAAACCGAAACGAACTTTTTCTATTTTAATTAAAAATTAAGATTATTTTTGTAAATTTTCATTAATTATCCGTTATTACATTAAGGAACGAAGTGTAGCCCATAGTAAGTGAAGTAATAATAAGAATCATTATACCGAACTCGAACTCGAACATCGAACATCGAATCGAACTCGAGCCAAATGGGAGAGAGCGACCTATCCTAACCACTAGACCATGTAGGATATATTAAAATATCTGATTAATGATGTTTATGTTAAAGAACAAAGTATGGACCTAGTAACCTGCCTAAGTCGTTGAGGATCATTTTCCTGTTTGTAATCAGATTTATTGCTCATTTCTCTTATCTGGGTTGCAGCGGTAGCTAGCAACCTCGTAAGAGAAGATCACGTCCTATAGTAAAAAACTAAATATCCCATAACTCCTAAAACTAGAGTCAGATCAAAAAATGTAATACACTCTTAGAACCGCACTGTTCAATACCTCAATATAGGAAACCAAATGTCCCTTGGCTTGAAAAACAACGAAAATATATTGGTTTGAAAATCAAGAAAAGTAGCTAAAGCCACGATATTCCACATTGACAGTAGGTTTTTTTTTTTCTATTTTTTTTTCTCCTCAGCTAGCTGGGCACTGGAAAACTATAGAGAGCTGTATAATGGCTCATTTTAAATGAAATTACTACATCTAGTGCCTTTTATAATTAAAAATAAAATAGTTTTTGAGATAGTTTCAATTTGGCCAAAAAATACATTTTTGCGCACAAGCTTAATGAATGACGTTAGAATTGTATAGGTAACAACTATATATGACGTAATCTAATTAACAGGCCAAATCTTCTTGCCTAATAACCCACCTTTTTTTATCTGCAATCTCGGCGAAGCTTTCTATGTCTGTTTCCAGGTGTTTTGTCATTAAAAGACGATCATTGGAATTTCTATCTCGTAACGAAACTTTTTTGGCTTAACCCATAAAGTATGTATCTATATTGTTGTCCTATATTTCCAAAGAAAAACTCGATTTTTTTTTAATTTTAATTTTAAGTTCGGAATCGCTAAGGTTACTATGTAAACTGCAAAAATATTTATGGCGTCTAAGCAATGTAATGCTAATTTTGAATTCAAACCAGAAAATATCTGAGAATTTAAAATTACTTTGTTTTTTTGTCGCGTGGAACCAAAATTGTGTTGGCTTAACCCGTAAAGTACATATCTATAGCGTTGTTCTGTATATCCAAATAAAAAAAATCATTTTTTATTTTACACATAGTAACATAGTAACTAATTTAACTCATAGTAACTGATACAACAGTGAAAAGAAAAAGAGGTCTGTGGTATATATGACGTCATACGAGGTTAGATTTGATTCTAAATAAATCCGAAAAGATTTTCGGGTTGCAGCAGCAGCTAGAAAACTAGTAAGAAACATAGTAAAGAACGGTAAGAAGCCTATGCTATAGTAAAGAATCCGGGTTGTAGGGGTGGCTAGCAACCTAATAAGAGACGATCACGTCCAATACTAAGAAATATGATAACCCATAACTCCTAAAAATAGAGTCAGATCAAAACAAACAACTACACCATTAGAACCGCCTTGTCCGAAACCCCTATATGGGAAACTTGCCGTCCCTTGGCTTGAACAACAAAGGAATTTATTGGCTTGAAAATCAAGAAAAGTGGCAGCTGCTCGATGTTCTGCATAAACGGCATATTTCTTCTTTTGAATGGAAGTTAGCTGCCTGACTTTGTGAGGTCCTCATCTCTTACTATACCAAATAAGAAAATGTCATAGGCTTTTCCTGTTTGTAATTTTTTACATAAACGATTACATACAAGACATGATAATAAATAACGACCTGTAAGTAAGAGGCAACCCGGCTCAATAGTAGCTAAAACTCTAAAAAACGGAATTTTGATACCAATAGATACATCAAAAGAATTATATTTCTGCGCTGATATTATCCAAAGATAAGTATGTGTTGCATCATCCTCTATATAACGATACTTTAGTTACTATAAACTAGAGTTCGTTCCTTATCATAATCCTCAATGCAAATAATAACATTTATTTATTTCATAACGTAAATAATTACAAACACGCAGAGTCAGACACAAAATCACACAAAGACAGGCATAGAGACAAGCAAACATCCGCTCAGACACACAGGCATAGAGAGAGGGGGGAAAAATACTTACAAACACACTGAGTCAGACA
Organism: Artemia sinica; assembly: GCA_027921565.1. Lineage (NCBI taxonomy): Eukaryota > Metazoa > Arthropoda > Branchiopoda > Anostraca > Artemiidae > Artemia > Artemia sinica. The sequence goes on along the minus strand of CM051262.1, from coordinate 45,180,210 downwards.
AAAAATCCCACAAAGACATACATAGAAACAAGCAAACATCCACTCAGACACACGGGCACACAGAGAGAGAGGCAAAAATACCTACAAACGTACTGAATCAGACACAGAATCTCACAAAGACCGACATAGAGACAAGCAAACACCCACTCAGACACACATGCATAGAGAAAGAGAGACAAAAATACCTACAAACGCACAGAGTCAGACACAAAATCATACAAACACAGACGGAGACAAGTGAACATCCGCTCAGACACATAGGCACAGAGAGAGAAAAAGAGAGAGAGAGAGAGAGGGAGAGAAATATATTGTGGCAAAAATACCTACAAACGCACAGTTTCAGACACAAATCTCACATTGACAGACATAAGGACAAGCAAATATCCACTCAGACACACAGGCATAGAGAGAGAGAGAGGAAAAAAATACCTACAAACACACAGAGTCAGACACAAACCACACATAGACAGACATAGATACATGCAAACATCCACTCAGACACGCAGGCAGAGAGAGAGAGAGAGAGAGGAAAAATACTTACAAACACACAGAGTCAGACACAAGTGTCTCTATGTCTGTCTGTATGTGTATATGTGTGTATGAGCGGATGTTTGCTTCTCTCTATGTCTGTCTTTGCGTGATTTTGTGTCTCTGTCTATATGCCTGTGGGTATGAGCGGATGTTTGCTTGTCTCTATGTCGGTCTTCGCGTGATTTTGTGTCTCTGTCTCTATGCCTCTGGGTATGAGTGGATGTTTGCTTGTCTCTATGTCTGTCTATGTGTGATTTTCTGTCTGAATCTGTGTGTTTGTAGGTATTTTCACCTCTCTCTCTCTCTCTCTCTCTCTCTCTCTCTCTCTCTCTCTCTCTCTCTCTCTCTCTCTCTTTCTATATCTCTCTCTCTCTTTCTCTCTCTCTCTCTTTCTCTCTCTTTCTGTCTCTTTCTGTCTCTTTCTTTCTGAATTTTACGAAAATGGTGAAATAACATGAGTCAGTTTATTTCAACTATTTTCGTAAATATGTTTCACAAACTGCGAAGCAATAATTTGTTCGTTTGAAGTTCTAACTTTGCTCTTTATTTTCATCAGAAAAGCTTGTCTTTTTTCAAAAACTAATTCCCTGAAGAAGCCACCTAACCCACACATGCTCACGGACAGGGTAAAAGGGAACATGATATGGACTAATAACGCCACACCCAGAGGGTTCAAGCCAGAGCCCCGTCAAATAGAGACAAAACAATTATTTTCCTGGGGATGCAACATCGATTAACAAAATAAGCAAATACTATTTATTTGCATTTGTAGGTTAAAATAAAACCTTTAATTATAGCTTCTCGAGACACTCAGCAGGCGTGTGTAAGAACATGTTGACATGTTCTTAAATGTTTTTTTTACTTGGTTGAAAAAAATTTATATACTTATGTGATTATGTGATTACGGAAATGACAGTAAAACAAGTCACTATGCCATGCAATCGTTTCTTTCCGCATTAAATGACCTTCAAAATATTAAAAAAAAGGAAAAACATACATGACAAAGAAGCTTTGGCTATCTGAAAATCACGTAGAATTTTTAGGTTCCTAATAACTTGTTCTTTTGAAGTTCAGTTCACATATTAACAATTGGGAGGGGTAGCTTAAGCGAAAACAGACTCAAAGTTTGCTTGACAATTTTACAAATGATAAATTAGTGATAATAAATTTTAATCATTTCAGGCTATGATTACTCATCAATGATTGCCCCTGGATACAATGACCCAAGTGCACCGATAGTTTACGGAATTTCCAGATACCCAAACCATATTAAATCGGCAGCGTCTGGAATGGCTAAAGTATATGCTGTTGACAAGAATAGTAACTTTATCACTTCAGATCCAGCTTGGAAATTTGGACCTGCACCACTTACGCAGCATGCTGCATCCTATCTAGCTGAAAATGAACCCCTGCGAAGGATTTACAACACTAGACAAGCTCGTGTTTTTCAGAGCTTACCATATAGTATGCCATACTATTAGTGATATTTATTTAAGTTAAAGCTGGAGGTTCTCAAGCCCTGTTTTGAGATACACCATTGGGGGATGGGTAAAGGGGTCACGACCCTCATGGTTCAGGTTTGTGATATAGTATCTCTAGCTGATTTCGAGTTTTCCTGTAAAGTATCACGCTAAGATTGGTGATTTCAGAAGAAAAGTTACATGGTGTGCATAAAGCCTTACCTATCATTGAAGATAAAGATAAAAAAGAAAACTCTGGCAAAGGACTAGACATAAGAACAAAAAAAAATAGTAAAAACTCGAGCAATAATATTGCGACAAGCCTATGGCTTCATCCTTTGTTGAATGAAGCCTTCTTTATTGAAAAATAGACATAGTAAACGTGAAATAAATTTCAACACTTCTGTCACAATTGATACCTCCTTCAGAGTTGATAAATATTGCTTTCTAATATTTTTGTGGTAAAAACCCAAAGAGATGTCTACTTTTTAATCCAAATTGGCCAGAGATAAAAATCAGCCCAACAAGGCTACTTCAGCCTTTCTATTCAATAGGTGGTTCCTATGATGATTATTGCTCTTCACCGTATGAACAAAGACGGAAAACTAATGAACGAAAACAACATTTTAACCCAGTGAAACCAGAAAATAATGTAATTTTCGGCAGCCGTTCCAAAATACAAAAAGAAAAAACCAGAATAAAACACACAAAACAGAACTAAAGACAAACCTAAAAAAAACACCTAATCACACCAAAATAAAAAAGGAACTGAAAAGTAAAGCTGGGTGTGGAATGATTCATCAAACATTCACTTTTGAATTTTATTAATTTTAAGAACTTTGATGAACTAATATCTTGCTAAGTTTTAAAGTATCTACATTTTCATTAGGTTGCGGAATGATTAACATCCTTGGGTGTCTTTCGTAAGAGTAAGAAACATAAGAGGAATTAGGATCAATGATAATTTTATAAACAGAGCTTACGAAGGTTTCTCGGTGTCCCTACTAAGGGCGACCCTATTAAATACTTGCATAAGACCTTTAATGGGCGCAATTATGATCGGTGTCATCTGAAAGGATCAAGTGACCTGGGTTATCATCAACAGACTGGGTACAGCCGAGTCAAATTCTCAAGGTTTTGACGTGGCTTATTAGCTTTTGCCCAGCACATTTGTGAGCGACCGATAATTTAATCCTTTTTTATGACAGTCACTCCCATTAAAGGTCTTGGGCAAGCATTCAGTGAGGCGTTTGAAATCAAGAACACTTTCACAAGAAGCTCGTCTTAAAAAGGGATATTGGGGAAACCTTACTGACCCCCGTTTATAAAAACTATCTATTCTGGTTCTTCATATATTTCCTACCATAACCCACAGGTATCAATCATTTCATAAATTAATGAAAATGCATATACTATAAAACCACTCAAGACATTAAACATCCAGGTCCCTTAAATAAGATAAATCCTCAATGAATGCCGGTCATTCATTCTGCGCCCAGGATTACTCTTCAGTTACCTTTTTGCTGTTGGTCTCACTCGATGAGTCCTTGATTTTTTTTTTCAGTTTTGTTGCTTTATTTTGTTTTGCTCATTTATTTTGTCTTATTTTTCTTCTTTTTGCACTGAGGAAGGATGAGTGAAAGTCCCGGCCGAAGTATTTTCGATATTCCGTTTTCATTGGCAGAAAATTTTCCAATGTTTGTTTGTTTTTTTTTTTGTGTTTTTTTGGTCATATTTAGCCAGGGTTGTCTTAGAACTTATTTACTTTTCTTTTTACCAATTTTTTCTCTATTCAAATTTTTACTTGTTCTCCCGATATAAATTATTCCTTTTATAAATAGAAAACAAGAGGTCATTTTTGAAAGGAGGATACAGAAGGAAGTTAACTGAACTAAATTACAACAAATTAGATTTTTAAAATTAACCTTTTTTTATTCTACTATCTTTAAAACTGAAATTTTAGGGTTACCTTTTTTCATTCACACACTGGAATCACAGTTTGAATTTGGTTAATACCTATGGTATACTTAAAAGTACAAACATGCCTTTTGGTTTTTGAAATCTTGTAGTTTAAAATACGTAAGCATCTAACCTTAAAGAAAGAAAAAGAAACGACAAAAGATAAGAGGTGCAACGTTCCGCAGGCAGGCAGTAATTAAAAACTCATCTTGGGAACAAGAAAATGCTTTCAATTCATTTCATGTTTTCTGGGTCAAGAAATTCTGCATAATTTTACCAATGTTTAAACAAAACATATTCTCAATCACATTAACTACTGTCATATTTGTATTGTATGTTAGGCTAAAGTGGCGTACTTACATGAATTAACTTGTGATTTTTACGTGAATAAATGTTCTAAGGGCGGATAATTCGTCACTCCAAATATATATTCCTGCCAGCGTACCGGTACTTTGTAAAGAAAACTTTATTTATTTTTTTAATATGTCTTCAGAGTTTTCACTTTAAAATAAAAAAGAAATTGCAACTTAATTACAGATATTTATTATTTGAAATGCAATTGAAAAGATTTGCAATTTAACAAAAAAATTTCTAAACATAGTATGAATATTTCGTGCATAACATTTGCTTAATAATATTTATCACTGTATAGGTAGAGTATGATTTATTTATTTTGTGTATAAACCTGCAAACTTGTATTTTATTGGGTTTACTTTTTAATGTTTCAGTGCAAATAATACCTTCAAAACTTGAAACTCCGCTAAAAAATGTACAGATTACCATTGTGTAATAATTGTTTTCCTCATTTTATGAACAAATCACACATTTTCTTTTTTTTGCAATAGTGACAATAGATTTTGAATCACACACACAGGCAGGGGAACAAGGCTTGGGTACTCAGGATTCCTACAACATTCCCATGTATTTTTTATGGAAATTTGTCCCCTTCCTTCTCATATGAGTTATGCATGCTTACCTGACGGATATTGTAATATTTAATCAACACATTTAATTTTGGTTGATCATTACTAATCGACGTCACTTCTTTAAAAAAGGTCAAATTAAGGACATTACTAATTTTTTAAATTGAAAATACTAGAAAAAGTTATCTATTATTTATGCTATAATAGTTGTTAAAATGAAATTTTGCTATCTAGTAGCGCAATACTGCAAATTTAATGGCTGTTTAGTAAGGGGTGAGCGATATTTTCTCGCTTTTGAACTTCACATAAAAAATAGGTGTTTTTTCTCTTAGTTTTATTTGTGTCGCATTTGAAGAACACTGTTGTTTTTAATAGCTTTGCATAATGATAATTTCGGAGTGCAGCCTTTAAAACGCTGTTGGTTATGTTTTGTTGTTATAATGTTGCTAAGTATCATGATTTTCTGTTCTTTTTTCTGTGTAGTGCTAGTGTATTTTAACAGTAGCACTAGAAATATGTTTATAATTTGCAAAAAGATGGGGCTTGAAAAAAATCCAATAATAACTTAGCAAACTAAACAAAAATTGACAGGATGAAAATTTGCATTGGACAAGTTCAGTTACTTATCATTTTTGACATCAAGATAAGCATTTAACAGTTTGAAGATAAAACAGAAGTAGAACTGAAGTATAGTAGAATCAAATGGAATAAAATAGATTAATATTAAGAAGATCACGGCTTTGCTGGCACAGAAGAACTTTATCGGCTAGTACTTGTCAATGGTCTTAACACTCATATTGTAAACTTGCTCTAGTGTTAGAAATAGTTTAGCTTACAGTTTATATATCCTTTCAACTCATGAAAAATCTACCATTACCTCATCAAAAAGAAAGTGTGTGTGTAATTGTTTAAAGAGGAAATTATTTCACTTTGTAATCATGATTTCATGTTTTATGTATGGAAGGTTTTAAAGAACCTAAGAGCATTAGACCTATCAACGTCTTAATTTAATTTGTCTTTCCGAAGCTGTTTTCTATTTTGTGTTTTTCTGATAAACGTTCCAGCAATGATGAACAAAATTAATCCTTTATCTCTTTTACCAGTTTGTAGCTACAAAATTTGCGTTTTATATTTGTGCAGACATAAAATTCTCTAAAACAGGTACCAAAGCTGGTAAAATCAAATAATTCTTTTGAGCCTTGAAAAACTTGAAATCTTTCCATCGGCGGAGCTTTTTCAAATTTCATTTATATTCAAAGTCTGTTTCATAGATGCGCGTACTTCATTCCGAATGTATGCCGTTTAGGTGGTTATTGTAATTGAGCTCAGACAAAGTCACCCATCAAAAACATTGTGATAAAATTTCTCATAACAATGTGCAAACAGAAAACGACTCAAGATATGATCCAGGACACGACACCTCAAAGATGGTGAATTTGGCTATCTCAATTTCAAAAATTGTTATCAGAAGAAAACATAATTTTACGGGCCCATAATTTTGTTATTCATCCAAAGGTTTTTCGTTTCGTTGTAAAAAGAGCAGGATGATGGCTCAATGCTCTTAGGTTTGAACAGTGATTTTTTTGTGATTTGCTAGTATTTTCTGTTGAGAAAGTTTATTTTTTACTTAACAATAAATATTTTTTCTAATTAGTTTCAAGTGAAATTATTGCAGGATTAATCCAGATTATATATTTGAAAGCTAAGAAAGGCCAGGGAATTAGATCTTGGCAACAGAAGAATAAATTAGCTAAAAATTGGTTAATTTCCATAAGCCTCGCTCATTACCAGACTCTCTTCAATCAAAACAAGTAGTCTGGTACTCATGGACCTTACGCTCTCCGTCATGGGCATTATGAACCAGGACGAAAACTTGCTGTGTAAGTTACAGTTTCGGTTGGTAGATCTTGGTAAGTATTTGTTTCTTTTTCAGAACTACTCTGCATCATTCTAACAGTTCGTGGTGACGAATTGCAAGTAAGGATTGACTTGTGCTACGAAACTCTATAAAATCAGAAGAATTGGTGTTTTCTGGTGATTCTAAATATGTAAAATTCACTAAGTTTAAAGTTATCCACCAAAAATTAAGAGCCTGAGGAAAAAACACCTCCAAAAGAATGATGAATCTTAATAGAAATCGCATAATCAAATTCAGTATATCAGAGAAAATTTTATCCAATATTTCAGGCCTCCATGTATAAAAACGTGAAATTTTTAATTTTTTCAGAGAAAAAGATCATGGATGCGTGTTCATTTTTTTGTGTGTTGGTCTTTTTCTTTTTTCTTCCTATGGGCGATCATGTCACTCCAATGGTCACACAAAATAGGAATTAACTTACTCGAAAGGAAATTAAAAAGTTCTAGTGCCCTTTTTACGTAGTAAAAAGACTTTACTGTGTTAAATTGGCGTTTTCTGCCATTTTGTAGCAAAGAATAACATTTGTGCCTTAAAGAAGACAAAAACGCTACTAATTAAAAATTCTGTGACATTTAATCAATTTAAAACAGTCAAAAAATTGTGAATTAAGGTTTTCGATTTCAGAGGCAGTAATGCCTCGTGGTAGAGCAGTCGCCCCTAAACATGCACGTACTCAATACAACCTTAAAGGTTGACAAAGATATTTATTTAAAAAAATTTAAAGCTTCATGGGTGCAACAAGGAAATTTTTGGAAGAGTGGGAGGGGGAGTGCCACCAAAAATTTTTTCACCAAAAACATTGTTTTATTTGTTTCTTTTAAATGATTGTTTTCTTTGTTTGTTTTAAATAAGAATTTTTCTCCTTTTCTTATTTATACATGTCCAAGGTCTTTTTATTACCTGGGGGTGATTTCCCCCTAGCTGCCTTTCCCGTGTTTGTGAGAGACATCCCTCTAACAAAATATTTGTTCAAAGAATTCACCTTGAAAACCGGGAGTGATAACCCTACTTGTTACAGTTAATTTTTAACGTTTCAAACCTTCCCCTCTTAATAAATACTTTAAAGGAGGCACATTTCCAGGGATGATTACCATTCTTGAAGTGTTTGTCATATAAACAGTAAACTTTAAAGTAAAAAGTGGGAGTTCAAGGAAAGAGTAGTAGCCTCCCTCACTTTTAAGAAAGGGTTGTGTAAACACTCTGTATTGGCAGCTTTTGAGTGAAGAGTGACCGTTATCAAAAGAAACCGGTATTTCTAAGAAAGAAATTTTGATTAAAATATGTGCGAAATGAAAATCTATTATTTATGAAGGTTATAAATATGTCAAACGAGCAACAGTTAAATTGCTTATCAAGCTATTAACACATTAAAATTTGCAAAGCTTTAGAATTAAGAATTAAACTCCCTGAAAATATGTGTGCTCTTGATGGATACTTTGGAACAAAATTCAACATAAATGAAAATACGTTAAGCCACTATTGACAAAAAGATAGAATTTCTGAATTGTCCAGAGCAGGATGATCATATATTTGAGAATGCGCAGCCATTATTCGTAGATTATTAAATAAGGTTCTAGTAGTAAGGCAATAGGAAATCCGACGAGTGATTGCGTAATATGACTTACCACGGGGCTGTCACCTATGGATCTGACGAGTGATTGCGTAATATGACTTACCACGGGTCAGTCACCTATTACTACGAACGGTACATGCCTTACCAGACGGGTTTCTAAGGTAACACCCATTTTTTTGGTGTCAATCGGAGAGAGAGCGGTGGTTACTCCATATACAGTAACTTGATTAGTAATTGGATTCAAATATAAGGAGTAATTTTCATTGCAGTTCATATTAGTAAGAGAATTGAATTCAGAGAGAGAATAGTTTATTTGAGAGGATATTAGTGGAGAATATAAAAGAAAAATTATACTAAAATGCAGAATTTAAGACTATTTTTTAGCTTTTAAAACAACCCTAAGCATTAAAACTTTAACGACGTCAAACAGTTCGTGATAATGAACTGTAAGTAAGGAGCGCCCGTCCTCAAAAGTAACCGAAATTCTAAAAAACAGAATTTTTGATACCTACAGATATATAAAAAAGAGTCAACTTTTTATGCTGATTTCAAATACATAAATTTCATTAGGTTTAGTCTTACTTATCAGAGGTTACGAGGCTGAGAAAATTTTCCTGATTTTTGAAAAAAAAGGGATAGACACCCCTTAAAAGTCAAGTGATCTTAATAAAAATCACACCATCAGATTTAGCGTAGCAGGGAGCCCAAATGATAAGGTTTCAAGCTCCTATCTGTAAAAATGTGGAATTTTCTATTTTTTGCCACGCAAAAGAAAGATCACGGATGCGTGTTTTTATTTCATCATGACTGACATTCAAAAATTAGCGGCGCAATATAACTAAATTAGCACGCATATATTTAGGGTAATGAGATACAGAAACCTCCTTGGTGTTACAATTTTATAGCTTTTATGAACGACGTTTGAAACACAAGGAAGGTCTTGGGAGCTATTTACCTAAGCTTTAATTCTTAAATCGTTTGTAAATTTTTAAAAGCTTTTCCTTTCATTAATAAAATCCGATGTTTTTTAAACTGTGATGTTCATATTTCTGAAAATTAAAATCCATCTTTATTAAAAAAAAAAAAAAAAAAAATTGCACCCAACTTAGATTCGTTTAACTTCACTAACATAATCCTCATATTTTATTTTTAAGTTTCAAGGGACACAATCCCTTTTTGACGATTCTGAGAACTAAAACCTCACCTTATTACAAAAAAATATGCAATAATGTACCCAACGAGGACTTGGACCAAACCCAACTTTATTAAAAAAAATCAATGTTATTAATAAAATCAGATGTTTTTAAACTGTGATGTTCATATTCCTGAAAATTAAAATTCAGCTTTATTAAAAAAAAAATGCAAAAAATGTACCCAATGAGGGCTTGGATGAAACCCAACTTTATTAAAAAAAAAATCAACGTTATTAATAAAATCAGATGTTTTTAAACTATGGTTGTGTGTGAACCTATAGCTTTTAATTACGTTTGATCTTCTTTCAGGATAAACCTGTGAAATTTCCTATCAAATATACCTCTCAGGCTTGGAATAGCCCATTTTGTGGTAATTGTCGGTTTACAGTGTTCGAATTGTTGAGCATAAGCACATGTGCAAACATATTCCATCTTAAGTGTGGAAGATGTAAAACCCCTATCATGGTTGACATGAGCAATGAACCTTTGCAATAAGAGCTGTGCTTGAAAATAAAACAAAATGATTCTAGTGTCCTATGAGTAAAGTGCTTAAAAAATGTATGTGAATTTGTTTATTAATAAAAAAAAATGCATACAACAACAATGTCCTTTTATTCTTCACTTTAGATTTCTTCTTCTTCGGTGCATGCACAGTTTCAACTAGCTAAGGCTAAGTTTGTTAAAGATGGGGTATTTTCTTATAAAATAGACTGTCGTGTTGTAGCATTTCACAGTTTGAGAATATTTACTAAAATTGAAACGCATGAACTGTTTAATTAGCTTATGAAGCTTTTTAAATAATGCTGGGAAATCCAGAGCCCCCTCCATGGAAAGATCCTCCCACCTAACCCCAACTCCCCACACTGGCCTTGGGAAGGCATAGGGGTTTTGCCCCCCAACTTATGTTAATTTCTGCTCGTTTTGAGTTTGACTCGATTATTTATTGTAATTTCTTTTCGGTTTGGGTTTCATTTATTTATAGATGCTGATTAGTGGTCGTTTCACTTTTTATAGATTATTTGATTTTATTTTTGCTCAATTTTTGTTTAATGGAATTCTTTACCTTTCTTTGAAAAACTTATTTTGTAGAAAAAGTCAATATAAAAGGGTTATTCAAATTCTTCCTTGAGTAGCTACCACTGTGAGGGATCTAAGCCTTTTTTGGCCCTTGATGCAATAGGCAATGGGATATTATAGTGAACATAGCTATAAATTTAATAACATAAAATCTTTGATTCAAGATGGGAAATGCATTAAGAACCTTACCTCTTTTCAGAGGTTAAGAGAAAGTTTGTTAAAGATGGGTCATATTTTGCCTATAAAATAGATTGTCGTGTTGTAGCATTTCACAGTTTGAGAATATTTACTAAAATTGAAACACATGAACTGTTTAATTAGCATAGGAAGCTTTTTAAATAATGCTGGGAAATCCAGAGCCCCCTCCATGGAAAGATCCTCCCACCTAACCCCCAACTCCCCACACTGGCCTTGGGAAGCCATAGGGGTTTTGCCCCCAACTTATGTTAATTTCTGCTCGTTTTGAGTTTGACTCGATTATTTATTGTAATTTCTTTTCAGTTTGGGTTTCATTTATTTATAGATGCTGATTAGTGGTAGTTTCACGTTTGGTAGATTATTTGATTTTATTTTTGCTCAATTTGTGTTTAATGGATTTCTTTACCTTTATTTGAAAAACTTATTTTGTAGAAAAAGTCAATATAAAAGGGTTATTCAAATTCTTCCTTGAGTAGCTACCACTGTGAGGGATCTAAGCCTTTTTTGGCCCTTGATGGAATAGGCAATGGGATATTATAGTGAACATAGCTATAAATTTAATAACATAAAATATTTGATTCAAGGTGTGAAATGCATTAAGAACCTTACCTCTTTTCAGAGGTTAAGAGACGTATTGTTTAATTAAAATAGGAAGCTTTTTTAAAAGTATAAAACGCTTTAATTTAGAGAGTATCATATTAAAAATATGCTTGGTTTAGCCTCCATCTGGGACTTCCGCTCTTTTCTTTATGTGTTTAAGTAGCTTGAAATTTAGGTCTTTAAGCTTGCAAGCTACCTACTGAGAAAACTGAAAATAATTTTTATTTTAGGATGTTGTTGATCAAACCCCCCAGCAAAAGCAAGCAAAGTTGGATGTCACCCCTGACAGCAATGTGAGTCATAGCAAAATACACCATGAAAATATCCCCTTGCACATTTTCGAAGATTCGAGTGCTACAAGAAAACAGATAAGGATGCTTATAAAAACACAAGAAAAAGATAGACATTAACTTCTATTTAAAGGAAGAGATGTGAGGCGCTATGCTCAGTTAAACAATGCAAGGAAGCATCCTATAGTGTTGTTATGCTAAATTTCCAATTGGGTTGTGAATGTTCGTTTCTAAAAGCAGTATTTTTTTGATTTCAAATAAAATTCGTTGGCTTTTTTAATACTCCCATTACTCAAAGGGCCCAGAGATTCTTAGAATATAGTTTATATCCTAGCCCCCTGCGATATAACCTATTCATCACTTGAAAAGCCCATATCTGAGGTAGTCACGGCTATTTTTTTATCAAGGAATTATCTGAATGCATTTAAGGTATAGTATGAACGGCTTGCAAAAAACACGAAAGTACTACTACTAGTAACAACTCACTGCACTACAAAACCATTTATTTCATTGAAATGCAAGAGTTTGAATATTTCAGTAGTGTTCTGTCGTGGTTTACCTTGTCACAGAATAGTTTACCATGTCACAGTTACATTCTCTTGATTTTTCAAAGTTCGTTTTGAATTTCTTTCATTGAAATGCAAGAGTTGGAATATTTCAGTAGTGTTTTGTTGTGCTTTACCTTGTCACAGTTACATTCTCTTAAATTTTCAAAGTTTATTTTGAATTTCTATCATTGAAATGCAAGAGTTGGAATATTTCGGTAGTGTTCTGTCATGGTTTACCTTGTCACAGTTACATTCTCTTGATTTTTCAAAGTTCATTTCGAATTTCTTTCATTGAAATGCAAGAGTTGGAATATTCCAGTAGTGTTTTGTCGTGGTTTAGCTTGTCACAGTTACATTCTCTTGATCTTTCAAAGTTCACTTTGGTTTTATTTCATTGAAATGCAAGAGTTGGAATATTTCAGTAGTGTTCTGTCGTGGTTTACCTTGTCACAGATACATTCTCTTGATTTTTCAAAGTTCATTTCGAATTTCTTTCATTGAAATGCAAGAGTTGGAATATTTCAGTAGTGTTTTGTTGTGCTTTACCTTGTCACAGTTACATTCTCTTGATCTTTCAAAGTTCACTTTGGTTTTATTTCATTGAAATGCAAGAGTTGGAATATTTCAGTAGTGTTCTGTCGTGGTTTACCTTGTCACAGTTACATTCTCTTAATTTTTCAAAGTTCATTTTGAATTTCTTTCCTGGAAATGCAAGAGTTGGAATATTTCAATAGTGTTTTGTCATGGTTTACCTTGTCACAGTTACATTTTCTTGATTTTTCAAAGTTCATTTTGAATTTCTTTGATTGAAATGCAAGAGTTGGAATATTTCAGTAGTGTTTTGTTATGGTTTACCTTGTCAGAGTTACATTTTTCTTGATTTTTCAAAGTTCATTTCGAATTTCTTTCATTGAAATGCAAGAATGGGAATATTTCAGTAGTGTTCTGTCGTGGATTACCTTGTCACAGTTACATTCTCTTTATCTTTCAAAGTTCACATTGGTTTTATTTCATTGAAATGCAAGAGTTGGAATATTTTAGTAGTGTTCTATCGTGGTTTACCCTGTCACAGATACATTCTCTTGATTTTTCAAAGTTCATTTCGAATTTCTTTCATTGAAATGCAAGAGTTGGAATATTTCAGTAGTGTTTTGTTGTGCTTTACTACATTATCTTGATCTTTCAAAGTTCACTTTGGTTTTATTTCATTGAAATGCAAGAGTTGGAATATTTCAGTAGTGTTCTGTCTTGGTTTACCTTGTCACAGATACATTCTCTTGATTTTTCAAAGTTCATTTTGAATTTCTTTCATTGAAATGCAAGAGTTGGATTTTGTTGTGCTTTACATTGTCACAGTTACATTCTCTTAATTTTTCAAAGTTCATTTTGAATTTTTTTCGTTGAAATGCGAGAGTTGGAATATTTCAGTAGTGTTTTGTCGTGGTTTACCTTATCCACGTTACATTCTCTTGATTTTTCAAAAAGTTCATTTTGAATTTCTTTCATTGAAATTCAAGAGTTGGTTTATTTCAGTAGTGTTTTGTCATGGTTTACGATTTCACAGTTACATTCTCTTGATTTTTCAAAGTCCATTTGGAATTTCTTTCCTGGAAATGCAAGAGTTGGAATATTTCAATAGTGCTTTATCGTGGTTTACCTTGTCACACTTACATTTTCTTGATTTTTCAAAGTTCATTTTGAATTTCTTTCATTGAAATGCAAGAATTGGAATATTTCAGTAGTGTTTTGTCGTGTTTTACCTTAACACAGTTACATTCTATTAATTTTTCAAAGTTCATTTTGAATTTCTATCGTTGAAATGCGCGCACGTAACCTCGTCTAAATTAACCTTAAAAAATGAAATAAAGCTATGTCGACTTTGCATGTTGATTTCACGACATTATTTTAGGTCTCTTGTATTTCACCGAAATAAAACCAAAGTGAACTTTGAAAAATCAAGAGAATGTAACTGTGACAAGGTAAACCACGACAAAACACTATTGAAATATTCCAACTCATGCATTTCATCGAAAGAAATCTAAAATGAACTTTGAAAAATTAAGAGAATGTAAGTGTGACAAGGTAAACCACAACAAAACACTACTAAAATATTCCAACTCTTGCATTTCACCGAAATAAAACCAAAGTGAACTTTGAATAATCAAGAGAATGTAACTGTGACAAGGTAAACCACGACAGAACACTACTGAAATATTCCAACTCTTGCATTTCAATGAAAGAAATTCGAAATGAACTTTGAACAATCAAGAGAATGTAACTCTGACATGGTAAACCACAACAAAACACTACTGAAATATTCCAACTCTTGCATTTCAAAGAAAAAATTCAAAATTAACTTTGAAAAAAATCAAGAAAATGTAACTGTGAGAAGGTAAACCACGACAAAACACTATTGAAATATTCCAACTCTTGCATTTCATCGAAAGAAATTCATAATGAACTTTGAAAAATTAAGAGAATGTAACTGTGACAAGGTAAACCACGACAAAACACTGCTTAAATATTCCAACTCTTGCATTTCAATGATAGAAATTCAAAATGAACTTTGAAAAATCAAGAGAATGTAACTGTGACAAGGTAAACCACAACAAAACACTACTGAAATATTCCAACGAAAGAAATTCAAAATGAACTTTGAAGAATCAAGAGAATGTAACTGTTACATGGTAAACCATTCTGTAACAAGGTAAACCACGACAGAACACTACTGAAATATTCCAACTCTTGCATTTCAATGAAATAAAACCAAAGTGAACTTTGAAAGATCAAGAGAATGTAACTGTGACAAGGTAAAGCACAACAAAACACTACTGAAATATTCCAACTCTTGCATTTCAATGAAAGAAATTCGAAATAAACTTTGAAAAATCAAGAGAATGTATCTGTGACAAGGTAAACCACGACAGAACACTACTGAAATATTCCAACTCTTGCATTTCAATGAAATAAAACCAAAGTGAACTTTGAAAGATCAAGAGAATGTAACTGTGACAAGGTAAACCACAACAAAACACTACTGAAATATTCCAACGAAAGAAATTCAAAATGAACTTTGAAAAATCAAGAAAATGTAAATGTGAAATGGTAAACCGCAACAAAACACTACTGAAATATTCCAACTCTTGCATTTCATCGAAAGAAATTCATAATGAACTTTGAAAAATCAAGAGAATGTAACTGTGGCAAGGTAAACCACAACAAAACACTACTGAAATATTCCAACTCTTGCATTTCAACGAAAGAAATTCAAATTGAACTTTGAAAAATCAAGAAAATGTAAATGTGAAATGGTAAACCACAACAAAACGCTGCTGAAATATTCCAACTCTTGCATTTCAATGATAGAAATTCAAAATGAACTTTGAAAAATCAAGAGAATGTAACTGTGACAAGGTAAACCACAACAAAACACTACTGAAATATTCCAACGAAAGAAATTCAAAATGAACTTTGAAAAATCAAGAAAATGTAAATGTGAAATGGTAAACCGCAACAAAACACTACTGAAATATTCCAACTCTTGCATTTCATCGAAAGAAATTCATAATGAACTTTGAAAAATCAAGAGAATGTAACTGTGGCAAGGTAAACCACAACAAAACACTACTGACATATTCCAACTCTTGCATTTCAACGAAAGAAATTCAAATTGAACTTTGAAAAATCAAGAAAATGTAAATGTGAAATGGTAATCCACAACAAAACGCTGCTGAAATATTCCAACTCTTGCATTTCAATGATAGAAATTCAAAATGAACTTTGAAAAATCAAGAGAATGTAACTGTGACAAGGTAAACCACGACAAAACACTACTGAAATATTCCAACGAAAGAAATTCAAAATGAACTTTGAAAAATCAAGAAAATGTAAATGTGAAATGGTAAACCGCAACAAAACACTACTGAAATATTCCAACTCTTGCATTTCAACGATAGAAATTCAAAATGAACTTTGAAAAATTGATAGAATGTAACTGTGTTAAGGTAAACCACAACAAAACACAACTGAAATATTCCAATTCTTGCATTTCAATGAAAGAAATTCAAAATGAACTTTGAAAAACCAAGAAAATGTAAGTGTGACAAGGTAAACCACGATAAAGCACTTTTGAAATATTCCAACTCTTGCATTTCCAGGAAAGAAATTCAAAATGGACTTTGAAAAATCAAGAGAATGTAACTGTGAAATCGTAAACCACGACAAAACACTACTGAAATAAACCAACTCTTGAATTTCAATGAAAGAAATTCAAAATGAACTTTTTGAAAAATCAAGAGAATGTAACTGTGACAAGGTAAACCACGACAAAACACTACTGAAATATTCCAACTCTCGCATTTCAACGAAAGAAATTCAAAATGAACTTTGAAAAATTAAGAGAATGTAACTGTGACAATGTGACACTACTGAAATAATCCAACTCTTGCATTTCAATGAAAGAAATTCAAAATGAACTTTGAAAAATCAAGAGAATGTATCTGTGACAAGGTAAACCATGACAGAACACTACTGAAATATTCCAACTCTTGCATTTCAATGAAATAAAACCAAAGTGAACTTTGAAAGATCAAGAGAATGTAGTAAAGCACAACAAAACACTACTGAAATATTCCAACTCTTGCATTTCAATGAAAGAAATTCGAAATGAACTTTGAAAAATCAAGAGAATGTATCTGTGACAGGGTAAACCACGATAGAACACTACTAAAATATTCCAACTCTTGCATTTCAATGAAATAAAACCAAAGTGAACTTTGAAAGATCAAGAGAATGTAACTGTGACAAGGTAAACCACGACAGAACACTACTGAAATATTCCAACTCTTGCATTTCAATGAAAGAAATTCGAAATGAACTTTGAAAAATCAAGAAAAATGTAACTCTGACAAGGTAAACCATAACAAAACACTACTGAAATATTCCAACTCTTGCATTTCAATGAAAGAAATTCAAAATGAACTTTGAAAAATCAAGAAAATGTAACTGTGACAAGGTAAACCATGACAAAACACTATTGAAATATTCCAACTCTTGCATGTCCAGGAAAGAAATTCAAAATGAACTTTGAAAAATTAAGAGAATGTAACTGTGACAAGGTAAACGACGACAAAACACTACTGAAATATTCCAACTCTTGCATTTCAATGATAGAAATTCAAAATGAACTTTGAAAAATTAAGAGAATGTAACTGTGACAAGGTAAACCGCAACAAAACACTACTGAAATATTCCAACTCTTGCATTTCAACGAAAGAAATTCAAAATGAACTTTGAAGAATCAAGAGAATGTAACTGTTACATGGTAAACCATTCTGTGACAAGGTAAACCACGACAGAACACTACTGAAATATTCCAACTCTTGCATTTCAATGAAATAAAACCAAAGTGAACTTTGAAATATCAAGAGAATGTAACTGTGACAAGGTAAAGCACAATAAAACACTACTGAAATATTCCAACTCTTGCATTTCAATGAAAGAAAT
Organism: Artemia sinica; assembly: GCA_027921565.1. Lineage (NCBI taxonomy): Eukaryota > Metazoa > Arthropoda > Branchiopoda > Anostraca > Artemiidae > Artemia > Artemia sinica. Next base: position 45,162,435 of record CM051262.1, on the reverse strand, counting down.
TCGAAATGATTTTTGAAAAATCAAGAGAATGTATCTGTGACAAGGTAAACCACGACAGAACACTACTGAAATATTCCAACTCTTGCATTTCAATGAAATAAAACCAAAGTGAACTTTGAAATATCAAGAGAATGTAACTGTGACAAGCTAAACCACGACAAAACACTACTGAAATATTCCAACTCTTGCATTTCAATGAAAGAAATTCGAAATGATTTTTGAAAAATCAAGAGAACGTAACTGTGACAAGGTAAACCATTAAAGAACACTACCGAAATATTCCAACTCTTGCATTTCAATGATAGAAATTCAAAATAAACTTTGAAAAATTAAGAGAATGTAACTGTGACAAGGTAAAGCACAACAAAACACTACTGAAATATTCCAACTCTTGCATTTCAATGAAAGAAATTCAAAATGAACTTTGAAAAATCAAGAGAATGTAACTGTGTAATGGTAAACCATTCTGTGACAAGGTAAACCACGACAGAACACTACTGAAATATTCAAACTCTTGCATTTCAATGAAATAAATGGTTTTGTAGTGCAGTGAGTTGTTACTAGTAGTAGTACTTTCGTGTTTTTTGCAAGCCGTTCATACTATACCTTAAATGCATTCAGATAATTCCTTGATAAAAAAAATAGCCGTGACTACCTCAGATATGGGCTTTTCAAGTGACGAATAGGTTATATCGCAGGGGGCTAGGATATAAACTATATTCTAAGAATCTCTGGGCCCTTTGAGTAATGGGAGTATTAAAAAAGCCAACGAATTTTATTTGAAATCAAAAAAATACTGCTTTTAGAAACGAACATTCACAGACCAATTGGAAATTTAGCATAACATCACTATAGGATGCTTCCTTGCATTGTTTAACTGAGCACAGCGCCTCACATCTCTTCCTTTAAATAGAAGTGAATGTCTATCTTTTTCTTGTGTTTTTATAAGCATCCTTATCTGTTTTCTTGTAGCACTCGAATCTTCGAAAATGTGCAAGGGGATATTTTCATGGTGTATTTTGCTATGACTCACATTGCTGTCAGGGGTGACATCCAACTTTGCTCGCTTTTGCTAGGGGGTTTGATCAACAACATCCTAAAATAAAAATTATTTTCAGTTTTCTCAGTAGGTAGCTTGCAAGCTTAAAGACCTAAATTTCAAGCTACTTAAACACATAAAGAAAAGAGTGGAAGTCCTAGATGGAGGCTAAACCAAGCATATTTTTAATATGATACTCTCTAAATTAAAGCGTTTTATACTTTTAAAAAAGCTTCCTATTTTAATTAAACAATACGTCTCTTAACCTCTGAAAAGAGGTAAGGTTCTTAATGCATTTCACATCTTGAATCAAATATTTTATGTTATTAAATTTATAGCTATGTTCACTATAATATCCCATTGCCTATTGCATCAAGAGCCAAAAAAGGCTTAGATCCCTCACAGTGGTAGCTACTCAAGGAAGAATTTGAATAACCCTTTTATATTGACTTTTTCTACAAAATAAGTTTTTCAAAGAAAGGTAAAGAAATCCATTAAACACAAATTGAGCAAAAATAAAATCAAATAATCTACCAAACATGAAACTACCACTAATCAGCATCTATAAATAAATGAAACCCAAACTGAAAAGAAATTACAATAAATAATCGAGTCAAACTCAAAACGAGCAGAAATTAACATAAGTTGGGGGCAAAACCCCTATGCCTTCCCAAGGCCAGTGTGGGGAGTTGGGGGTTAGGTGGGAGGATCTTTCCATGGAGGGGGCTCTGGATTTCCCAGCATTATTTAAAAAGCTTCCTATGCTAATTAAAAAGTTCATGTGTTTCAATTTTAGTAAATATTCTCAAACTGTGAAATGCTACAACACGACAATCTATTTTATAGGCAAAATATGACCCATCTTTAACAAACTTTCTCTTAACCTCTGAAAAGAGGTAAGGTTCTTAATGCATTTCACATCTTGAATCGAAGATTTTATGTTATTAAATTTATAGCTATGTTCACTATAATATCCCATTGCCTATTGCATCAAGGGCCAAAAAAGGCTTAGATCCCTCACAGTGGTAGCTACTCAAGGAAGAATTTGAATAACCCTTTTATATTGACTTTTTCTACAAAATAAGTTTTTCAAAGAAAGGTAAAGAATTCCATTAAACAAAAATTGAGCAAAAATAAAATCAAATAATCTATAAAAAGTGAAACGACCACTAATCAGCATCTATAAATAAATGAAACCCAAACCGAAAAGAAATTACAATAAATAATCGAGTCAAACTCAAAACGAGTAGAAATTAACATAAGTTGGGGGGAAAAACCCCTATGCCTTCCCAAGGCCAGTGTGGGGAGTTGGGGTTAGGTGGGAGGATCTTTCCATGGAGGGGGCTCTGGATTTCCCAGCATTATTTAAAAAGCTTCCTATGCTAATTAAAAAGTTCATGTGTTTCAATTTTAGTAAATATTCTCAAACTGTGAAATGCTACAACACGACAGTCTATTTTATAGGCAAAATATGACCCATCTTTAACAAACTTAGCCTTAGCTAGTTGAAACTGTGCATAAATTCTTCATTTTTTTTTTGTCGCGTTGCTTAGGTAATAAAGGAATATTTAGTATATTTTCTTAATTTGTGTGTTTTTTAAGAAAATACCCCATCTTTAACAAACTTAGCCTTAGCTAGTTGAAACTGTGCATGCACCGAAGAAGAAGAAATCTAAAGTGAAGAATAAAAGGACATTGTTGTTGTATGCATTTTTTTTTATTAATAAACAAATTCACATACATTTTTTAAGCACTTTACTCATAGGACACTAGAATCATTTTGTTTTATTTTCAAGCAAAGCTCTTATTGCAAAGGTTCATTGCTCATGTCAACTATGATAGGGGTTTTACATCTTCCATACTTAAGATGGAATATGTTTGCACATGTGCTTATGCTCAACAATTCGAACACTGTAAACCGACATTTACTACAAAATGGGTTATTCCAAGCCTGAGAGGTATATTTGATAGGAAATTTCACAGGTTTATCCTGAAAGAAGATCAAACGTAATTAAAAGCTATAGGTTCACACAAAACCATAGTTTAAAAACATCTGATTTTATTAATAACGTTGATTTTTTTTTAATAAAGTTGGGTTTCATCCAAGCCCTCATTGGGTACATTTTTTGCATTTTTTTTTAATAAAGCTGAATTTAAATTTTCAGGAATATGAACATCACAGTTTAAAAACATCTGATTTTATTAATAACATTGATTTTTTTTAATAAAGTTGGGTTTGGTCCAAGTCCTCGTTGGGTACATTATTGCATATTTTTTTGTAATAAGGTGAGGTTTTAGTTCTCAGAATCGTCAAAAGGGGATTGTGTCCCTTGAAACTTAAAAATAAAATATGAGGATTATGTTAGTGAAGTTAAACGAATCTAAGTTGGGTACAATTTTTTTTTTTTTTTAATAAAGATGGATTTTAATTTTCAGAAATATGAACATCACAGTTTAAAAAACATCGGATTTTATTAATGAAAGGAAAAGCTTTTAAAAATTTACAAACGATTTAAGAATTAAAGCTTAGGTAAATAGCTCCCAAGACCTTCCTTGTGTTTCAAACGTCGTTCATAAAAGCTATAAAATTGTAACACCCAGGAGGTTTCTGTGTCTCATTACCCTAAATATATGCATGCTAATTTAGTTATATTGCGCCGCTAATTTTTGCATGTCAGTCGTGATGAAATAAAAACACGCATCCGTGATCTTTCTTTTGCGTGGCAAAAAATAGAAAATTCCACATTTTTACAGATAGGAGCTTGAAACCTTATCATTTTGGCTCCCTGCTACGCTAAATCTGATGGTGTGATTTTTATTAAGATCACTTGACTTTTAAGGGGTGTCTATCCCTTTTTTTCAAAAATCAGGAAAATTTTCTCAGCCTCGTAACCTCTGATAGGTAAGACTAAACCTAATGAAATTTATGTATTTGAAATCAGCATAAAAAGTTGACTCTTTTTTATATATCTGTAGGTATCAAAAATTCTGTTTTTTAGAATTTCGGTTACTTTTGAGGACGGGCGCTCCTTATCGCGAACTGTTTGACGTCGTTGAAGTTTTAATGCTTAGGGTTGTCTTAAAAGCTAAAAAATAGTCTTAAATTCTGCATTTTAGTATAATTTTTCTTTTATATTCTCCACTAATATCCTCTCAAATAAACTATTCTCTCTCTGAATTCAATTCTCTTACTAATATGAACTACAATGAAAATTACTCCTTATATTTGAATCCAATTAATAATCAAGTTACTGTATATGGAGTAACCACCGCTCTCTCTCCGATTGACACCAAAAAAATGGGTGTTACCTTAGAAACCCGTCTGGTAAGGCATGTACCGTTCGTAGTAATAGGTGACTGACCCGTGGTAAGTCATATTACGCAATCACTCGTCGGATCCATAGGTGACTGCCCCGTGGTAAGTCATATTACGCAATCACTCGTCGGATTCCCTATTGCCTTACTACTGGTTCTTTCGAACGAAAGTTTAAAGAATGAAACCCAAAACGAACAGAAATTACAATAAATAACCGAGTCAAACTCAAAACAAGCAGAAATTAACATGAGTAGGGCTCAAAACCCCCTATACCTTCCCAAGGCCAGAACATAATTTGCACTTTACTGAAAAATATAAATGTTTTTACTTTCATAACTTTAATAAATCAAATAATATTAACATTTTGATTACTAAATATCAGTATATGTATATTAAACTGACAATTCACATTCGTTTGTATTTTTTTCAGTATAGTGAAAATTATGTTCTGGCCTTGGGAAGGCATAGGGGTTTTGAGCCCTACGCATGGTAATTTCTGCTCCTTTTAAGTTTGACTCGGTTATTTATTGTAATTTCTGTTCGTTTTGGGTTTCATTTATTTATCGATGCTGATTTGTGGTAGTTTCACGCTTGGTAGGTTATTTGTTTTTATTTTTTGCTCATTTTTGGTTTAATGGATTTCTTTACTTTTCCTTGAAAAACTCATTTTGTGGAAAAGGTTTTTTTTATTTAATTTCTGTTCGTTTTATATTGACATAGTCATTTCAGGGAAAAGTAAATAACACTTTAAATCTTTTCTTTTTTTAAGACTTTATAGTTTGGCCTGCTATTTGTATGATGGAGAAAAAAAATTCAGCAATTTTTAACAACATACAGCCTTTTAAAAATCCGGACACAAATGGTAGTGTTTAATTTAGTTCCATACATCCTCTAGTTGACCTGAAATAGAAAACTTGATGCCATTTGCAAAAACAAATCTGATTACTTTCTTTGATAGCTTGGATACACTTACGCTATTTTGATTTGGTTAAATTTTAAGAGCAGAAGTAGCCCCGAAAGTTTGAACATGATACATTCAGTCGTTCTTGGGATACTGCTGAGATGCCGTATTGGGAATTAGCATGAAAACAGTGCATTTTAAATTAATCTTAAGGTAACATTTAGTTTTTAAACATAATGGACAAATCCGAGGGTGGGCGTGGGAGGGGGACTAGTTGCCATCTAATCACTTTCAACTATTGAAAAGGGCATTAGTCCTTTCTATTTTCAGTCGAATGAGCCCTTTTCGAAGTTCTTACGACGAATCCTTCGCTATGAAGTGCCCTGGTCTAAACAAAAAAAAATAGTAATTCATTATACCCAGATCGATCTTTACTATAAAAATGTCAAGCCTTCCAATCACTTCCGACAATTAAAAAGGGCACTAGCCCTTTCAATTTCCAATCGAATGAGCCCTTTTTGAGTTTCTACGACAAAGTTTTCTATAAACACCTTATATGCCCCCAGGGCATAACTTACAACCCTTGCCCTGAGGGCTGAGAGAGGGTTGTCATCCTCAAAGACCTAATTTCCAGAACTTTCAACTACGTTAAACAAAAGTTCTATCTCAGAATTTTGATTGGATGTGTTTGGGGAAACGTTGGGTTTGAGAGGGGGGGTTATTTGCCCTTCAATCACTTTCGACTATTAAAAAGGGCACTCTCCCTTTCAATTTCCAATCAAATGAACCCTTTTGAAGTTTCTACGACAAAACTTTCTCTAAAAGCCTTGTATGCCCCCAGGGCATAACTTACAACCTTTACCCTGAGGGTTGTGGGTGGGGAAGGATTGTCATCCTCAAAAACCTAATTTCCAGAACCTTCAACTACGTTGAGCAAAATGAACATCTCAAAATTTTGATTGGATATGTTTGGGAAAATGGTGCGTGAGAGGGGGGTTAGTTGCTCTTCAATCACTTTCGACTATTAAAAAGGGCTTTACCTGTTTCAATTTAAAATCGAATGAGCCCTTTTTGAAGTTTCTACGACAACTCTTTCCATAAAAAACCTCACAAGCCCCCAGGGCATAGCTTACAACCCTTACCCTGAGGGCTGTGGGGATTTGTCATCCACAAAGACATAATTTCTAGAACTTTCAACTACGTAGCAAAAAATGGCTCTCTCAAAATTTTGATTGTAGGCTATATGTTTGGGGAATTGGTGGGCATGAGAGTGGGATTAGTTGCCCTCCAATTACTTTCGACTATTAAAAAGGGCACTGGCCATTTCAATTTCCAATCCAATAAGCCCTTTTTGAAGTTTCTACGACAACGCTTTCTATAAAAACCTTATATGCCCTCAGGGCATAACTTACAACCCTTGCCCTGAGGACCCTGGGTGGGGGGGGTTGTCCTCCAATCACTTTTGACTATTAAAAAGGACACTAGCCCTTTGAATTACCCATCGAATGCACCCTTTTCCAAGTTTCTACGACAAAGCTTTCAATAAAAACCTAATATGCCCCAGGGCATAACTTGTAACCCTCGCTCTGATGGCTTTGAGGGGGAGGGGTTTTCATCCTCAAAGGCTTAATTTCCAGAACTTGCAACTACGTTGAACAAAATGGCTATCTCAAAATTTAGATTGGATGTGTTTGGATAAATGATGGGCGTGAGAGGGAGTTAGTTACCCTCCAATCACTTTCGACTATTAAATAAGGCACTAGCCCTTTGAATTTCAAATCGAATGAGCCCTTTTTCAAGTTTCTACGACAAATCTTTCAGTGAAAACTTTATATGCCCCCAGGGCATAACTTATAACCCCTGCCCTGAAGACTTGGGGGGGGGGGGGTGTCCTGCTCAAAAGTATAATTTCCAGAACTTTCAACTACGTTGAAAAGATGGCTATATCAAAATTTTTATTGGATGTGTTTGGGGAAATGGTGGGCGTGGAAGGGGTGTTAGTTGACTTCTAATCACTTTTGACTATTAAGAATGGCATTAGCCATTTCAATTTCCAATCGAATAAGCCCTTTTCGAAGTTTTTACGACAACGCTTTCTGGAGAAGCCTTATATGCACCCAGGGCATAACTTACAACCCTTGCCCAGAGGAATGGGGGGGGGGGGTTGTCATCCTCAAAGACCTAATTTCCAGAACTTTCAACTACGTTGAATAAAATGGCTATCTAAAACTTTTGACTGCATGTGTTTGGGGAAAAAGTGGGCGTGAGAGGGGGATTTACTGCCCTCCAATCACTTTCGACTATTAAAAAGGGCACTAGCCCTTTGAATTTCCAATCGAATGTGCCTTTTTTGAAGTTTCTACGACAACGCTTTCTATGAAAACCTTATATGCCCCCAGAGCATAACTTTCCCTTGCCCTGAGGGCTGTGGGGGAGTGTCCTCCTCAAAAACATAATTTCTATCTGGAAATCAACTACGCTGAACAAAATGCCTATCTCAAAATTTTGATTGAACGTGTTTCGGGAAATTGTGGGCGTGGAAGGGGTATGAGTTGCCTTCCGATCACTTTCGACTATTAAAAAGGGCACAAGCCTCTCCAATTTCCAATTGAATGAGTCGTTTCCAAAGTTTCTACGACAACGTCTTCGACACAAAGTGCCCTGGTCTAAAGTAAAAAAAAAATAAAAATAATACATTGTGCCAGCATCGTTCTTATATGCCCCCAGGGCATAAATTACAACCCTTGCCCTGAGGGCTGTGAGGGAGTGTCCTTCTCAAAAACATAATTTCTATCTGAAACTTCCAATCACTTTCGACTATTAAAAAGGGCACTAGCTGTTCCAATTTCCAATCAAATGAGCCCTTTTCCAAGTTTCTACGACAACTCCTTCGATACGAAGTGCCCTGGTATAAAAAAAAAAACAAAAAAATAAATAATACATTATGCCAACATCGTTGCTTACTTACTCCAATTAAATTTTCTTACTCCAGTTAAAAAGCCTTTGTATTTCAGAAGTCTTTTCGTTTGGCTAAAAAAAAAAATCAGCCAGGAAGTCAAACTTTTGCGGAAAGAGTGAGGATTGAGGAAAAAGGGCCAGTCCCCCCCCTCATATACGGAATAGTTTCTGTTCGTTTTTAATTTTCAATGTTGCTCCATACGTTCAGTTGATTTTTTTTTAATTCAATTTCTGATGGTTTTTCAAATTACGGTGGGAAATCCGCCTCTCTTCCCGAGAAAAATTCCCCAAAAATTCCTTCCCCTAAGCAAAAGTTCCTCCCACGGAAAATTACTCATGAAAAATTTGCCATGCAGCTGAAGCTTTTAGGGAAGACTTGAGGGCTGAACTAGATCAAAAGCCACTATGTGCATCCATGTTTTTTAAAGGGTGTATCTGCAATATCTCAGGGACGGCTAAGGGTATTAAGCTAAAAATTTAAGTTCGTCTTGGGGTAAATAAAATACTATATGCTTCCAGTTTATAAAAAGGGCGTATCTGCATCATCTCAGGAACTTCTAAGGGTACTAAGTTGAAACTTTCAGGAAAATTCGAGTTTATTTGCCAAATCGTAAGACACTGTGAGCATCCAGATTGTCGTAAGATCTCATCTCAGAGACTCTCCAAGGGAATTAAGTTGAAACTTCAAGTGAAAAGGGCGCTGGACAAAATCAAAAGATACAATATGCATCCAAGTGGTCAAAAGGCTGCATCTGCAAAGTATCAGAAACGGCTATGGGTGTCTAGTTGAAACTATCAGGGCAGGTTGAGGGAGATTTTGAAGTAAATCAGAAGGCACTATGTACATCTATGCTGTCAAAATGGTGTACCTGTTAAGATAAATTAAAACACCATTTGAGTTTTTAATTTACCAAAGGAGCGTACCTGCAAAATTTCAGGAGTAGCCGTTACTTTTCAAACAACTATTAAAGAGCTAAGGGTATTAAGTTCAAATTTTCTGGGAATGTCATTTTCTGGGAATATTGAACTGAATCAAAAGCCACTTAGTACATCATGGTTGTCAAATTACCTTTGTGCAGTGAACTAAGGGCATCTAAGGGTGCTAAGTTGAAACTTCCAGGGAAACTTTTGGGTCTGGGGTGATTTTCAACAAAATCATAAGCACCCTCTGCACCCAGGTTGTCAAAATGGCATAGCTGCAATATCTTAGGAACGTCTATGGGTATTCAGTTAAAATTTATAGGGAATGGTCAGGAGGGTGCTGAACAAGCACAATGACGCTATAGATTAATGTCATAAAAAAAACATTTAAAATACCTTAGGAATGCTAAGAGTATTAATTTGAAATTTTCAGAGAATGTAGACAAGAATATTGTACTAAATCACGAGACACTAAGTGCGTTGTAGTTGTCAAAATGTCATCTATGCAATAATTCAGAAACCGCTAAAGGTATTAGGCTGAAAAATTCAGGGAAAGTTTAGGGGATGCTGAACTAAATCAGGAGACACCCTGTGTGTCCGGGTTTTTAAAAGGGCATGTCTGCAATGTCTCAGGAAGGATTAAGTGTATTAAATTAAAACCTTCGGGAGGGTACAGAGAAGGCTGAACTAAATTGAAAGAAACTATATGCATCTAAGTATTCAAAATAGTATCAATCATTTATTCATACTTAAACACTATTACAAACGCGACACAGTTATTCGGCCCTAGAATCTTAGCTGGTTGCGGGCCACATAGCACAATATTAAGACACTAAAAAAAACACCAACAATACACTAAATCACGCAACTTATAAAAAATAAAAAAAGGAGGATTTGCACTAGAATTAGTAAAAAAAAACACAAGTAGCATTAATAAAAATAGTGGTAACTAGAAACCAAGAAAGTAGAGCAAACAGAAAAGAACAAGTTGGTATTAGAACATGAAAAAGAAAAGACAAGGAGTTTGAAAGCAGGGAAGATTCTTGAAAATAGTTTTAAAAGAAGAGGAGAGAGATATATCAGTTGGGATAAAATTTCAAAGTGAAATTGATCAAAATTGGTGGATTTTTGGCATTATTTAAAATAAACCTCCGTAATTTTTTGGCTATTTAGCCAAAAATATCATGCCATGTTTTTCACATCGCATATTAGCCCTGTCGAGTAATTGCTGGGCTTTTGGAGGTGATTGAGGACAGATCATTTCCATTTATCAAGAAATTATTGTCATCAGTGAAAATGAGTGGATGCACGTCTGAGGCAAGCCTATCAAGAAGGTCATTAATGTAAATCAAAACCAAGAGGGGACCAAGTGCTAATCCTTGAAGAGGAGCTTTATGTATTGCAGATGGCAAAGAAGAAAAACTTCCAGCTGATACGTACTAGGACCAGGGAGGGATCCATGATTTTTTTTTAGGGGGGGCGCAAAATAGGTTGATCCGAAAACATGCTTTAGGAGCAAGTTCAAGTAACGCAAATTTGCGTTAATTAAGTAAATTACACTACTTTAGACTATGTTAGGGGGCACGCGCCCACCTCCCCCCTGAATCTGCCACTGACTAGGACCTTCCAAGCAGGTAAGACTTGAACAAATTGTGGGGTATTCCAGGCACACCAGATGACAAAAGTTTTTTAAGAAGAACCATGTGAAAAACCATGTCTAAAGCTCAGGGGCATCACTAGCCTTTACCTTTGGAAGGGGGACGTCCAAAATTTGCCGACAAAATTCTGGTAGGTGCCGACGACAACCAATGTGTTTAACTTTGTTTTTGTGTGTTAAAATAATGTTTATTAGTTTATTAAAATTGTCTCACATTGTAGAGAAAAACACAGGTATAAAAGCAAAATCAAGTCAAAGAAAATAAGCTAAACTTTAAGGCTGCGCAGCTTTTCAACTTTCCACTTTTCTACAAGTAGGTTGAGATCAATTTTTTCCAGTAGGTCTTTTTCTGACATCATGAGCATGAAATGGTCAAGTCGATCGTTTCCAATAGTTGACCTCAATTTGCCAAACTGAATGCATGCTCTGTAAGCTAAAGGCAACCCTCGTCTGTTCTTTTTCGCTAGAGAGAACAACTCGGAAAACTCAGTGATGTTTCCAGCACTTTTGCAATCTCTGCAAAAAGTACGACAATGTTCCCAGTAGAGATGGGGGTACCAGCCCGGTACGAACACCCTGCTGCCATCTACAATTTAGTTTAATGCTGACGGGACATAATTTATTCAAGGATTATCGATCGAGTCTAATGGGGGGGGGGTGTGTCAAGGTCAATCGATCTGTTGTTGTTTGGCCACGTGCGAATGACATGAGGGGTGATTTACATAATGCTGACGGGACATAATTTATTCAAGGATTATCGATCGAGTCTAATGGGGGGGGGGGTGTGTCAAGGTCAATCGATCTGTTGTTGTTTGGCCACGTGCGAATGACATGAGGGTGATTTACATAATCGATGGGGGAATTATTGATTCACGAGCGTGGGGAATTATGAAACAATATGGTCATAGAGTCCCTAGGGAGAAAGATTACGTAATCGCTCAATGACCTCTTTTTCCAAGATCGATTTATTTGTTGTTTCTATGTGTAATAACTCCGGGACGAAGGTTGCACATGCGCATTGAATTCTAACGGGAACAATGTTATTGATCTAGGACTCAAGGGGGAAGTGAATTTCCGAGAAATTGATTGCGTAATCGATTGGGAATTTTATTGATCCGATAACGGGAAACAGTTAGATCACAGGTCTCCTTCTCAGCCAATCAGAGGGCTTGTTTACATATTAGCGGCGGAGGGAATATAAAGAAAGGATTTTTGCTAGAGTTTTATTAGTCTGTGAATAGAATTCAAGGAGTGAGAAGAAGAAGAACAGTTTGACTTTACTCATTTGGATATATATTTGTGATGGCGATGAGTGGAATGTTTACCCTATTAGAAGTTGATAGTGGAGTTGATGATAATAGTACAAGAGCACCAAACATTGCGGTGGAAATCACGAAAGGTTCACGGCTTTGTCTGGAATGGGATGCAGTATATGCAAGATATGTGATATCCTTGAGCAAATTTAAAATGGAGGATCAATTATGTTTTGCCGCTAAAGTTGATATAGCACATGTGAATAGACTTCAATGTGCTTTAAGTGCATTGGTGAAACATATTGAAGACAATAAACAGTATCGCTGATTGTACATGCTCTGTATTATTGATGTTGTTGTTGTTCTAATTATTCAATAAAATTGTTTCGAAATCGATAATGTTCCCTTTCTTTTCTGGCTATAGGGCTAACGAATCAGGGTCAGTCTAGAGTCAGCAGTCGGAGTGAAAGGATTGAAAAATGAATAAATTTGAGAAAGAGAGAATTAGATCAAATCTAGTGTTTATGGAAAAACATTTGATTTTGGATGATGATTTTCTCGAGTTATCTCTTAAACGCAGGATATTCTCTTGTCCGGGAACACTTGACAATATAATGAGGAGTGATTCTCCCCCATTGGACTATTGTATGAAACTTTTAAAATGTGATTCAAATGCTTATAGCCAATTTATTGATATATTAATTGAAACAAAGCAGAATCATATTGTGGATATACTTTTGAAAATATTGCCAGTGGATTCAATGTAGATGGCTCCCCCATCATTCGAAAGAGGTAACGTCACAGAGCTACTCCTCTCTCCCACCATTTCCCTCCACCTTGAATTTATCGAACGAAGAGGATCAGTTTCGTTTTAGCTGTGAGTGAGTTGACATCGGAAACCGAAAAATGTTCTATATATGTCCATTGTGTATGTACACTCTTGGCAGTTGGAATCAATGTGAGAATTGTACAATTATTGATGACTATAGTGAAAAGTGTAAATTATGTAATCCTTGTAAATTACATAGAGGCTATGCAGTACAAATTAAAGGATGTAATTCATGTCTTGAGGAGGTGTGTGACTCTCATCCTAGAGGACACCTGTGCTCCAATTGTCACTATGATAAATGTGATCAGTGGGAGAATACTTACCCCGCTATGATTGGAAAGAATCCTAAACGTGATTTTAGTTTATTTCTACGAGATTGGTATCGTCGTGGATTTAAATTATTCTGGGAAGAGGAATCTGGACTACGATTCAACTGTTGGGGTAACAAGACAATCTGGTTTCTACGTCATCGCTGTGATGACACCACCTACTATGACTATAAACCAAGTGATTTTTATTTGGCTGTGACGGAATGTGATTCACCATTTGAAAATATTGTATGTGATATTGCTTCAAATAGACAGATTGAAACTCGTGAATTTCACAATATGAATGCAAATAGTATCATTGACTATACAAAGAGATATGACAAGAGTGAAGTTACATTGTACTGTAGAAAATGTAACCCTGACTTTGCAGTCAATCAAGATCAATATACAGTGAATCAAAATGATTTACCAACATTAGTGGTTCACGACAGTTGCCTATACATCGAAGATGAAGAAATCTAAAGTGAAGATTTAAAGACATTGTTGTATATATATGCATTTTATTAATAAACAAATTCACAAACATTTTTTAAGCACTTTACTCTTAGGGCACTGAAATCAATACTATATAGATCTGAGAGGATATTTTCCACTAGAAAGTCGTTCAGACGTGGATTGTCAACATAAATGTGGAGAAACTGCTTGTAAGTATAGCCGCGACATCGGAACACAAAATATAGTAGTGCATGGAAGCCGCAGCTTTTAGTCGTTAGATCCTGTACCCTCTTTCGATTTTGAATAATAGTTTTCCCACTGCTCTCAATATAGTTGCTGATGTGAGGCGTGTAGAATGTATAGGGTAGACCAAGAGGATCAAAAAATTCAATCGTCTTCATTGTTTGAAAGATGCACAGCCAATGACCCGTCTGCACAGTCGACGGACTGCTATTAACAATAATCAAGGTATTGTTCGCGCTTTGAATTTTTCCAAGATAGTCTGAGGGCAGACAATAGGATTTGTACTGGGACATGTAGGGGTCCATATTAAATACATTGATTATTTGACTGGTGTTCATGGCGCCAAGTCTAGTAGAACACTGCCTTCGGGAGTGATTTCCCAATAGGTTTCATATTGCTTTGGTGAGATTAGGGCAATACTCTCAGCCAATGGGTCGGCAAATGTACACTCTAAACGCACACTCCCCGTACGTACTATACTCATATCCTGTGTACCCGACAAATCCAGTACAATGATACCATGTGTTTTAGCAAACATATCTTCGGTTATACCATTTTCAAATAGTTGAGAGTCATGGTCTAGGGTTTGCATGGTCAACTCGTACAATGTTCTATAGGATTTATCAAAAGATAGATTGTAGAGTGGGATGCCGTTTACTTTGCACACAAGAGATGAAAGTCCAAACATCTCGAATTTATGTGGACATTCAGTCCATGATCCTATTGCACTGGCGCTTTTTACAAAGGCCAAAGCCAATTTCGAGGGGATTTCGCCATTGATAAAGGATGAATCGGTGAAGGTGCGTGAGCCCATTGCAATATGACGTTGATTGGTGATTGTATGAGGAACAAGTAGTTTAATATTGTTGCCATTGGCTCTCAGTTTTTCCACGGCCAAAGCAACAGAACTCATAACCTGTTGTTTGCGTACATGAAGTATTGCCGAGGTGAGGGAGAGACTTACATCAGGATTGGCAGCAAGTTCTTTTCTCAATATGAAATTGGAGGGTGCAAGCGTCAATTTTATATCCACTTTAACATTGGGCGGTAGCCATTGGGGTATATTAAATATTTCATGATATATTTTTCCAACTAGATGTAATTCACTAGTTGTAGCATTTTTAAGTGCATCTGTACTATCAGTATTAGTAATATATTCATATCCATTGGAGGCGCCTCTCAATTCCTTGTATGACTTGGGTGTCATCAGCATGAATTGCATATAGCTTGTATAATTTGAGAGATTGTTGCTTGTGCTCACCAGCGTGCCATTGATGTAGACACTAATTTGACGAAATAAATTATGTAGTATACAATTTTCATAGGATATCCCATCGGCCCGAATTGGCATTGTATTATCGGATTTCCGGACTTTCATTTGCAAATCTATAAATGTTGAAGACATGTCCATAAAGTAGTCTTCATTGGAATAAATTTGAAAGTGGATATTATCGGAGAGGGGTTGTTGTGGATAAAATTGTTCATAGTATCCATGCTTGACACTCACATCAACATTTTCGGCATTGAATAGATTCAATGAGGCGGTGATTGAAGGTTGAGAATCCTTATGCGGTAGGTAGGACATTTTAGGAGAAGAAATCTAGTTTCGATCTGACAATTCTATTCTTCCTGGGGCTTCTGTTTACAGCACGTGTCGGCTTTTTCCTTCTTTTCTTTGACAAGAGGGATGATGTCTTTCGTTTCCGACCTGAGTGGAGACTGATGAGTGATGCATTGTTTCTTGACCTTTTTAAGCCTTTACCATTCTGTTTTAATCTCTCGCCAAGGGTTCGCGCACTAAACCTAAGATTTTCCGAAGCACTTTTTTTAAAATCCTTGCCAGAGCCCCAATCGTATAGTGTAGAGGATGCAAAATCTGTCGCAGCCGGTACAAGATATTTTCTAGCCAGTGGTAGTGAAGAGCGAAACAGCTTAGCAAACCAACTGCCAAGACCGTAGCCAGACATTGACGAGCGACCTTTGTAGTAGTCCATTCCATTGCCCTGTTGTCTTGGGCCAAGAGTATTAACATAGCAGTCAATATCAGGACAAGTGAATACCACTTTTTTATTAGACATCTTGTTGTTGAACGATGGGTCGAAAATGGCATGTAATCACAGCCAAACCTTTTGAAATTGCTATTGGATCACCCAATTCGGTTCTTAGTGTTAACTGACAGAGTTCCAAATAGGAATTGTTTACGGGAATATACTGAAGATGCTTTATATTGTAGTGGTGAATATGTTCTTGATTGGTTTTTCGTTCAAGAACTCGTAGGAGGGGAACATTTGAATTACCAACTCGAGATGTTTCCACAAATGAAGCGTAGAGAAATATACAGGTGTCTGTGGAGAAGGCAGGCGGATAGTCAGCAAAAATGAAATTAGTGTTTCCGGCACTTTTACCATTGATTATATTGAGCTTAAAGCCAAGAACATCCTTTAGATTATCGTTGAGAATAACCTTTTCACTGGCAATAGGTGAACTAATGTAGATCTTGCCCTCCTCCTTTGAATAGTTGAAATGAAAAGCTCCCTTTTTACGAGCGGAAATTCTTTTATTGATAGTACGACATAAATCATTCATACAGGTGAGTTCCTCGTAGGGTAATTCAATATATGGATATTCCATCCAATTGATTTTTTGAATTTGTTCTTGATCACCTGTTGGTGGTGGCGGCCAATCATAGGGTCTAATTTTTATTTCATATTTACGATCCTTTCTCAGGATGTCATAGGTATTTTTGAGAATACAGTCGACAAGAGCCACTTCATACTTTCTATTGTCGTCGAATTTGATGGTGGGGGAGAGTTTCGTCCAAAAATCACTTGTTCTATTCAAGTCATTGTAGAGAGGATCAGAAACATTGGACATGAAAGTCACATAGAAATCATTGGGCATTGTCAATATCTTCAGCACTGACCCAAGAATCAAAATGTGAGTTGTATCCTAGCCAGCGAACAAGCAACTGTCTCTTGCCATGGCGTGTACGACTCTTTAATATCTTTTCAATTTGATAAATTTCACTAGTGTTTCTAACTTTTTGCAGTTCATATTCATAAAAACCGCCGAGAATCTCATCATCTTTGGTGTCTCGCAGCCGATAAGTTATGGGTATGGTGTCCAGGATTTTGGACACTTTAAAAAGTTCAGTGCTCCATAAATAATTCCCTTTTTCAAAAATATTGGTGGTTCTATTAATTCGAACAGTATCACCAACATTGAATTTCTTCTTTTTTTTCTCTTTTTCACCCTTGGAGTATTGCTTTAGAAAAGCATCAAATGTATTTTCATTGTAGTGAACATCCGTTGGTGTAGAGTTGGACAGAGATCGATGGGGTCGATGGTTGTATATCTGCATGATTTTATCTAAATCATGAATAAAAGCCGGTGTATTTTTCAATGTGCAATATCTTGAAATTAATAGACGAATCGTTCTTATTAATCGTTCAGCCAATGCAGCCTTTATCGGACTGTGACTATGATAAAGTGTTGTATTATATTTCAAAAGAACCCTTTGCACATGGGGATTAACAAATTCACTGCCACGATCCGACTGAATTTTTCTATACGAATCCTGTTCTAGAATACTTTCAATGGCCCGAGCAACTTCAACACCTCTCTTTGACCGCAGTGGAATGGCATAGGCATAGCGACTAAAGATACTGATTGCCACTAGAATATATTTGTAGGGCGCATTGTGACGTTGTTGAAGTGCGTCTAGAGTTAAAAGATCCATTTGCATTATATGCAGAGGGAAAAAGGCTTTAGTTTGTCGATATTGTTTACTGCGAAGCCTGTGATTCCGATGCAGTGTGTAACTCGCTTCATTTTCTAGATACTCTTTTGCATTTTTCAATGTGGTGGTGGTGCCGGAGACAGCTTTGGAAAGCGTTTTGGGAGAACTTAAACTTCCCACCTCGCCAATATTTTCATAGACACCTTTCAGAACTTCATCCATTTTGAGCGTAAACACGTAGTGTAATGTCCACTCCCCTTTTGCACACTGGCGGTCGAATCAATTCGTCTTCGCTTTTGACTAGCAGCCACAGGTGTTGTAAAATCATTGCTGCTGCTGATAGTATCTTCAAATATTGAATCTTCTTCTTTTTTAAATGGTGTTGTTGGAGGAGGACTATATTCTCTTAGTTTCTTTAGAATTTGCTTATTGCCAATAAGACTTTTGGGAAAGTTTATTGCACACAGAAAGGTGTATAGATTATCGTCAAAGGATAAGAGTCCTTTACGATTCGTCACCATATCACAAATTAAATCAACTAGATTATAACTTTTTCCCTGAATTATAATTCGTTTCCCTGTGCTCTCGACTTGAACTTGATCACCAGCAGTTTCCAACATGAGATAAGATAATACTCTTTTACTCTGTTCTCGATAGGTCAATGGCAATAGGTTTCCAATTTTCAATACAATCGAATTCAATTCCTTCTCCTTTGATGCTGCTGCAGAATCTTGAGGAGATGTTTCATGTTTAGAGGGATCAGTGGTGACGGTGACGGTGGCAGGTCTCTCACGATATGGTTTATGTTTGTCCACACGTCGCAATGCATCTTGAAGTAAAAGCAGTTTTTTGTCGTCGGCAATATTCTCATCGTTAATGAATTTGCTTAGATTGTCTTCAAAATGTTCGATGGGCGAGAGGACAAGTTCAAATGGTGTCAATTTATATGGTTTTGCCATTCTCTCTCTCTCTAGAGAAAACTGTTTACAAGTCCTGCAATTATCGGTAGTAAAAGTGTGAAGAAGCTACCGCCTGCTTGAAGGAGCCGTTTTCTTTTAAATTTTTTCCCTTGTTTTTACAAGCCAAGGCGCGTACAGTGGAACGATGTTGCTTTGTCTGTTGTCTAACACCTTCTGGCAGTTGAACATTGCCCTCAGTTAAATTTAAACAAAGTTCAGATATTAGATTAATGAAATCATTGTCAACCCCATGTTTGAGTATAGCCTTCCTAAGCAATGGTTTTGAAGTGCTTAAAACGGAAAACAGATGCCGTTGTTCGTGTAGTTTCTTCAGTGTCATAATGGCGACTAATAGTCTTTTCTACTGTTCACCGGAAGATATACTGTAATTTCATTGTTGAAAATGTCGGTGACTACACGTAGATCCTCGGGCGTGCTCTGATTAAGATCCAGCAAAATGTAACCGTAGGGCTTGCTAGTCGCCTGAGTGTACGCTGACAATAGAAATTTTGGAGCGCCGGGGTATATCTGCTTATTGAGAGTTATGAGCGAGCTAGAATCACGAACGACTCGATAGATAATATAGACGGTGCAATTCAAAGCAAGGGTTCGCATACATTTGCTCTGATGAAACAGATTGTGTAGAACTAGGGTAACGGAAATGTGTTCATGATGGGAGCGAACGGTGAACAGTTGTAGCATTTCCTGTGAGAACTGTTCAATGGATTCAGCCAAATCATCAATAATCAACCACGAGTTCGATTCAATACTATTGAAAACATCAAGTCCTCGTATGAATTGTATTGGTATGGTTGTGGCAATAGCTTTTATTTTATCATAGGACTCCTGCCAAATACTATAGCAATAGTAGATTTTTTTCGGCTTCTTCAAAAACATTTTATCGCAATTTTGAATTATTCTAGCTAAAAGCGTTGTTTTCCCCGACATTGAGGGACCACACAGAAACGATCTGAAGGGTGTTTTAAATTGATACATGCTGCTGCTGCTGTTGGGGACAACAGTCGGACTACAACTAACTGTAAATCATATGTGCTCAATGAATAAGTAGTAGCAATAATTTTCCCCATGGATCTATCTATTCAAGAACAACAACAAAAACAATATTACATGGCAGCATTTATTTCGACACTGCATGAAAACAAATATTTGCAATCAACATGAACAACGATAAAAATAACACAAGAACAATTGACAAAATTTCTCCGGTGGTCAAAATGAAAACTCTATTTGTTCAACATGAACAATGATAACACTTTATAAATAAAACACTTATTGTCTTTAAACACTTTTTGTCTTTAAACACTTTTCTGTACAATAAAAAAAAAAAACACTTTTTGTCCATCATCAACTTAAACACTTTTCTGTACAACACTTTTTTTGTCAACTTAAACACTTTTCTATACCTGACACTTTTTGTACAACAAAAACACAGAAAATACACACACTCAGGGAACTAGTAGTAGCACAGTTGAGCATTATGAATTTAAAGGTGGGATCCCCCCTCCCCCCGGGGACCGCGGGGCCGAAGGCCGGCCGGCCGCGGGCGGGACCCCCCCCCCCTGGGCGGCCGCGGGAAGGGACCCCCCCCCCCGGGGGCCGCGGGGCGAAAAAGAATAGTTGCCATCACTGCTACTGTAGGTTAGTGGTGGTGGTTAGATGAGGTTGAGTTAAGGTGGTGGTGGTTAGTGCTTGGGTTAGATTAGCTGGTTAGGTTAGTTAATTTATGTACAGGTTGAGTGATGGTTAGTTGGTTAGTCAGATTAGGTTAATTTATCCAGACCAAGTTGATTGCGATAGTCAATGCATTCAACTCGATCTGAAATACGGTAGTGGTCGTGGGGTAGGACACTCACACCATTCTCGAGCACATAGACCTTGTCGGATATACACGACATTGCATTCTTTTCCACTCTCACAGTATAATTTCTATACTGTAGAGAGCGAATTGCAAGCACTTGTGCTCTCGGCACTAGGCTTCTTTCTACACAATCTCTGTACACGCTCATGTTGAAATTGCTCTTTACAAAATGTGTAGGCACCCTTTACACGCCTTCTTTTCTTCCCCACTATGAGTTTCCACGCAATAGACTTTGGGACCCGGGAACATCCCCTGGATATCAAATCACTCCCCGTCTCTGATTTTAATTTTAATAGTTGGTTGGGGGCTTGACGTTTCACCAGCTCGGAGTAGAGTGATGGATTCCAGTTGGTGAAATCCATCCGCGAGCTGATGTGTTCCCCCTTTTGCAAATCACCCAATAAATCCAATTCAGTCCCATTTACCTTTAACAGCAGAGAATCTGTATCCCCATAGTAAACTTGAACCTCCCCCTCCTGTGGCCATTGCACCTTGCACACATTGTAAAAGAACGACAACATGAGCTTTTTGGAAATTTCTAGTACTGAACTGCCACCTGCAATATTCTTGTTCAGTACTACATTTCGCTTTCGCCTGTGTAGAAGAACCATGCCGGTCTCTATGCTCGTGAACGATGTAAAATTGGGGTCGGCAATAATTCGTGCACACTCTAGAGGGTCAGTCACGACGTCGCAGCGAGATCTATTACGAACGCTTTCACACATTTTGCCAAACGCTGAATTTAGAATGAGCTTATACATTTCCTTCTCCACCTTTGAATTTGCCCTAGAGCGTTTATCGACAAAGGTGTCGATAAACGTTTTCAAATAGGGTCGCTGATTGAACTGCAGGACCCTGTGTATTTTGGTGATTTTGAAGCCGTTGCTCACCATCCAGTGCAAAAGCACATGGTGAACAACGATATTCTCTTTAGGGTCCAAATCAGCAATCAGTTTCTGTTAGAGGGAGTCCAGTGCATCCCCATATCCTCAACCAATGAACGATTGTAGGGCTCAGAGAGTCCCTGCTCACCGGCCGATTGATACAGGGAAAGACAAAATCTTTGACTGAGTCGTGAAGCGCCAGCGGAATGTGACCGTCAACTTCAAAGGACCATCCTTGTGGCCCATTGTCCTCGACGGTGGTAATGTCGGGGAACTCACAAGGATTCTCAAGCCATTGATAGTTCCCACACGGCAAAGAGTAGTTGGACATTGCCGAGGGGTACAATGAGTTCATGTCCAAGAACACTGCATTTGACTTTGCACCGGTGCTTTGTCCGCTCGGATCGGTTGATAAGACGCGGTCCCCATGAAAAACATACCCTCCCTCATTGAACGCTCTACAAAAAGGTGCTGATCTACGTCGGTGATTAGGCCTATTTCCTCCCTGCTAATTTTAAAAATTAAATCCATCACTAAGTGGGGTGTAGAAAAATAATAGCCTATATCTAACCCGAACTCTGAATGGATCTGGTCTGTGTTCTTACAGACTATATCCAACAGAGTTAGAACGTCACTGGCCAATTACAGTCTACAATAATCCCGCCCATTTTTACAATCCCCTTGGACCACACCTTCTTGGCAAACTCATACTCCTCGGCTGTGCATTCACTGTTGGTCAGTGAATTGTAAAAAGCTTCAATTGGAGGTAGTTTCTCCTCACTTAAGCGAGCGCCAGAACAGTAATAATCGTATGCGTATATACCTTTGCAGGTCAACAGGTCATACATTTCACTGTCTGGAAAGTGCTGTTTAAGCAAGGGAAAGCTATCAAAATTGTCGCTTTTTTGCACTTGAATCAATTGACTCAATGCCTTTGGGAAAAAACTAAAGGAATCTAAAAACCTGATTTTATTCCAGCACATATGCCCATTATTCACTACCTGCCATTTCAGCTCGAGAAGCAATAACTTCTCAGCTGATTTGGGAATTATGTTGTAGGTAAATGAACTATTTACCCATGGACAATCTACTCCCCCTCCCTCCCTGTGCATACGTGCCAGTGCCAGTAAAATAAATTTCAAATCATAATTGGAGTTATGAATAAAAACAGGGATAAAAAACTGCTGGCTAACATTTAAATTACACGATTGATGCGCAACCCCCCTAAAATTACTACCCCCGAGGATATTTCCTGCCACAAATGGTCATGATCTCTGACTTTCCCCCTCCCCCCACGTTTCCCTTTAGTCCCCTTATCCACCTCTGCAAACTCCCCCTTACAAACCCAACATATTTTTTGATTTTTAATAGCGAGACGATCCTCTGCAGACAACACCATTGGATAATGGGTATTTCTCAAACGAGAAATAGCACCATTAGCCGTGCCAATCAGTTTAGTCAGTGCCTTGACCATGCACTCCCGCTCATCCAATGTTTCAACTATTTCTAACAACCGCATGGTGTTAGAACTGTCTCTTTGCGCGTGGGCGTAGGACACTGTAATGGCCTGGTGTTCTTTGACTCGGTTTGGAAATTGTGGGTCATTCACCTCCACCAGCTTAGCTTCACAGTCCAAAGATATTTTGTTGCACTGGAGAAGGGTGTTTTGGAAATTTTTGAAGCGTAAAATAGCCCTATCCCCTGAAACCGTTTCCACTGTCTGGTAGCCGTGGCGGCTACAATGCCTCATATGATTTGTAACTTTAGTTCAGTCCCAAAATCTAGAGAGGCATGTTGGACAGTAGAAACGGGTCCCCCTAGTCTTACCCTCCCCCAGAACTCTACTAATGTCAGTGATAGGGTTAAAATGACCGATTGTGTTCGGTTGACTAGGTGGTGTGTAAAGCAACCAAACCCAGTGTTTAACCAAATCAACTGAGGGACCCCTTACGGGGAAGACCACCCCCTTCTTTTAGAGCGAGTCCCATCTTCAAATTCTGTTTCATATTGTACCACAGTAACGCCAATATTCAAATGGGCATTAGCCCTTTCAAACATGTCAATAGATCTTAGCGTTACTGGGTATTTCCCCTCTAAACAAGAAAAATCTACAACTGGGAAATCGGACCCTTCCTTCCCATGTATAGCCCAATTGTCCAAATTCTTCTTGGTAGCGTCCCGAGCTAGAGGCTCGAATGCTGATATGAGGAAAGCATTTCGGACACCTGGACACCTGGGCATTTCGGACTTCTGGACACCTTTACAACCCTCTAGATCTGGATTATAATTTAAAACTGTATCCCTTTCAGCCCCACCTGTCCCCCCTCTTAAAATAAAATCTTTCTTAAATTTACATATATTTACGCTTAAATTTTCAACAAAAAGAACTAGAGATCCACTACCATTTTCATTAAAGTTCTCGAGATGCGTTATAATTTGATCGACCCAATCCATGAAAACACCCCCAAAATTTTCTAAATTTGAATAAACCAAACGCATCTCGGAATGTACATAATGATAGTAAACCTCGCTTTTTCCCTCATTCAAATAAAAAAACCTTTAGAACAATGGAGACCTTAATTGAATCCCTACCTCCCCACAACTGAATTTGATTCTCCAGAAGTGCACAAATTTTGTCTACATAGTTGTGTACAATTTCTACAGGGTCAAAAACAAAATTACCACACAAAAGCGAATTAAAAGGGTCACCAAACGTTGCAGTGAAAACAACTATATTATTTAAAATTCTGTTGGACAGCTGAAAGTCTGGAGAGTTGTACCCCCATCCCCCTCTTGTATATTACCCCCTCCCCCAAGCTGTTCAAACAATATCTGGCGAATGCCCCACTTCAGTTGTTCGAAGTGGAGTCGATAGGGTATCGGAGGCTGGAGGGTTCCCTGTTAATTCCCGGGTAAAATCGTCTAAAATTTGCAATGTGTTTGGACTTAGCAAAGGTAAGTCCCCCTGTTCAACTGTGCTACTATCCACATTAAAATAATTAGTTATAAACTCATCAATATTATCTGGAATTTGATGTAAATCATCCCATAGTGAATTGTTGGGGAGCTCACCATGTGCATCTTCTTCTCCTTCTCCAACTGACGAGCAGGGGGGAGATGGGGAGTATGGAACCAGGACAACCTACAAGTGAAAAAATAGCTTATTTTCAAAGTGTTCAAATCATCCCCTACTGCTTTTAGAATTTGGATTATTATTGCTTAATAACATTTGGTTAATACAACTGAAGATAATCTAAGATATGACATAGAAGGCGACAATTTGTTCGTTTATTTTCAGTGTTCAAATTTTTTTTTTTTCGCGGCACTTTCCCGCAGCGCTTCTCGCAGCGCTTCCCGCGGCGCTTCTCGGGCCCACATCGCTTCCCGCGATGCTTCTCGGGCCCGCATCGCATCCTGTGGCGCTTCCCTGACCCGTAGCGCATCCCTGTGGCGCTTCCCTGGCCCGTGGCGCATCCCTATGGCGCTTCTCTGGCCCGTGGCGCATCCCTGTGGCGCTTCCCTGGCCCGTGGCGCATCCCTGTGGCGCTTCTCTGGCCCGTGGCGCATCCCTGTGGCGCTTCCCCGCCCCACAGCGCTTCCCGCAACGCTTCCCCGCCCCACAGCACTTCTCGGACCCGCGGCATATCTTATATTAGTATAAGATATTTACAATCTAAAACATCGCATGACATAGTAGGTTTTGATTTTGTTCAAAACAATTCCTCCAAATAAAATTTCATATTAATACTCTTTATCTGCTCTGGGAAAAAAAACCTTACTATGACCAGAATATAGTGTCTTTTTTTTTGGCTTCACTAATCTAATTTAGCAAAAGGTGAATGCATGCACTTGACGTGATTCAAAAGGGAGAACATTATATTTCCATTGGGGAGAAAAAATCTTTCAATATTCCCGTTGAGATATACTTTTACGCAGTGTTCGAAAATGGTGCATGTAGAAAAGGCCTATAAAAGTTGGATGAAATTGATAGATATTTCTATATAATAGGTAGGAAAAAAATGCTTACATTTGCAAAGTCCGAGGGCAGTATTTGAATGCCCGAAGGCCCAGGCGAAACTTGTTGCACCATCGGTGGCGGGCTTTGTGTAGTCGGGACAGGTAGTCCATAGAAAGCAGCTGTCCATTTACTCTTTAGTTTTTGTCCTGATTGCATTGTTGTCTGCACAGATGGTTGCACTTGTTTTGGGGTCGAGCCAGCGTACTTAATAATGGATGGTCTTGTCTCGTCCACTTTTGCTTTCTTGGGTGGAGGGGGCACGCATTCTTCACAATTGGCCTTAAAAAGAAGAGAAAAAGTTAGTATTGAAATAATTTGCCCCTTTTTTACAGAAAGAAAGTTAGTATCATCATCCATGTAATTTTGTTTAGACAAAGCATTTATCGCTAAGAAAGCACAACGTAAAAAAATTTCGTGAAATATACTAATTGCATCCTTTTTTGAATCTGAGAAAGAAGAATTACGTCTCACTGAACCGTTCAAAAGCCGGCCTAGTTTGTATATTTATCACACCCGCAGAAAAACAGACCACGGAAAATAACCCCACGGAAAATATCCCTGAGAAAAGACATGGAAAAATACCCCCTCCCCCCACCGAAAGATATCGCATCCTTTTGAATCTGAGAATTACGGTTCACTGAACCGTTCAAAAGCCGGCCCTAGTTTGTATATTTATCACACCCCAGAAAAACAGACCACGGAAAATAACCCCCACGGAAAATATTCCTGAGAAAAGACATGGAAAAATACCCCCTCCCCCCACCGAAAGATATCGCATCCTTTTGAATCTGAGAATTACGGTTCACTGAACCGTTCAAAAGCCGGCCTAGTTTGTATATTTATCACACCCCAGAAAAACAGTCCACGGAAAATAACCCCACGGAAAATACCCCTGAGAAAAAGACATGGGAAAATATCCCCTCCCCCCACCGAAAGATATGGTAAAAATGCTATTCAATTTACGCATAATAAAGCAATGTATCTTTTTCTTAAACCCACTCCCCTTACTTTTCACGCGAAGAAGCAGTTTGTTTTCACCTTACAATGGAGGTGTTAGACTTGAGGCATTGTCAAACCCCCACCTTCCACCAAATGTCCTAAAAATATTGTTAGGCATTAATTTTGGAAATAACTCATTTCCATGCTTCCATACCACATAGAATTACGCAAAGCCTGTAACCGCACAAGGTTAATTAACAATAATCCCTCTTTTCACGCGAAACTGTTTTTAATTCGATGTGAAAAAACTAACCATCTCAGAGAAACCCTTTGGTTAAGCCGCTATCCAAATTCATATATATTTACCAAAGCCGGACGTACTTTAAAGGGGTGTCAGTAATTATCAGCTATTTAAATCATTGCGAGAAATCTGTAAGTCAAGCCATAGCGGACAGTATATTAAGGGAATGACAGAAAGTTGACAGTTGCATTTAGATAAGATACGGAATTTATCAAAAACAGAATTATGGTCGTAAACAGAGGGGGAAGGAAGGATGGGGTTTACGTAACGAAAAAAGAGCGTATTTTACGTTTTTTATCGAGTATAAACATCATATAGTGGCGTTTGTATAGGGGGGGGGGGGTTTACCCGAATATAGTAGAGGGTAACCACGGAAAACAATTTTATTTTGAAATTAAAAATGAAAACAGAACTTACATTGCTAATTGTGGCTGCCAAGGCTTCAAGTTCATCAATAATTTCACATGTTCTATCCATTGTGTTCTGGAACTTTCTGATAATTTAATCACATTGCATGCCGTTATATATGAAATCTCAAGGGTGAATTGTTATGTAACGGGAAAATCATATGTAAGCACGTCTCTGATTGGCTGAGAAGGAGGATGTATCTGACTCGCTGATTGGCTGAGAAGGAAACATGTGATCTAACTGTTTTCCTAATTCCTGGACGGCATAACATTCACCCCTAGCATGCACTTGTCCAAAACAACAATAATAAATAAATCCCTCAGGCCTAAAGATTAAAGAAACCTTAATGTTTCTTAATTCCCCCTTCGTGAATCAATAATTCCCCTAGCGATTATGTAAATCAAGTTCTCAGGCCAGGCTAGCCAAACAACAATGAAGCCATGTTTGTTTCTTAATTTCCCCTTCGTGAATCAATAATTTCCCCTAGCGATTATGTAAATCAAGTTCTCAGGCCAGGCTAACCAAACAACAATGAAGCCATGTTTGTTTCTTAATTTCCCCTTCGTGAATCAATAATTTCCCTAGCGATTATGTAAATCAAGTTCTCAGGCCAGGCTAGCCGAGAAAAACATCAAATAAATCGACCTTGGAAAAGAGGTCATTGAGCGATTACGTAATCTTTCTCCCTAGGGACTCTATGACCATATTGTTTCATAATTCCCCACGCTCGTGAATCAATAATTCCCCCATCGATTATGTAAATCACCCCTCATGTCATTCGCACGTGGCCAAACAACAACAGATCGATTGACCTTGACACCCCCCCCCCATTAGACTCGATCGATAATCCTTGAATAAATTATGTCCCGTCAGCATTAAACTAAATTGTAGATGGCAGCAGGGTGTTCGTACCGGGCTGGTACCCCCATCTCTACTGTTTTCTCTGTGGGCTAAGCATCCGAAGTTTTGAATATTTCTTCCTAACTTCTTGGAAATGTGAGCTTGTGTCTATCGCAGTGCCCAGTCATGTTACTTGCAAAATCATATCATTGGAATGCCAATTTTTCTTGATTGATATGAGCCTTCCGAAAAACTCGCTGAATTTCTTCTGGTATGACGACTCCTTTCTTTGACTCAAATTCTGAAATTACGAATAAACACTCTTTAGCTGTCCCAACTCTGTCAATGTACCGTATACCTACAGCTAAACACTCTTCATGGCAGAGAGCGGGTTATTTGTCTGCGAAGAAGCCAAAGAAGTCAGCTTCAGTAACTTCTGCTACAATTTTTGAACTAGCTCTGTTCCAATAATTGCAATTAATTTATTTTGGCTACTACCCTACAGATAGCTGGTGACATTCGGCTTCATCTGGTTTTTCATTCAATGGCCCATTTTGACGTTGTGTCTCAGAAAAAGATTGGCTATCTCAACGAGATTTTACCCGTCATGATTCTTCCCAAGAAATGCCAGCCCTTGATTACCTAGAGTGGTGGTAACATCTAGCAACATGTATATAATGTGACGCCCTCGTTCCCTTTCTTTTCTGAAACTATATCATGCATCAGTTTCTCCTTGTTAAATAAGCTTGGCAATGATTTATCTCTCTCTATAAAACACATAAGACCACCTACAGAAGCTTTGTGACCATTTGATTGGTTATTCGTCTGCGAAGAAGCCAAAGAAGTCAGCTTCATTAACTTCTGCTAAACTTTTTTGAACTAGCTTTGTTCCAGCAATTGCCATTAATTTGTTTTGGCTACTACCCGACAGACAGCTTGTGACATTCGACTTCATCTGGTTTTTCATTCAATGGCCCATTTTGATGTTGTGTCTCGAAAGAAGGTTGGCTATATCAACGAGATTTTGCCTGTCATGATTCTTCCAAGAAATGCCAGCCCTTGATTACCTAGAGTGGTGGTAACATCTAGCAACATGTATATAATGTGACGCCCTCGTTCCCTTTTTTTGACTCTATATCATGCATCAGTTGCTCCTTGTTAACTAAGCTTGGCAATGATTTATCTCTCTCTATAAAACACATAAGACCACCTACAGAAGCTTTGTGACCATTTGATTGGATTGGAGTGACGAGCATTCCAGCCTTGGCACCCTTTTTTCGCATTTTATGCCAGTTTCTAGTTCCTGTTATGAATGAAGAATCTTAGTTTTTGTTTTCGCGGCCATGTCCACGTGGAAACAACGAAGAGGCAAAGCAGTAGGCTAAATCTTTCTCGACAGGTGTGGTGCGGGTACTCTAGGTGCGGGTACTCATTGTACCAGTTTCTAACAAACCGCAACTGGCGTTTGGAACTCTGCGATTGGATTTCCTCGTTTATTAGAAAATTGATTTTTGGCTGAAATGTTCCTAGTTTGATATGCTTCAGCTTTTCTGAGTCTAAAAGTTTTTCTTTCTCAAGCCAGGATTGTACTCGTATCTTACGATTTCAGCTTGCTGTAAAATTTCGGCTTCAGATTCTATTCCTTCCATTCTTGACACTTTCTGAGAAATGGATTTCTCTGACTAACTAATAGGCCTATATTCGCTGATTGATCGCCCTATCTCTAGCGCTTGTATTGCAGCGCCTAATTCGTTAGTGATGGAATCTAAATGGATTTTTTTCAGCCGCATCTTCTTCTATTCAGACTCCGGTATTTGTCAATTTATTCTGTTTTTCTGTATTTATGTCTGTATTTATTTCACGCATTCGAATAAATTGAAAGCTCGAAAAAAAAATTCCAGAACGTTTATAAGGAAACCTGGCCATAATCTATTAAACTTGAAAGGCAATTTCGAAACTATATTCATCTTTGCTTCTTGCAGGCAATTTGCTACGCTTTGGTGGGGTTCAGTTCGGTTCCATTTTAAAGCATACTTGGGAAGGAAAGAGGGTAAGAACCCCAAAAGTAGAGCCCCAAAACTTGAGGCAGGTCATAACAGTTGCTTTGATCATTACCGCGGATATCCTGTCTAAGCCAGGCTACTTCCATTTTTCAGCTTCTTTGCTGCTGCTATAATTTCAGTGGATGACGGTGAATCCGTGCTGATATCTAAGGAAAACAGTGTTGTTGCTGGGATCTCTGGGGGCTCGTCTGGTGGACGTCTATACAACAGCTTCTCAAAGTGACTGGCCCACACTTCGTTTACGTCAGACTGCTGTGTTATCAGGATGCCCGAGGGGTCTGCTACTGGTCCATGTTGAATAGACGATTTCTTTCCAATAATCTCATTAGTGATTTTATAGACGGTTCTTGAATCCCCTCTCTTAGCTGCCTCTTCTGCCTGCGCTTCTTTTCTCTCCAGCAGGTCTCTCTGGTCTTTTCTGGCACTCTTCTTTACCTCTTTATCCGCGGCTGTGTATTCATCGTTTCTGAGGATCTGTCGGTCGGGGGTTTGTCTTTGAATAAGTGATGCTTTTACCTTTTTGCTTGTCTCTGTGATTTCCCATGTTTGGTCAGATAGCCACTGATCTTTTGGGCTCTTGCTGTACCCAATGGTGGCTTTCGCAGCATCGTGAAAGCACAAATTTATGCTTTCCCGGCATTGATTGCTATCAGCAGCATCTAGTAAAGACAAGACTTCAAATCTATTCCGCATCTCTAGTTTAAAGGCTTGGTTGACTTCTCTCACCCTCAGTTTTCTCCGAGTCAATATATATATATATATATATATATATATATATATGTATATGATATATATATATATATATATATATATATATATATATATATATATATATATATATATATATATATATATATAGGAACCCTTATTGCTATCTAAATTCACAAAGTGCAAAGATTTTCAAATAGATGTTTTTATTCTTTAAAGTTCAGGAAAGGTCTGCCCATTTCATACGAAAACACTGATTAAAAACGAAACTAGCTCTTATCTCGGCTCTCTGCCAAAACAGGTAATTAGCCTTTTTCAAGTAACATACGAACTACAATCTGATATATGAGAAAATAAATATCACGACGCGAAAAAAAAATGATAAACCATCACATCTATTCCACCAGTTATTAGAAGAAAAACAAAGATATTCTATCAAATTTCAAATGACATTTCTATGGCCCAAAACAAGAGCATAAACGAGGAAAAATTAAATGAAAATTAAAGGAAATTAAAAGGAAAATAAAATAAATGGAAATTAAAGGAAATTAAAAGGAAAATAAAATAAATGGAAATTAAAGGGAATATTTTTCCTCACCAATAAAAAAAGAAAGAAAAAGTTTTGATGCTCCATGGCACAATATTACTATTTAAAACCACAGACTATTGTGAAACCTAATAGAAAATATGTGCTAAAACTGTTAGGTTGTCCCTTTGTGGTAAACAATTTTGTGGCAAATTTAAAACACTCCCGCCACTTCGTGGATCCCTCTCCACTATAAAATTTTGGCTATTTCCCTGTTGCAGTATTGATTAGAAGTTAACACTAGAAATTCCCTTATTTTCACAAATTTCATCAACCCCCACCCCCATTTTTAGAAATCCTACACAGGCCAATCAGTTAAGTCCACTATATATAAATAATAGATTAAGTAATAATTTGTATATAAATTAAGTCATACCTGTGAGATGGGACACTTGCAAACCACTTGGCCGGCTCACCAAGTTTCTTTCTGCTTTCGCAATTACGAATAATACAATTTCGAACCATTTCTCAATGATTGACGCATACATACTAACCCCAGGGTTGCCACCACAACCAAATAAAAATCACCAGTTTTTTACCAAGAAAATCACCAGAAATCACCAGATTTTCACCAATAAAATCACCAGAAATCACCAGTATTTCACAAAAATCACCGGAAAACGGTGGTCAATAATGATAAGCTTTACACCAAAAAGACGCGTTGGGCGCCCTGAGCTAAGACATTATGTTTTTCAAAGGCCGTCAACTGCTCAAGAAGGAAGAGAATTTATACCTAAAACCAGAATTCCAGGCAAAGACTGAAATTGTTACCTAAAATCCTGTTACTGGACATGAAGAGCCTTTTTATTTATTTAACTACTATTATACTTTTCTTTGTCTTTACTTTGCAAAATCTTTTCTTTTTCTTTTTTCTAGGTTTCCATTGAAAAGAATAACCCCAATAATCCTTTTTTGTCCTCAAATCGAATTTCATTTTCTTATGAGCATTTTAAATCCCCCTACCATAGTTGGTATCCTTAGTGGTAAACTTTAGCTGTGAAAAAGACGACTCAAATGGTGTCAATTTCTTATATATTTATTTTACTTCCGGAAAATTGTCGTGGGTCTAGTCTAAGCTGAAATATCAGACAAGCGGTGATAAATCTTATTTCCCTAGTTCCTTAGACGAGAGCCCCTTGAGCCTGAGCCCCCTGGTTTCTTAAGACTGTTAAGTCCCATGAAAAAGAACTAGCCTGGGCTGCTGAATCTATGTTCATGTGGGACTATGCTTTCTTTACCTGGGATTTTTTTTCGTTTCTGAGGCTCAATCCGTTTTTATCACACATGTATGTATTTATACATCAAAATTTGTACCTATGGAGAAGCCGATTGCCAAGCTAATAGGATACACAGAAGCCCAAAATAGCGCCACTTTTTAGAAATAACGAATAAAAACAAGACATAAAATATGAAAATCACTGAGTATTTCACCTCAGTAAGACAGCAAAACCAATCATGCATTGAATGTCAACCAATTTTGTAAAAAAAATCACCAAATTAAATGAAAATCACCAGAAATCAGCAGATTAAAAAAGAAAATCACCAGATTCAAGAAAATCACCGGAAAAATCACCAGGAGGATGAAAAATCACCAGATCTGGTGATAAATCACCAGCGTTGGCAACCCTGACTAACCCGCTAATGCAAGAAGAAATAGGAGGAGCTGTTTGTTCGCACCGAGAATGAAGAGCCAGAAATTATCTGCGGTAAACTTACTGCTATTATCTTTATACAGTGGTCAAGATTGAGGAAAGTTTACAGGGAAACAAGATTCTTAGTGATCTAGGAATTGCAATTTGAATCAGTGCGATACTACATTTGAACCTAAAAGGACACTTGCAGCACTATTTTCAAACAGTTCGTGGTAACGAACTGTAAGTAAGGAGCGACCCGGCTCAAAAGTAACCGAAACACTAAAAATCAAATTTAGATACCATTACATGGGAGGATTTTTCCATGGAGGAATTTTTCACGGAAGAAAGGAATTTTCCATGAAGGGGGTGCCGGATTTCCCAGCATTATTTAAAAAACGATCAGAAATTAAATTTAAAAAGACAAGTTTTTTCAACTGAAAGTAAAGAGCAACATTATAACTTATAACGAACAGAAATTATTACGCATATTAGGGGTTCTCCCTGTCGTCAATACCTCGCTCTTGGCGCTAAAGTTTTCTTAGTACTTTCAAAAGAGCTGTTTATTCTAATTAAACGGCCTTTGTGATTTTAGCGCATAAAGACGAGGGGTGAACCCCCTCATATACGTAATAATTTCTGTTACTCAAACCGAACACAAACTATTCCGTATTTGAAGGGTTGCCTCCTCTTCAATACCTTGCTGTTTACGCTATAATTTGACTGTTTGTCCATTTTTTAAGAACGGCTACTGAAACACAAGGGCCGAGATTAGACTAGGAAGTCTTATTAAAAGTCCTAACTGCTACAGCTTAAAGAGCAAGGTATTGAGTAGAGGTGAACCCTTCATATACGGAATAATTTCCCCTCCTCAGAATCACGCTCTTTTCGCTAATGTTTTTATTTTATCCCAATTTATTAGTAACGGCCCTATTTATAGGCGTCCCTATTTTACCAATTTTAGGTTGTTCAAAGATGAAACAAAATATTCAAGTACTGTCTTAGCCTTCTTTTAAATCCATTGAATGTAACAATGAATTGTAAGTAAGATGGGTCTTTACCTTAGTTGATATGTGGAAATATAGATTAGAGCGTGAGTCATGTGATGTATGTGTGTGTAGAATTAAGTGAGTTGAGAAATAAATTGACTTGAAAGTGTAAGTTCGATGAGAGATGGCTGGTGAATGTATTGAGGGATGAATGTTTTGCAAGATTTAAAAACTTAGGACAATTTCTCAGGTTGGCAATGGAACATAGAAGAAGAATTTTTTAATTGTTTTTCTTTGTTTCTGTTATGTTTATGCAATGCAAAGTAACTAAAAGTTATTTTCTTCTTTTGTTTTGTGTTGGCATGGCCCTAGGGTGTTAGTACATAAAACTTACTTATGTGCATCCATTTTCTTTAAACAGACAGGAGGTCTATGCGTCCTAGCTTCAACAAATTCAAGTGTAATTTTGAGACCAGGGATTCTAAAGTCGATCATCAACTTGTAAATGAACCTCTGATATGAATGAGTCATTTATAAAAAATAACGTGTATCAATTTAAAAATAAAAAAGTGCTCTTGTAGCAAACCAACAACACAAATTAATAAATAAAAGTACCCTTTTCACACATTGAACGTAAGGCACCCTTTTCACACATTGAACGTAAGGTCATAAATGTAGGGCATCCTTAAAATGGAAATGAACAAAGCTTCAATTGTGCATCTATGTTCCTTAAACAGACAGAAGGGGTAAACCTCCAAGCTTTGACAAATCCAATTTCTCTTTTGGGCTCTTTCTTCTCAAAGGAGACTTTCTTATATTTTTTTTCATCCAACTAAAAACAGTAGAGACAGCATCAGTTCCAAGTGACCATCCACTTAGCCTTCATGCCCAGGAAAAAATCATACAGCTCTCCTATACTTTACTCCCAACCCCCCTAATATTGAACTGAAAAGTAAAATTAAGGTATCGAAACGGAGTATGAGGCTCAGTTAGTCGTTCTAAAATGGCTTATAAGTGCAAAGTAAAACCGAACGGCAAAACGAAAGACTTATTATTAAAACCGAGGATTGGATTTCGATAGAACGGCAAAAACGAGCGCAGTTAATGAGAGCTTGTGGGGTTACGAGAGAAGGCAAAAAACCGTGATGATGGCAGGAGAGAAAGAAGGCCAAAAGAAGACTCAGCACTACAAACAAAAGAAGATACCTCTGCAAATAACCTTTTCGGAGGTTTTTGACACCATAAGAAGAAGAGGAATTGCCATTTATTTGAGACGAGTGAGCCATCCCCTTTTTTTATGATGGGATGACTTAGGCTACACTGAAAAATTCAGAAAAATACCTAAAGTAAAAGATACATTGATTGGACGAACTAAGGGCTCTGAAACTAAAGGGAATCTTTTTTGAACTGGTGTTTTTTTAATTGAATTTTTTTAATGAGTTATCTTTAAACGTGGCGATCTGCACGCCGACAATCAGGTAGATTAGATGCTAAATTAGCCGCTGCACTTATGTCACAAGGCAAATTTAGCACTATTTAAAAACCTATTTGTTACTTTATCGGGTGAAACAGCTGCAGAAGGCAGGGTTGTGAAATACTTCTAAGAAGAACTGTCATCATGCTCCCTGTATCTGTGACTGCTGTCAGAATTCCAATAATGGGGTGGTGGGGACAAATTGTGTTTTCTGAGAGAAAGAGCATCTTTATTAACGGTCCATGCTTTACTTCAATTTCTTCTACAATCCGGAATTTTTTATGTATATTACTGCTTCTCTGCTAATCTAAAAGGATCCGTAATAAAGAACTGGGGTACCCTCGTCCAGGCCCGTAAATATATGTGGAGGAGGAAGCACAGGCGTCATTAAGTTGCATGTGATTTGCAAATTACGGCTTAGCAAATCAAAAAGTATAATCTGTAAATTGTCATTTTTGAAACCTTATAGGAAATTACAACCCCCCTCATTGAACAACAAGAAAAATTCGCTTTATATATGGGCAGCCGTGGTGCGTCTTCGTATTTTTCTTCGTCGCTATTGAGGAACCTGAACATCATAAAGAGCTGTTTAAGTACTCATTTAAGCTAATTCTTGTGTCATATTGTTTTTTTTATAAATTAGACTTTAAATTTGACCTAATAAGGCAATCGTAAAATGCCACTTGGCACCCAAAAGGTGCACTTTGGATATTTTTATTCATTAAAAAAATAAAATAACAAAAAAGAGTTTTGCCCAATGAAAAACTCCGCAGAAAAATTTCCTCTGAAATCCCCCCCCATCCCTGAGGAAACTCTCCTCCAGGGAAAATTCCCCTGGAAATTTTCCTTACATTTAAAATAGTGACAGTATTTTTAAATTTAAGTATTGAAAAAATGTGGGAATTATTAACTTACCCGTTGCAATTTGTTTATTTAAGAATATCCAGAAAATCTGAATATCCAGAAAATCTGAATATCCTGAATATCCAGAAGAATATCCAAAAGATATCGGCAGCTTTGTGGCAGAAACCTTACATTAACTACAGCATACAAGGAATGCCAATCGGATGGGAAAAATTGACACCTAGAGCTCGAAAATACCTTTGTGTCTTTATTAAAAAAAAACAAATCTAGAAAAATTGCACATAAGTTTTTTTGTGTAAATCAGGGTAAGGGGGTGCAAATTTTCAGAAGGGGGGGGGGGCTAAATATTTTCCATGGCTAAAACGTCCTTCACAAAGCCAAATAAAGAGTATGGGTTGGTACCATTTTTTGTGAGCACATAATTTCTAAATTGTGTGAAAAATATACATATATTTCTCGGATTCACTTTATCCTACATGCAGCAGATATTTCGTACAGCATGCTGATACAGAGATAAACGCCACACAAGTAGCGCTAGCGTTACTTGAAATACGACTAATAATAGGAATAACAGTCAGTAGATTTGTGTTAATTGTTTTGGAGCTGGTTAAAAGAAATATTTAGAAATGCGAAAATATAGAGAAGTCAGCGTGGTATTGTACATAGAGGTAGCTCTATATTTATGTGATAGTGTGTGAATCCAAAACGTAAGTAATAGGATGTTACCAGCGCTTATTAGGCGTTACAATTAAAAGTAAGAAAGTTTGGAGCTATATTGGAGTTTCATTTAAATATTGAAAGCAAAGAATTAAAACAATTAAATTGTTCCTGCAGCTGATCCCCCCCCCTTCTACTCACTTCTATGACCAAATTACAACTGATTTGACTTATCTAGCTACAGTAAGAATATTATTACAAAAAAGCACCAAGGCTTATTTACTTTTTCAATTATTTATTTTCTTTTTTTTTCAATGAAAAAAAATTCTTGTTTCAATGATTTTTTGTTTTTCAATGATTCCATTTCTGTTCTATTTGCAGATTTAGAGGTTATTATTCATATTCATTTTTGAAAGTTTTACAACAAGAAAATATAATCTTGAGCTGATAGATTTTGGGAAGTAAAAGACCCTTAACTATGAGGAAAAACAATGAACTTGGTAAAACAGGAAGTATAATACATTTTCGCAATTTTGCCATTAACTAGGCTCACCTATTTATTTGATGACAAGGTTCCGAAGAAGGTATGTTTGCATAAATATTAATGTGGAATAGATTAGGAAGTGTAATGAACCTGTTTCAATCTTGGGAACAATAAATCTTTCTCAAATTTCGGTTTTAGTCTGGTTTTCTTTTACTCTAGAATTTGAACATAATAGATAAGGGTTAAATAACAAATAATTAATGATACTTAAATATACAATAGATTAAATGGATTGTTCCCTTTGCCATTCTCGCAGTTTAAAATCTTGTTGAGTTTTGTTTCATTTTTCATGTAACATTAATTTCTCTTTATATTGAGAACTTTTTTCTAAATGTATCTAAAAACAAACTTATTCCTAAGAAAATATATCCTAAAATGCAACCGCCCCGCCCACCACTAATATTCTTGGGAGTCTGACTCCATTGGAAAATTTTCTGCGTGCGCTCACAATTACTTAGGGCCTATGTGTGTTTTGATTTCGGAGAGATTTACTTTGATCTTATGGATCATTAACGGTTAGCGCTTAACCATAATGGAACATTTTTAGTATCCTTTGAATGTTCATGAGTTAAAAGAGTTAATGCATTATCTGAGAAGCTGGTTGGGTGTTAGAGGATGTTTCAAAACCCTGAAACATCCACTTGACATGTCTTGGTTTCGGCCTTCTATATTTCAATATTAGCCCTAGATATGTAATCAGCAACCCTATATTTGTAATAAGTGAGTCGAAAGAGGTACAACATTTTAAACGTGTGAGGTGAGTGATGTGTTAGAGGGGACGTGGGTTTAAGTTTCTTGCTGAAAACCTTCAAATCATGTAAATTAAAATCCCTGCACAATACTGCTCCGACGAGTTTTGCCCTTTCCCTTTTTTTGGAATTTGTAGCGAACCTATTTCGGTTTTGGATGTCCTAATTACACAAATGCCCAATATCTGTAATCAGCCGGTTCGGAAAGTCTTAAAGATAATTTTTGGTCAACATGAAATCATATAAATATGGGGATTCTTGACCTTTAACGATTGTAAATCCTTTTATGACTAGTCGTGGTTGCAGCGAAAGCTGCAGCCTAGCGATAGCTGCAGCAAATCATAGCCTATAGCAATCGAAGTTTGAAAATACATTTCGAAAAAAAACTGTCTAATGAGAGACGCCATCTGTTGCCGGACGGCACCAACAATGGCATTTTTTTCTACTGTCTCCTCGAGTGGAAAGGCTAGGGAGCATAAATAAAGTATCATTACAATCTTCATGATCGGAAAGAGGATTACTATTACTTCTCTTGTATCTTCTCCCTCCCAGTCCCCTTAGTAAGTTTCACAAATGGTCTACTGACTAACAGAACTAGCAGGCTACTTCAACATCATAGAGGGAAATGTAATGGCTCATTTTGTTGACCACATAGATTTGCTTTTTATATAATCGTCTTGATAAAATTATCTTAATGTGTTTTATGGCACCATAAATTACCCTTTTTGGTGCCATTTCTGGATATAAAAGACTGTGAAGCGGAAAGGGTACCATTGTGATATTCATGGTTGAAAACCCTTGGCTGGAGGTTTCGAGACTCTTCTTGGAACGTATGGAAAATAAGGTGAAAAACACCAAAGGGTTTTAAACAGCTCTTTAGCACTTTGTAGGAAACAGGTAGGTATGTTTTATCTTTTTTAACCCGTAACCGTGCAATAACCTTCAATATATAGAATTGGGGGAAAAGTAGCCAATGGAAGGTTGGAACCATAACAGAGATGTATAATGACTTGGCTCTAAGACGGTTGTGGTAGACTGCCTCGGTGCAAGTTCGCAGACTGCTGAGGTTTTAAAAACGATTTAAACCCTGCCTTGGTAAGAAGACAAGTCAAACATGATCTTTCAACACCCCACCCTACCCACCTACGTTTTAGCACAAGGGCAGACCAGTAGTACCATGGTGAAATTAGGCACATAAGATTATTTCAATATCCGTGATTTGAAGAAGAGCCTGGGCCTATCCCCCCCCCCCCAACAGCAACCCTCCTCCCATAGCCTACTAAATAATGGACAGATAAGACCTCTTGAAAACTTTTGAAGTGGAATCATACAGATAATTTCAACATGTATTATTAGAGACCGAGTGGCCATGGCCCGTCCGACACTCCATCCCCAACAACTTTTACCAGGAACGTATCAAAATTAATTTTGTTTGAACCGGAGCCGCATATGGACTTTCAAACTCTATAATTGGAAGCATGAAGTGTTACTCTGGTTCTTGCCCCCCTCTTCCATATCTTCAATCCGGAAGCAGAAGTTTGCAACGCTAAGATCACTTCTAGGGAAAGTTTCCTTGGTTGTAGGCATCCCTGCAAGTTTCAAGCGAATCTTAACGCTTTCAATTGTTGGTCTCTTCCCCGGGAAGCTACAACAGAAGTCCCAACTTTTGTCTCCCAATATCAAGTCTGCCACACCCGCAGACTAACCAGCTTCACTTTCTTGTGCCTCCACGAGGAGCAACTCCTTGGTTGCCTCCCTCTGATTGTACTCTATGAATGGAGACAAATAGCTGGCCCTTGACTTCTACAGCCCCGACGACTTCAGCTTTTTTTTAAAGGCTTTTTAAATTTCTTGTTTGAACCGGAATCACGCTAAGACTTTATTCTTCTTGATCGGAAAACCAAAGTGGGCCCATGACCCCCTACCACCAGTCAACCACTCTCACTTTTAAGCAGAAAGTTTGCCACGTTACATCTTGGTTAATCAGAATAATAAAACGTATTTTCGATTTTTATTATTGGAGGGCCAAAGAAGATCAGTGGTTCTTTCAACACCACTCCATACCTCTCCTACTACCAACCTTTGTTGAAAGCTATGAATGTTGCACCTTTCTTTAACGAAAACCTTTCGTTATTTTTAAGTCCATAATTACATACACAAACTTGGTATGTGGATGGTTCTTAAACCAATTTTTGAGTAGAAAGGTTGAGATGTTGCGTCTTCATGATGAAGCCTCAAAAAAATTCTAAGCATGTATTATCAGTGGTAAAAAGTGGGTTTCTGGCCCCTTACAACCAGATTCTTAGCAGCAAGGAAGCCCTTTGCCAAATCCAAAAAAGTTAGCTATTTTGTCATTGAGTAAAAAAAAGAATCCAAATGCTGATCAAATTCAAAAGAAAAAACGCGCAATTTCTTAAAATAAAAAACATTTAAAACTAGCGAACAAAAATTGACATAAACAAGGGATTGACTCTGGGCGCCTCAAAACCCCTAAAGGTTGGATTCCCATTTAAAGTTTAGTGAAAATGATATATATTTTTAACAGTTTTTTTTAATCTCTCAAAACATTAAAAAAGAATGCTAACAGATTTTACAAAAAAGAGGCTAGCAATGTTGGAATTTTTGTTTAGTTTTAATAGATTCATGCTTTTTCGCTTCATCGATTTTCTATTCTAAAAGGGGCATCTTTATTCGTCACCAGCAACATGGGAACAACCGCATAAACAGAGAATTTTATATCTTTAAAAAAGATATTTTATGGGTGTTCCAATCATTAAAAAAATGTAGACCAGTAGGTATAGGAGGGGTGATTAGGCTGGAGGGACAAAGGTCCAGCATTATATCTGCATTCATATGGTACAATCAGAAATCAGAAGGAGAAACAAAAGCAGCCATGGGTAGCTTGAGCCAATGTGCAAGACGGCGAAGTTACCCAGCCTGCGGGTGCGGTAGACTAGGGCTTTTTACACGAACATTTTCGATTGATTTCCCTGGGGCTTGTCACATGAAAATGATAAGCAGTGAAAGGCAGGAGAAGTAAAGGTCAAGAGAAATATAAAATTTGTTGATCGTTTTGTCGAGTTCCTTTTTTTTTATTCTACTAGTTCAATATTTACTCTCTATTTACTTAATTTAACGATGCCACACAATACCACTAACTTAAATATTATCAAATAATTAAAAGCATATTTATTAATAAATATTTAATAAATAAAAGACACTTTGAAAGCTTTCTAGATTTCGTTTTCAGAAGGGTGTCTATTGTGGTATAAAGGGCCGTAAGAGTCATAGGTGGATGATGAACTGGCGCCAAACTGAACTGCATGTGCCGCTGCATGAGTATCGAGTGGTGAAGCTACGGGACGTTCAGATTTCAAGGTCTTGACACCATCTTTGATTTTGTAATCGGTTGGAATCATAGGAACGGTATAAGTAGGACTACCTATATATCCTGGTGATTGAATGATTATTTGATGCTGTTGTCCCTGCACCAAAGATTGAGCTGGAGGTGCACCAATTTTAGTCTTGAAGCCTAAAAAATTAATGGGTGAAAATACTTCTAGAAAGTTATTTCAATCTTTAGTGTTATACAGATTTCTTCTGCTATTCATCAAAATATACAAAAAAGCTACTTCTCACTAACAAGTTATTGGCTTAATATGAAACGGTCACTGAAAATCAAAACAAATTATGGGCGTTTATTACATTTTAATGTTTGTATTAAAAATTTGACGCAAAATTGAAGAAATTGGGGCCTAACTTGTCTGTGACGGATGAGAAACAACTAGATACTGCTCTTGGTGTTTCGATTTTGAACGGCCTGTCCGATTTTTTTTTTTCTTCGCATTAGTTTTAATGGCAGATTCATCTTAATACGGTACGGATTAGTATAAAATACTTAGTACTATTTACAGACAAATTTTCTACCATTAGTAAATCAGTTGAGATTGAGTTTGTTTCGAAATATCAATAGCATATATCTGAATGAGATGCTGAAGTAATGGTTACAAATGAATTAAAGTTGACTTACAATTGGCCCTGTTCTGACTTGATATTAGTTAGATATTTCAGCTGTGACACTTTCAGCTGTGACAAAACAGAATTTAAATAGTTATGCTTCATTGCTGAAAATACTTTTGACATATTAATAAGTTTTTAGTATTTTGAAAATGAACCAAAAGCATTCATGCAAAAATTTATGAGAGCTTTCGGCAAAAAAATAGGCGTTCGACATTAGGGCGGCGCCAAGATTCAATTGGCATACCATTAATAAGAGGTTTTAAATCAAAAGTCACCCGTCTAGAAAAGCAGCTTTTAGGATGTAGGTCACCGAAGCTACGTCTAAAGATTGAAATGGTAAATAACGGTTATAATTTTCTTGTGATACCAGTAAACAATTGTGAAACCATATGAGAAGCGAGATTGATTATTAAAAACAGCTATCAGGCGCACATAAGTGATAGACTATTTGAATTACCCTTTCTGCGTGCCTATCTACCTTAGTTCTGCCCTAGGATGGATGATAGACAATCATCAAGAAGTGAAAATAATCATTTTTTTAAACAAATCGGAAAAAATTATGCCAGCTTTGGCCGTCACAGAGACTATCTGTCTTGACTTTACCCTAGTATTAGCCATGGCTCTAAGGTCTTTCATCACTTCCACCATGTTCATAATTCAACAACAAACCGAAATCTAATGAAGCTGGATTCGCTCACTGTTGTTCTCAGGGAAAGCCACACATTTAAAGAAGCAGTAAACACACCTTGATCGATACAAATTTAAAATTTAGCTTACGAATACATTAACACCTTTTGTTAGTATTTTAAAATGAACGAAAAAATGACTTGCTCCGCGTTCTATACTGAGAACACCGATTTTTTTGAACTTTACAAAAATACCAAAATAAAATGAAAAGTTGTAGCGCATCCAGTTTACTTCAATGCTGAATTATCAAATTTTCCAACCTTCTTTTTTTGATGTTACGAATCGGTACTTTTCAATTAGCTGATACCCACGCGATATATTGTAGAGGGAAGACGCTAAAGGAAACCAGTCAAACAGGTATCTGTCAATAGAGAATTGGATCGGCAAGCATGGTTTTTCATTGCGTTTACAATATTTAAACTATTGTTTTAGGGGTTTTAGGGGGGGAAGGTACCTAGGTTAGGTTGCGGGTTTAATATATGCTATGCTTTACCCCACCCTTCCACCCCCCCCCCCCCCCCAATGAGCAAATATATAGCCCAAAATTGCTTCTAAACTATTAGATTTTCATCATGTCTTGTTTTATTTCATTAGAATTAACCAACCTTGACTTCTCGCGTGGGTACCAGCTAACTGAAAAGTACCTTACGAAACAATTTTAGCAAAATCAGCTAGTCATTCTAAAGTTTTTACTTTTGTCTTCAGATCTTTTCTTGCCAATCTTCCCAAATAATCTGAATTTTGGTGTGTGTGTGGGTTTTTCACACTACTCTATGACAAAGTCACATCTATTACACATAGATTAATGTATTTTATGTATATATACTGTAGGTGCTACTATGAACAGTGGCGGATACAGGGGGCCGAGGGGGGCAGCCCCCCCCCCCCTAACGTAGTCTAAAGTGGTGTAATTACTTAATTAACGCAAAATTGCGTTAATTAAACTTGCTCCTAACGCAAGTTTATCGGACCAACCTATTTTGCCCCCCCCCCCTAAAAAAAATCCTGGACCCGCCCCTAACTATGAATGTTTTGATATGTAGGAATTTGCAATAAATTTCTTTCATGAGTCACAAAGCAATTGTTGCGCACTTACCAAGAGCTTTAAGCAGTTTATTTCCAGCAGAAGAAACTTCAGTGGCGGCATTCCTCATCGTGTTCTGGAACATATCAGGGAATCTACTTGTGGCACCGTTGAAAATTCCTGGCATTTGAGAAACAGCTCC
This sequence comes from Artemia sinica, assembly GCA_027921565.1. Classification (NCBI taxonomy): domain Eukaryota; kingdom Metazoa; phylum Arthropoda; class Branchiopoda; order Anostraca; family Artemiidae; genus Artemia; species Artemia sinica. The sequence goes on along the minus strand of CM051262.1, from coordinate 45,118,389 downwards.
AGATACATATTGAGGCAGTTGCCCCATATAGTCAGGAACTCTATTTATATACTGTGGTACTTTTGCCACATATTGTGGGACCCTTTCGGCGTATTGTGGCACCCTTTCAGCAGCTGACGACATGTACAAAGGAACTTTCGAAGCTACTTCATTCACTGATTGACGTGCATCTGCTATTGTCTGCCCAATGGACTTCCCATGGGCTTGATATGAAATAAGAAGGGAGCAGGCCACAACCTAAAAATAAAAACCAAGATGAACTAGAATAATTTATGCAGAATTTCCGTCCTGTAGAGGAAAAAATCTATGCACGGTGAAAGCAAAACTGAGCTGTTAAAACTTTCAGACATTAATTGGACGACAAAGAGATTGGTGTATCACATTCAATTCAAGATCAACATCCTAGACGAAACCAAGTGGGGATTTTAATGCCCCTTACCCCAAAGTACACAAATGCTAATTGGCACATTATTCATTAGGTTTGATTTTTATCTAGATATTTCCATGACTTTAAAGTAATATATTCCTATTTATAGCTCTTCATTACATTAAATTCCATTACCTTAACAATAATGACGCCAATCCACCAAGCCAATCATTGTGGTTGCGCTCATGTGACAAATTCTAGTTGTACATGGCGAAACTTTTAAGGGCTGCTGATACATTTTCTCAGCAGAAGGGTGGGGGAAGTTGAGAGAAAATACAACTTTTCAGCACAAAATTCGTGAATATTTTCAGAGGATTTCTAAAATAAGGCTAGATAAAAAGAAAAACGAACACTTGCTTTATTCAGCAAGATGAAAAAGTAATACAACCAAGATGGACAAGCAATACAACTAGGGCGGAAAATAATTATAGAAATACCGAATTTTAAACTTAAGCTCAATGTAATGAATGCCCTTTCAAATTTAGAGTATTGTACTATATCCAATAAACTTAATACAATGCTTTAAAATGAATGTATCTGCACAAGTGTTCACCAAGTGTTCACCTTGTTCAGTGTATTTGCGATATAGGGATCTTGATTTAGCCTACTTTTTCCATCTTACCAGGAGGTTTAATTGAAGTTTTATTTTGCTTCTTTTTTTTAACATGAATCAAATAAGTAAATACCAGAATTTTCACTTGGTAAAAAAAAGTGAAGGTACCACCACCAAAAGATTACTTTCCTAGATTCCAAAACATAAAAGAAGCTGATGTTTGGCCATATTTTTCCCAATTTTAGAAGCCGACATGTTTGGTAAGAGGAGGAGAGAGGGGAATGCTTTTATATATTCTTTAAGGTCCTGAATTCATGACAGAACTTTTAAAATTTAAAGAGTAAAGTACGTATGAGTCACATATTCTTGATTTGTTAAGCTAACCAAAATGAAAGAAATGATCTGAATCGAATTTTCTTTACGTGAGACAATACTAATCCAAATTTTGAATAAATGTGAATTTGTTTGGACATTCAAAAGAACAAGTACCCATTATAATAAGTTTCCAGAATCAGTGAGCGCCAGAGTTTCGCCGTAAACTGTAAACTTCAGTGTACCAATGATTTGCATTTTTATACTTATTTGAAGTTTCAAATATTGTTTCGGCTCTTTTTTTACATTGGAAGGTCGCTTTTTTAAATTCCCCGTCCAATTGATTTGTTTCCACAAATTCAGTAGCAAATTTTTGGCATTTAACAATTTTGTTCCAAAAATTAAAAGAAAATTGCAGATTGAAGGTATCAATTGTAACTTCAGAAATAAACCTCGAGTAGGAACTTCTCCTTTAATTCAGTAGCCCTACTTTTTATTTTCCGTTTATTCACTACCAAAAAAAAAAAACAATCCCTTGTTTTTGTATCCGTGGAACTGTTTTATCGCTTTCCAATAGCTGATATTACCTGAAAATATGATTCAGCATATTCCTGAGTTCATGCCTCCAAAGTAAATTAGGAAATTTACATGGTTTAATCCTATTTCAAATCTTTCTTTAAACTATGTACATTTGTGCATTCAAGTAAATATATTATGTTGATTCTGCATTGATTTTTTTAATCATTGGTTTTTTCTTATGTTTGCGTCTATTTTGTTAATCAAATAAACTATTATCAGAACTTGAACGTTAGTGGTAGTGAGTTAACGGAATTACAAGTTAAAAAGGTAGTGGTTGTCATTTAACCGGAAAGTTCTCTTAAGTTCTCTTCCTTACGCTTGTTCCTCAGTAGTGGCATTTAATCCAAATCAGTAATTATTAAAAGTTTTTTTTTCTCTAATAAAAGTCTTTATCTTGAGAATTTATAAAAACAAAGCTTTTAGTAATTACTGATTTGGGCTAAATGCCACTACTGAGGAACAAGCGTAATGAAGAGAACTTAAGAGAACTTTCCGGTTGTAATTTGTAATTTGTTAGAATTAAATCTAAGGAGTAGTGGAAAACTAGCTGATATATATTCTGTAACTACAGGATCTCATCAACTTATTCTTTTTCGATCTCACTCTGCTAAGTCCTCTTTTTTTGTTTACCTCTCAACGAATTCCCGGAGTGTCAGCCACTTTTATGGCCTCATACCAGCTTCCACAATTGTGTTGTAGGAACAGCATTTTGGTTTTTGCTTTTTTGTTTTTTCCTAGTGCGGACCTTAGGCTGAAGTAATGAATATGCCATAACGTTTTGGATTTTTGCCTGGGGTCAAAAGGATCATTTCCACTAGTAATTGAACCAGAGCCTAAAGTGTGTGAGTTGAAGCGGAGTTTTATAGTTCATGTTGGATAGGACTATCTGTAGATATGCAACCAAACTTTCTTTCGATCGAGCCATGTTTCTATTTTCAACTGGAAACCCTGATGTAGCAAACAAGCAGGTAGGCAGCAGTTTCAAATTGAAATTAGATTAAAGCTGAAAAGTGCTAAAGATATGCAACGGTGTAGCCTGGCCCCATCGCCAAAGAATTGGAGCTTTCCCTTAGCTACTGTTTAAATTGTATTAGGAAGTTGGCCCGCGGCATCAAGATCAACTTTGGACCAAAACACATACATTTTTATTTAACCACTAATCAATAGTTCTTGATGAGCTGATAGTATTTCTTATTATGCTGATTCCACATACATAAGATTCATTAAGTTTAGTTTTTCCGTCAAAGGCTATAGGCCTGTGAAAATTTGCCTGATTTCAGAAAAAAGAGGGAAACATCCCCAAAATTGTCAAAGAATCTTAATGATAATCACACCATCAGATTTAGCGGATCAGAGAAACCTACTTAAGAAGTTTCAAGCTCCCATCTTTAAAAATGTGGAATTTTCCTTTTTTTTGCAAAAAGAAAGATCAGGGGTGTGTGTTTATTCCTTTTTTCTCGAACCAGTTGTCCTAGAACATCGGGAGAGGGCTCAGTCGAACGAAAACTAAAAGGTCTAGTGCCCTTTTAAGCGACCAAAAAGATTAGAGGACCGCTAGCCCCCCTCCAGCGCCCCTTTTTTCCCACAGTCGTTCAATCATAATTTTGAGATAGCCATGTTCTCAAAATCAAAATATTTTTTCGGGTGGGGAAGGGGGGTGAATTTTCTGCTGGGGGGATTTTCTACAGGTATAACACTGGGGGATTTGCCAGAATTCCTATACGAAATTCTTTTTATTTGTCGTGCTTTCTCTTTGTCGACTCAATTTTACATGTGGAGATGTTATTGGTATTTGCCAACGGTAAATTTTCACTGGGATTGAATTTTTTAAAAGATCTTTCCGTGTAAGAGGATCCAGATTTCCCAGCATTATCAAAAAAAGATCAGAAAGTGAACAAAAAACAGTAATTTTTTTAAACTGAAAGTAAGGAGCACCACTAAAACTTAAAACGAGAAAAAATTATTACGTATATGGTGCGATGCCCCCTCCTCGATACCTCGTTCTTTACGCTAAAGTTTGACTTTTTGTCCCACTTCTTTAAGAGTGACTCCTGAAACACAGGGGTCGGTTAATTAGAACAATAAGAAGCTTTTTTAAAAGTACACTGGCTATATACTTGGACTTTAGGGTGGGGAGGGGATGAAAGTGGTTTACGCATAGAGAATCTTTTGACGCTATTCTTAGGCATACTTAAGGAGCATAGGAAAGGCAATGGGAGACCACGGAATCAAATGGGGAGGAAAAAGTCTCCTGGACTTAAATTAAGCTGATGATTTAAGCATCTCAGGTGAAAGTGTGAGCGAAATGAATGAACTTTAGAGGTTTTGCGAGTTCAGGGTGCTAGAATAGGTTTGAAAACTAATGTTAAGAAGACTAAGTCACTAAGGCTAGGAATAAGAGAAGATGAAAAGGTGACGTTGGGTAGCGAAAAGATTGATAAGGTGGACAGCTTCACTTACCTTGGTAGTATTATTAGTAAAAACAGTGGGAGCAGTGAAGATGCTAAAAGTAGAATAGTAAAGGCTCAGGGTGTTTTTTCACAGTTAAAAAAAGTCTGGAAGAATAGGAAGATGAGCCTGCAAACCAAGGTTAGAATATTAGAAGCTACAGTGATGACAGTGGTCAACTATGGCTCTGAAGCATGGGCGCTCCGAAAAGCGGATGAAAATTTGCTAGATGTTTTCCAGAGAAATTGCTTACGGATTGTTCTGGGTACCCGACTGACTGACCGTATTTCAAACAGTAGGCTGTACGAAAAATGGGGTTCAATACCACTCTCTAGGGCTGTAATGAAAGAAAGGTTGAGGTGGCTAAGACACTTGTGCGGGTGAAGCATGACAGATTGCCGAAGATTCTCCTTTTCGGCCAACCGCCTAGGGCTAAACGGAAGCAGGTCGTACTCATCTGGGGTGGGGGGACGTCATGAAGAAAGACTTAAAGGAAATGGGAACTTCCAGGGAGGGTGTAAAAAGGGAGGCTTTGATTATATTTAGATGGAGGAGTGTGCGGAGCTGTGTTGGCCTCAGGCGTCTTGGTGCTGCGGCAAGTTGTTAGTATAGTAGTAGTAGCATTATGAAATAAGAATTGTTCTTTTTTTGTCATGTTCCGGAAAAAAGCTCGTTTCGGACGAAATTGCATGTTATGTTTGGATTCAGGATGAAATTCTGATTCTAAAGATATGTTTACGTCTTATCTATCTCATCAGTAAGTTAATCAAAAATTGAGTCCTTCAATTCTAATCCAAATTTCTCCCTGTTTTTCGTACAGCCTAGGGCAATATCTGGCCCCATTAGGGGGTTGCATCTCTGAGGGTACTTACTTGCTTGTACTTGTAGCAGGACTCGAACATCTCAGCCCTCCCTGGCGTCGAGTAGCTTCATTATTGTAGTAAGCCAAGAGTCTCGGTCGTTCGCGAGTGGCTCAATCAAATCGAGCCGGTACTTTTCCCATTTTCGTCCGTACTTCTTGAAGCCACCGATGGGGGGTAACATTCTACTTTAGCTACTTTAGGCTATCTTGGAAAGGGGTTAGGTTAGGAAAATGAAACTTTCAGAGATGAGTCTGCAGGCTAAAGTATATACCAGGAAGGTATTTTGAAATATCTACGTCCACTCCATCTCCCTCAAGATGGTCCTGACTTCTGATGACCGTTAAAAATATGTGTGTTATAAAAGTGAAACCTTGCAAAATAGATCTTCTGCTTAAATGAAGTACAACAAAATTATTTCAGCTTCACAACTTTGCTTAATCCCAATTTTAAGGTTTTAAAGATATGCAAATAAATTTCCTAGGCTAAACTTTGACAAAAAACATTGATATGGCTTAAAATTCTACTCAAATAACAGGAATTGGATTTTCAGAACTAAAGCCCGAGAAAAAGAAACTGATAACTGAAAATTAAGGTAAAATTTTGTTTTGTAAAAATTTTAATAGGTACCTGTCATTTAGGCAAATTTCAGGACCCTCTAGAAAGAGAAGGAGTGGAGGTAGGTACTTCAAAATACCTTCCCGGGACACACTTCAGCCTGTAGACCCATCCCTTAAAGTTTTATTTTCCTAACCTAACCTCTTTCCAAGATAGCCAAAAGTAGAATTTTACCCCGATGGGTTCTAGGTAAGGCCTGATGTAGGCGAGCCACGTTTTCATCTGTCCCCATGTAGCTTTTTCCATCCCAGAAGAGGTGTACATTTGAGGGCTTTATTGAAGAGGGTGTGGTGTCGGCGGCAAAGTATACGGCTGCACCATCGGAGTCTTCTTTGTTTAATTATATTGGCTAAGTCAAAACGTTGATGGCAGATTTTGCGGAGTTCATAATTGCTGACTCGATCACGGAGGTTAATGCCAATGACTCTCCTTGGACATGAACGGCCGAATATCTTAAGGGCTTGAATGTTGGGTGCTTTCAGAGCCCACATTTCACAGCCGTATACCAAGACAGACCGAACAATGGCCTGATACATCATTATTCTTGTCTTCAAGCGAACTTTTTTCTGTTTCCATAGAGTGATTTAGCTGGGTGAAGGCTAGCGAATCATTCGTACAAATTTACCCTACTAGACTTATACCAAGGAATTAGTATGTTTAATTAGGTGAAACAAATAGTGGCTTACCAAATGTTTCGTTACTGAAGCCATCTTTATATCCAAAGCTTTACTGATCAAGTTATGTATCCCGATTTGTTTTCAAGTCTTAGGAAACCCGTTACCCCTCCGGTAAGAAAGGCAAGGACATATCCGAATTCAGTACTCTTGTAACGCTTTCATCAAATTTCCTTATAATTACGTCACAACCAGTAAGAACTTTAAAACTTTCACCTAAGGGTAAAAACATCCGCATTTTGTTTGTTTAGCTCATATATATCCCATACTATCGTTGGTGTCTGTTTCCACTTAGGAGTTTTCCTCTAAAATGAAAATTTTGAGGTCTTTTGGGGGCAAACTTTTTCAGTTAAGGACCAGAAAATTTGTAGGTATTTTTAAAAGTCCTATGTGGGAGTGGGTTTTGAGGGCTTAGCATCTTCATATTTTTTTTCTTGCATTTTAACTAGCAATGAAACGATGAATCAAAATCGAGAACCTGGATTTTTAAAAGAATAAAAATTGAGTAAATTTTCCTGATTCTTGAAACAACTCGGCTCTATAATTCAACTTTATGTTAAAAAAAAAGAAAAAAAAAAATGGAAACATGTTTTTTTTTTTTTTTTTTTTTCTCGTATCAGAGCAGCGCACTTCAGCTGTATAAGCACAGATGGGTGCTTCTTCAATGCAATATTTTCCCCAGGCCCCTTTGTATGGAAAGGGTAGTCGTAAAAACTTTTGTGGCAAACCATCTGATCTGAAACTGGAAATTCTAATGCCATTATAGGGCTTAAAGTAATTTGAGGGGAAGAAGTCCCCCCTGTGCACTTTTCGCACCCTCCCCAGGAACAGCTCAAGACATTCGATCAAAATTTAGGGATAGTTGTTTTGTTCAAAATAGTCGGAAGGTCCAGTAAACATGCCTCCAGGGATGGCACGGCCAACACAGCCCCTAGGAAAAGGGCCATTCATAGTTTCAATCGCCAATTGCTTATACACATTTTTTACAATACAAGTTTTTCTTACGGAAGTAAAGAGCGAAGTTGAAACCTAAGATAGACAAAGGCTATTGCTTCGCACATTACGCAAGATATGTCAACAAAACTATCTTGAATAAACTGACTTGCTATATTTTCTACAGGGAGAATTTTCCATTGGGAGAGAAGTTTCCCGGGGTGAATTTTGCAGGGGAAATTTCACACTGGGGAATTTTCCTGAATTCCTGTACAATAATATTAAACTGATCATGATATTGATACATTTTAGTATACCATTATGATCCTTTAAATAACTCCTGCAAGCTCGGCTCTCATTAAAGCGCTAGCTGTCAGAACTTTGCGGATATTGGAGAATATCACGATTCGGTTTATCTAAGCTAGTTTTGTACATGTGATAAATTAAAAAAAAAACAACTAGTCTTCTCAAATGAAAGTAAAGAGCGTAGTAAAAAAACATAAAACGAACAGAAATTATTACACATATCAGGGGATTGCCCCCTCCTCAATCTCCGGCTCGTTACGTTGAAGTTTTACAGTGCTTAAAAATACTTCTTATTCTAATTCAACGGCTTTGTGTTTGAGCTGTTGTTTTAGGAGAGAAAATCCACCTCTAGGTATAGACAATCGTGATCTGTTTCGCAGGTCTGGCAACACTGACCGCCAGTTATAGGTGCCATAGAGTCTTATTTCCGGTTAAGTTGTAATTATAAGTCTCATCGTTTTCAAGTATTGATTGTACTAACAACAAACCAGTGTAACTGGATTTTCACCAATCGAAGTGCTTGTACAATACGTCTGACTGTTATTGTGTCTGGAAACCAACTCGAGCCCTCGAAGTGACACGCGTGCTTACATGAAATTTTTTTGGAATCGCCCGATAAGTAGAACTGCTAGTTTCGACAAAAACTTCCTATGGACTGAATGACCAAATTAATATGTTTAACCACTTTAGGATCTCCTTTAGCGACTGATTAAACCTGTTCATAGTTGATATTTTGGCGAAGCTCCTAATAGATCAGCAAGTTTGATTTCTTCGAAGAGCAATGACCAAACTTTCCTCAACTTTTGTAGACAGCCTTCAGAAGTACTACCGGTCATAGTTTTAATATATTATAGAGTTGATGTTGTATCTGTAACAACTTAAGGCATTTATCTTCCGAGATCAATTTTCTTTTTCCCAGCTCGAAATAATACATGTGTAACCTGTTACTATGCTTTCTTTGACAGCCCTTTTGCAATGAATTATGAAGTTGTTATGTTGACCTTAGCTTTATCTTTTATAATGATGGTTAAGGAACATTTTGACATCTGTCGAGTACAGTTTTCTAATGATATTAATATTTAACATTTTTGGGTCGCTGAGTCTATCTATGGTCAAAATATTAGGACTTTTCCCTGTTCTACTCTTATCCATTAAACAAAGCAGATTCAGTGGCAGAGTCTAGTGTTGCTGACCATTCTGTAGGCCAAAATGCTCCCTCCCCACCTTATCTCGCCCTGTTAAACATTCCAAATATCAACAAGCGCAGACTTGTCCACTCATCCATGGTGATGCATCTACGGTATAAGGGGTGTATTAGAGTTCAAACCCATCCCTTGTAGGAGAGAACTGGTCGGATAAAAAGGTCAGCGTTCTTGACGAGCATAAATTCTTACACGACAGTCGGTAAGATATTATCTCTGAGTGGTTTCGAGAACCCTTACTGGACTTCTTTCTCTAAGTTGAAAATATAGAACTATAAGCCGAGGAGAAAATGACCGCTCAAGTCTCACCAATAAAATTTCCATACATTCTCACCCTCCACCCATTAAACTGCCTATCAAAATCAGCTTGCCGTTGCACATTTTTATTGCCTGAATCCTTGCCTGCACAAAATTTCAAACGCAGCTACCACACCACATAATTCACGTCTGCACAAGTTCCCACCACAAAACTCTACCCCGTAAATCTTATCTTACACATCACGCAGTATCATTATGTATAAATTTTTCACCGAGCACTTTTATTTATTTTCAACTAAGATAAAGGTCTTCAAGAGGTCACGGTACTTCAAAAAAAAATCTGTGGTCAAAGACAAAGGACTTCAAGTTTCTTACACTTGTATCTGGTAAGCTTGATGTATGCCCCTTTCAGAGGCAGGGTTGCCACCACCGGGAGAAAAATAAATCACTAGGTTCTTGAAAGAAAATAACTGAATCAACAAAAAATCACTAGATTATTGAAAAAAATCACTAAATTAGCAAGAAAATCACTAAAATTATAATTAGCTGCTTTAAAAGACATCGTACTTTTGCATATCAAAACAGCTGGTTTTAGAAGATTTTCAGGCTTTCAACCCTGAATTATGAATTTGAATAACTTGTTTCTTTCTTATGCTCAATACATGGCACCAATGGGGAGGTGGTGCAATTATCCTTCTAGATTTTGAAAAATACCTTTAGTTTGGTATTTTGTTTTTTTTAAGCGAATTATCTTTGATTATTTTCTGTGAAAATCCTCTGTACATTTTGAAATATACCTTTTTTTACCCTGATAAAAAAAATAAAAAAACAGTCCCATCAGTAGAGTGCTAAGTTATACTTCCACGACGCCATGTTCCTTCCCATGCTATTCCACGACGCTATGCTCCTTCCCATGCTATTCCACGACGCTATGTTCCTTCCCATGCTATTCCACGACGCTATGTTCCTTCCCATGCTATTCCACGACGCTATGTTCCTTCCCATGCTATTCTACGACGCTATGTTCCTTCCCATGCTATTCCACGACGCTATGTTCCTTCCCATGCTATTCCACGACGCTATGTTCCTTCCCAAGCTATTCTAAAGCACTATGTTCCTTCCTATGTTATTCTATGGGACCTCTACACCTTTTCAAAGAGAGTGAATAGCCTCTCACAACGTCGTATGGATTCTACGAGACGTATAGGAATTACCATGCTATTTGCTTAATGCCCTAGGACCATACCATTTGCTTGATGCTCTAAACCTTTTCAAAGAGAGTGAGTATCCTCTCACACCAATGTTCCTTGGTACCTTTCCAAGCAAATGTTTTTTTTTAACCAAAAACTAGAAATTGTCAACCTTTTCAAAGAGAGTGAGTAGAACCTGTCAAAGAGTTTGATAACCTCTAGCTTAAAGGCATCTCATCGAGTTTGATTAAGAATGCAACATGTCTAGAATTGATGCCATATGCTGTTGAATCATTTACCAAAAAATAACTATTTGCAAAAAAAGGGTTTAGCATTTGCGAATTGGACTCTATGAACGATATTAATTAATGTTTGAATAATAGGAGCGTGAATGATTCTAATTAGAGAATTGGATCGTACGAAGATGGAGAAAAAGGGTTAAACTGATTAGCAGTTAAGGTAACCCCGGAGAGCATGTTAACTCATAGCTTATTTATTATAAATTTGGAACAATATCAATCTATGGAAATGGTTAACGATGATAAATAGTCTTATGACTTGACCTAGCTTTACTTCTTCGATGTGTTCTGTATCATACACAAGTGGAGTTTGAACAGTGTTGTCAATTTAAAATAGAGTTTAACGTTATAGTATACTAAAAAGTTGATACTAAGAGAGATGTAGATGGCAAAAAAAGAATTTTAATAATGGATAGCTTTACTTCTTCGATGTGTTCTGTATCATACACAAGTGGAGTTTGAACAGTGTTGTCAATTTAAAATAAATTTTAACGTTATAGTATACTAAAAAGTTGATACTAAGAGAGATGTAGATGGCAAGAAAAGAATTTTAATAATGAAATTCAGAACAAACCTTACTTTCGTAATAAAGGAACATTTAGTATATTTTTTAATTTATTTTTGTTTAAAAAATGCCCCATCTTTAACAAATTTAGCCTTAACTAGTTAAAACTGTGCATAACTTCTTCAATTTTAGTTGTATTGCACAGCTAGTAAAGGAACATTTAGTATTTTTTTCTAATTTAAGTGTTTTCTTAAGAAAATGGCCCATCTTTGACAAATATAGCCATAGCTAGTTGAAACTGTGCATAAATTCTTCATTTTTTATCGTGTTACTTAGGTAATAAGGGAACATTTAGTATTTTTTCTAATTTAAGTGTTTTCTTAAGAAAATGGCCCATCTTTAACAAATATAGCCATAGCTAGTTGAAACTGTGCATAAATTCTTGATTTTTTGTCGTGTTACTTAGGTAATAAAGAAACATTTGGTATTTTTCCTAATTTTGAGTTTTTCTTAAGAAAATGGCCCATCTTTAACAAATTTAGCCTTAGCTAGTTAAAACTGTGCACAAATTCTTCAATTTTTTGTGTTAAACAGCTAATAATGGAACATTTAGTATTTTTTTTCTAATTTAGTGTGTTTTCTTAAGAAAATGACCCATCTTTAACAAAATTAGCCTTAGCTAGTTGAAACTGCGCATAAATTCTTCATTTTTTGTCGTGTTACTTTCGTAATAAAGGAATATTTAGTATATTTTTTAATTTATTTTTGTTTAAGAAAATGCCCCATCTTTAATAAATTTAGCCTTAACTAGTTAAAACTGTGCATAAATTCTTCAATTTTATTTGTGTTAAACAGCTAATAATGGAACATTTAGTATTTTTTTTCTAATTTAGTGTGTTTTCTTAAGAAAATGACCCATCTTTAACAAACTTAGCCTTAGCTAGTTGAAACTGCGCGTAAATTCTTCATTTTTTGTCGTGTTACTTAGGTAATAAAGGAAAATTTAGTATTTGTCCTAATTTTGAGGGTTTTCTTTAGAAAATCCTCATCTTTAACAAATTTAGCCTTAGCTAGTTAAAACTGTGCTTATATTCTTCAATTTTAGTTGTATTGCACAGCTAATAAAGGAACATTTAGTATTTTTTTTCTAATTTGTGTGTTTTCCTAAGAAAATGGCACATCTTTAACAAACATAGCCATAGCTAGTTGAAACTGTGCATAAATTCTTCATTTTTTGTCGTTTTACTTAGGTAATAAAGGAACATTTGGTATTTTTTCCTAATTTTGAGTTTTTCTTAAGAAAATGGCCCATCTTTAACAAATTTAGCCTTAGCTAGTTAAAACTGTGCATAAATTCTTCAATTTTAGTTGTGTTAAACAACTAATAAAGGAACATTTAGTATTTTTTCTAATTTAGTGTGTTTTCTTAAGAAAATGACCCATCTTTAACAAACTTAGCCTTAGCTAGTTGAAACTGCGCATAAATTCTTCATTTTTTGTCGTGTTACTTTCGTAATAAAGAAAAATTTAGTATATTTTTTTAATTTATTTTTGTTTAAGAAAATGCCTCATATTTAACAAATTTGACCTTAACTAGTTAAAACTGTGCATACATTCTTCAATTTTAGTGGTGTTAAACAGCTAATAAAGGAATATTTAGTATTTTTTTCTAATTTAGTGTGTTTTCTTAAGAAAATGACCCATCTTTAACAAACTTAGCCTTAGCTAGTTGAAACTGCGCATAAATTCTTCATTTTTTGTCGTGTTACTTTCGTAATAAAAAATAAAAAATATATTCTTGTGCATACCCATACTCCTATTGATGAGGACTGATGGTTCTAATTCAATATTTTATTCATGAAAGCAAACTATTTTTCTTAACCAAATTTTTTTTGGACTTCGAAATTATTCAACTTTTTTTACATCTCTAAATCATATCAGAAAAATATAATGACCCTTTTGATTTAAATTTTAAAATATATTATTGTGCATACCCATACTCCTAATGATGAGGATTGATGGTTCTAATTCAATATTTTTTTCATGAAAGCAAACTATTTTTTTGTAACTAAATTTTGTTGGACTTCGAAATTATTCTTTTTTTTAATCTCTAAATCATATCAGAAAAATAGAATGACCCTTTTGATTTAAGTTTTAAAATATATTCTTGTGCATACCCATACTCCTATTGATGAGGACTGATTGCTCTAATTCAATATTTTTTTCATGAAAACAAACTATTTTTTTTAACAAAATTTTTTTGGACTTCGAAATTATTCAACTTTTTTTTACATCTCTAAATCATATTAGAAAAATAGAATGACACTTTTGATTTAAATTTTAAAATATATTATTGTGCATACCCATACTCCTAATGATGAGGATTGATGGTTCTAATTCAATATTTTTTTCATAAAAAACAAACTATTTAAAAAAAAATTTCTTGGACTTCGAAATTATTCTTTTTTTTAATCTCTAAATCATATCAGAAAAATAGAATGACGCTTTTGATTGAAATTTTTAAATATATTCTTGTGCATACCCATTCTCCTAATTATGAGGACTGATGGTCCCAATTCAATATTTTTTCATAAAAAACAAACTATTTTTTTTAAACTTCGAAATTATTCAACTTTATTAATTTTTTTATTTATTTTTTTTGTCCGTATCTTAAAATGACAAAATATGCTTACGGCTCTAACAATTATACTTTATGCTTGCTCAAAGACACGATGTGGGTTTCCCACTGGTACTCTATGGCCGGTTATCAACACTACCTAGTCTATTGCATGTATTAAATCAGTATTTTTTACTCACTGGAACGATAAACACATAAGTCATATCTTTAAAAAAGTGAAGATGGAGCATTTTACTAAAGTGTGTTCACATGACAATGTTGTTGTAGCATTGAATGCCGACAAGGAGAAGTATTTAAACTATGAAACAAGTACAAGTGGTAGCACTATTGGAAATGTATGCATGCATTGTCATGACAGTAAGGAATTAAATTTCTTTGGAGTACCGAAAAAATTCAACTCTTATGTTGGTGGATATGCGAGATTGAGATCTCCAGAGATGATTGCACTCAAAGAGAATGCCAACATAAAAATAATCGTTGATGATACAGGACAACTTCTTGCTACTGTTGCAGGTAACACATTACCTACTGATACATCCTATCGTCAGCTTTCGGGTATTAGCATTCAACAGAAGATAAAAAAAAGAAAGGCCTACTCTTCTACTAATATCATAAACCATATCTTGTCTACGTTCCGAAACTGTTACCTGTGTAAAAATAATGTGATATTAGACAGTGAAATTGCCAGAATAATAAAAAGGGCAATGGCAGAAAATATCACTATGGAATATAAAGATGAATCGATGAAAAACAAAGTACCAGCAAAAGTTACTGCCATTGATCAAACAGTCAATGAACCAAATAATACCAAAGACGAAAAGCATATTGAGCCTGTCGATGACACGCCAGTAAAAGTTGTGTATGACTCAAAATGGAATAATGATTATTCTACTGATTACGAACTAAGAGAAGACAATAGCTACAATATCAAGAGAGAACATGGCGAAGTATTTTATGGAACAGATTCAAAATATCCAAAAGTTGATCATTGATATTAATAATGTATCATAATATATTTTTGTATTAATATTCTACATAGCATTATTTCATTAAAAATGTATTATGCATTACATTGTTATGTGTTCACTATTTTTAGAGTATGCTAGCATATCAAACGTTTAGAATGTCTATTATTAGATCGGAGATGTAAGAAAAGGAATTTGCATACGTCTATTGTCAGACACATGGGATAACATTGACAAAATCTAGGTATCAGAATGAATAAATTCTTTATCAACATCCGTTGTTGGATATTTCATTATGAAAAAATTGTAAGTAAGTAAGTAAGTATAACAAACTCTTTCTTGAATCCACTTCTTGGATACACAATACAGAAATTTAAGTCAGAAAATTATGAAAACAAAAATTGAACAAATTCTTTATTACATTCATTATCGATTGAAGTCGCTTCCTGGACAGGCAATACAGCAATTTCACAAAATCTAAGCATAAGAGTGATTAATTCTATATCAACATCCATTTCTCGGATACATAGGAAAAAATTGTGACAAAATCTAAGTGTTAGATTGAACAAGTTTTTTTTTATCAACATCCTTTGTCAGAAACATCGAATAAAATTGACAAAATCTAAATATCAGAATGAATAAATGCTTTAACAACATCCTTTATCGGATATGTCAGATAAAATTGACAAAATCTAATCATCAGAGTGATTAAATTCTATACCAACGTCCTTTTATCGGATACATAGATTAAAATTGAGAGTGAATATTTTTTTTATCAACATCCTTTGCCAGTTACATCGGATAAAATTGACAAAATCTAAGCGTCAGAGTGAATAAATTCATTATCAACATCCTTTGTCAGATATGTCGGATAAAATTGATAAAATCTAAGTATCACAGTGATTAAATTCCATATCAACATCATTTTCTCGGATACGTGGGATAAAATTGACAAAATCTAAGTATCAGAGTGAACAAGTGCTTTATCAACATCCTTTAAATGCATTATCAACATCATTTGTCGGATATATTGGATAAAATTGACAAAATCTAAGTATCAGATTGATTAAATTCTATATCAACATCCCATTCTCGGGTACATGGGATAAAATTGACAAAATATAAGTATCAGAGTGAATAGTTTATTTTTTATCAATATCTTTTGTCAGTTACAACAATTATAATTAACAAAATCTAAATATCAGAGAGAATAAATGCTTTTTCAGCATCCTTTGTTGGATATGTTGAATTAAATTGACGAAATCTAAATATCAGAATGAATAAACGCTTTAACAACATCCTTTGTCGCATATGTTGGATAAAATTGACAAAATCTAAGTGTTGGAGTGAATAATTTTTTTTTTATCAACATCCTCTGTCAGATACATCGGATAAAATTGACAAAATCTAAGTACCAGAGTGAATAAATTCATTATCAACATCCTTTCTTGGGTATATCAGATAAAATTGACAAAATCTAAGTATCAGATTGAATAAATGCTTTATCAACATCTCTTTCTCGGATACAGGGGATAAAATTGACAAAATCTAAATACCGGAGTGAATAAATTCATTATCATCATCCTTTGTCGGATATGTCAGATACAATTGACAGAATCTAAGTATCAGAGTGATTAAATTCCATATCAACATCCCTTTCTCGGATACATGGGATAAAATTGACAAAATCTAAGTATCAGAGTGAATAAATGCTTTATCAACATCCTTTAAATGCATTATCAACATCATTTGTTGGATATATCGGAAAAAATTGACAAAATCTAAGAATCAGATTGATTAAATTCTATATCAACATCCTTTGTCGGATATGTCGAATAAAATTGACAGAATCTAAGTATCATAGTTATCAAATTGCATATCAACATCCCTTTCTCGGATACATGGGATAAAATTGACAAAATCTAAGTATCGGAGTGAATAAATTCATTATCATCATCCTTTGTCGGATATGTCAGATACAATTGACAGAATCTAAGTATCAGAGTGATTAAATTCCATATCAACATCCCTTTCTCGGATACATGGGATAAAATTGACAAAATCTAAGTATCAGAGTGAATAAATGCTTTATCAACATCCTTTAAATGCATTATCAACATCATTTGTCGGCTATATCGGATAAAATTGACAAAATCTAAGTATCAGATTGATTAAATTCTATATCAAAATCCCTTTCTCGAAAACATGGGATAAACTTGACAAAATCTAAATATCAGAGTGATTAAATTCCATATCAACATCCCTTTCTCGGATACATGGGAGAAAATTGACAAAATCTAAGTATCAGAGTGAATAAATGCTTTATCAACATCCCTTAAATGCATTATCAACATCACATGTCAAATACATCGGATAAAATTGACAAAATCTAAGTACCAGAAAGAATAAATTCGTTTTCAAAGTTTTTATCGGATACATCAGATAACAGTCATAAAATCCAAGTTCTATTCATTTTGACTTCATGCGTCGTTACGTTGAATTTAGTTTAGACTGGTTATAGATGGCAGCACACACGCTCAGACACACAGTCATAGTGAGAGAGATATTCAAAAAGTTGAGTTTAGGTTCACTTAGAGTGGTAATGACTTTATCATGTGCACACACTTTCTTCAAATAATTCATTTTCACCTTTTTTTAAAATATGGTATCGGTGTTTATCCCTCCAATGGGAAAAAATTATTGATTTAATATGTGCAATAAACTAGATAGTCTCAATAACCTACCATGGTGTACCACTGGGAAAGCTCCTCGGAAATATCAAAACCATAGGTTAGGTTAGCTTACGTGCGCGCACGTAAGCTAACCGAACCTATGGTTTTGATATTTCCGAGGGGCTTTCCCAGTGGTACACCATGGTAGGTTATTGAGACTATTTAGTTTATTGCGACTATCTAGTTTATTGCGCGTATTAAATCAATAATTTTTTCCAATTGGAGGGATAAACACCGATACCATATTTAAAAAAAAGAAGTGAAAATGAATTATTCGAAGAAAGTGTGTGCACATGATAAAGTCATTACCACTCTAAGTGAACCTACATTAACTCAACTTTTTGAATATCTCTCTCACTATGACTTTGTGTCTTAGCGGTTGTGCTGCCATCTATAACCAGTCTAACCTAAATTCAACGTAACGACGCATGAAGTCAAAATGAATAGAACTTGGATTTTATGACTGTTATCTGATGTATCCGATAAAAACTTTGAAAACGAATTTATTCTTTCTGGTACTTAGATTTTGTCAATTTTATCCGATGTATCTGACATGTGATGTTGATAATGCATTTAAGGGATATTGATAAAGCATTTATTCACCCTGATACTTAGATTTTATCAATTTTATCCCATGTATCTGAGAAAGGGATGTTGATATAGAATTTAATCAATCTGATACTTAGATTTTGTCAATTTTATCCCATGTACCCGAGAAAGGGATGTTGATATAGAATTTAATCAATCTGATGCTTAGATTTTGTCAATTGTGGCGTTAAATGGTTTGGCTTTGAATGTTGTGCCATCAGCGATTGCGCCACAGCAATGGGGAGTAAAGTAAATGGGTGACCGTGCCACTCGCTGAACTTGAGAAAATAAAATACGTAACTATATATATGTAACCTCTTTTCCTTGAGTTATCTCGAAATCAATTACCTCTAATGTTATGTAGAAATCAAATTCCTGGGAGCGTTACCAATGGAGACAAACGAACTAAATTACCAGCTGTGCGATTAGATACAGACTTATAAAAAAAAACGAACACAAATAGAAAAATAATAGTTTTATTGAGACTTACATTTAGGTTTACAACAGTGCTTCACTTCAATTAACAACAACAGGGTAGAGATAATAATTACCAAATCTCTACAATGACTGCATAGTGATAATTCTGACAAATGAATGTCCAACAATAGTTCTGACAAAAGAATCGAAAAGATTATGACAACTGAATGCCAATAATAATTATTCTGATCCACGAATGCCCCGAAAAAACACTTTTACAACACTATAAAACATAGTTTTGGTTCTGCGAAGAGCTAATCCACGATTGGCCCAAGTCCTGTGGAGGGGGCAGCTACCTTGTAATTATGTTTGCGAACTCACTTCATTATGCTAACTCTCCAACTAATAATTTGTTTTAAATATTTTTGATGATTAAACATTCATAACTTAAGCTTCCTGTGAACTCTATATTTAGGGATTTTCTTATTACCAAATATCTTAGCGAAATTCAAAACCGAATAGCGTCATTGTTTGGCTGAGACTAAAGTGCAGTTTCTCTCTTTGCTGATTAAGAATTTAGACTCTTGGAAACGGGATTTGAACTTAATTAGGGAAGTTTTATTTATGTCGGAATTATCTTTAGAAAGCAAGAATTTAATTTTTGTATTTTAAATATATCACATATTACTCGTGGTACACAATTTAATCCGATATAGCCGACAAATGATGTTGATAATGCATTTAAAGGATGTTAATACAGCATTTATTCACTCTGATACTTAGATTTTGTCAATTTCATCCCATGTATCCGAGAAAGGGATGTTGATATGGAATTTAATCACTCTGATACTTAGATTCTGTCAGTTTTATCCGACATATCCAACAAAGGATGTTGATAATGAATTTATTCATTCTGATACTTAGATTTTGTCAATTTTATCCCATGTATCCGAGAAAGGGATGTTGATATGGAATTTAATCACTCTGATGCTTAGATTCTGTCAATTTTATCCGACATATCCGACAAAGGATGTTGATATAGAATTTAATCAATCTGATACTTAGATTTTGTCAATTTTATCCGATATATCCGACAATTGATGTTGATAATGCATTTAAAGGATGTTAATACAGCATTTATTCACTCTGATACTTAGATTTTGTCAATTTTATCCCATGTATCCGAGAAAGGGATGTTGATATGGAATTTAATCACTCTGATACTTAGATTCTGTCAATTTTATCCGACATATCCGACAAATGATGTTGATAATGAATTTATTCACTCTGGTATTTAGATTTTGTCAATTTTATCCCCTGTATCCAAGAAAGAGATGTTGATAAAGCATTTATTCAATCTGATACTTAGATTTTGTCAATTTTATCTGATATACCCAAGAAAGGATGTTGATAATGAATTTATTCACTCTGGTACTTAAATTTGGTCAATTTTATCCGACATATTTGACAAATGATGTTGATAAGGCATTTATTTAATCTTATGCTTAGATTTTGTCAATTTTATCCAATGCATCTGACAGAGGATGTTGATAAAAAAAAATTATTCACTCTGACACTTAGATTTTGTCAGTTTTATCCAACATATCCGACAAAGGATGTTGTTAAAGCATTTATTCATTCTGACATTTAGATTTTGTCAATTGTATTCAAAATATCCAACAAAGGAGGCTGAAAAAAAATTATTCACTCTGATATTTAGATTTTGTTAATTATAATTGTTGTAACTGATAAAAGATATTGATAAAAAATAAATTATTCACTCTGATACTTTGATTTTGTCAATTGTATCCCATGTACCCGAGAAAGGGATGTTGATGTAGAATTTAATCCATCTGATACTTAGATTTTGTCAATTTTATCCGATATATCCGACAAATGATGTTGATAATGCATTTAAAGGATGTTGATAAAGCATTGATTCACTCTTATGCTTAGATTTTGTCAATTTTATCCCATGTATCCGAGAAAATGATGTTGATATGGAATTTAATCACTCTGATACTTAGATTTTATCAATTTTATCCGACATATCCGACAAAAGATGTTTATAATGAATTTATTCACTCTGAAGCTTAGATTTTGTCAATTTTATCCGATATAACTGGCAAAGGATGTTGATAAAAAAAATTATTCACTCTAACACTTAGATTTTGTCAATTTTAATCTATGTATCCGAGAAAAGGATGTTGATATAGAATTTAATCACTCTGATACTTAGATTTTGTCAATTTTATCCGAAATACCCGATAAAGAATGTTGTTAAAGCATTTATTCATTCTAATATTTAGATTTTGTCAATTTTATTCGATGTATCTGACAAAGGATGTTGATAACGAATTTAATCAATCTGATACTTAGATTTTGTCAATTTTATCCGAAATATCCGATAAAGAATGTTGTTAAAGCATTTATTCATTCTGATACTTAGATTTTGTCAATTTTATCCCATGTATCCGAGAAAGGGATGTTGATAGGGAATTTAATCACTCTGATACTTAGATTCTGTCAGTTTTATCCGACATATCCGACAAAGGATGTTGATAACGAATTTAATCAATCTGATACTTAGATTTTGTCAATTTTATCCGATATATCCGACAAATGATGTTGATAATGCATTTAAAGGATGTTGATAAAGCATTGATTCACTCTGATACTTAGATTTTGTCAATTTTATCCCATGTATCCGAGAAAGGGATGTTGATATGGAATTAAATCACTCTGATACTTAGATTCTGTCAATTTTTATCCGACATATCCGACAAAGGATGTTGATAATGAATTTATTCACTCTGGTATTTAGATTTTGTCAATTTTATCCCCTGTATCCGAGAAAGAGATATTGATAAAGCATTTATTCAATCTGATACTTAGATTTTGTCAATTTTATCTGATATACCCAAGAAAGGATGTTGATAATGACTTTATTCACTCTGGTACTTAGATTTGGTCAATTTTATCCGATATATTCGACAAATGATGTTGATAAGGCATTTATTCAATCTGATACTTAGATTTTGTCAATTTCATCCGATGCATCTGACAGAGGATGTTGATAAAAAAAATTTTCACTCTGGCACTTAGATTTTGTCAATTTTATCCAACATATCCGACAAAGGATGTTGTTAGAGCATTTGTTCATTCTGACATTTAGATTTTGTCAATTGTATTCAACATATCCAACAAAGGAGGCTGAAAAAAATTTATTCACTCTGATATTTAGATTTTGGTAGTTATAATTGTTGTAACTGATAAAAGATATTGATAAAAATAAATTATTCACTCTGATACTTCGATTTTGTCAATTGTATCCCATGTACCCGAGAAAGGGATGTTGATATAGAATTTAATCAATCTGATACTTAGATTTTGTCAATTTTATACGAAATATCCGATAAAGAATGTTGATAATGCATTTAAAGGATGTTGATAAAGCATTGATTCACTCTTATGCTTAGATTTTGTCAATTTTATCCCATGTATCCGAGAAAATGATGTTGATATGGAATTTAATCACTCTGATACTTAGATTTTGTCAATTTTATCTGATATATCCGAGAAAGGATGTTGATAATGACTTTATTCACTCTGACGCTTAGATTTTGTCAATTTTATCCGATGTATCTGACAGAGAATGTTGAAAAAAAATATTCACTCTAACACTTAGATGTTGTCAATTTTAATCTATGTATCCGAGAAAAGGATGTTGATATAGAATTTAATCACTCTGATACTTAGATTTTGTCAATTTTATCCGATATATCCGACAAAGGATGTTGTTAAAGCATTTATTCATTCTGAAATTTAGATTTTGTCAATTTTATTCGATGTATCAGACAAAGGATGTTGATGAAAAAACTTGTTCACTCTAACACTTAGATTTTGTCAATTTTGTCCTATGTATCCGAGAAATGGATGTTGATATAGAATTTAATCACTCTTATGCTTAGATTTTGTGAAATTGCTGTATTGCCTGTCCAGGAAGCGACTTCAATCGATAATGAATGTTAATAAAGAATTTGTTAAATTTTTGTTTTCACAGTTTCCTGAATTAAATTCTTGCATTGTGTATCCAAGAGGTGAATTCAAGAAAGAGTTTGTTACTTATTTACTTAGATTTTTTTTCATAATGACATATCCAACAACGGATGTTGATAAAGAATATATTCATTCTGATACCTAGATTTTGTCAATGTTATCCCATGTGTCTGACAATAGATGTATGCAAATTCCTTTTCTTACATCTCCGATGTAATAATAGACATTCTAAAGATTTGATATGTTAGCATACTCTAAAAATAATGAACACATAACAATGTAACGCATAATATATTTTTAATGAAATAATGCTATGTAGAACAATAATACAAAAATTTATTATGATACATTATTAATATCAATGATCAACTTTTGGACATTTTGAATCTGTTCCATAAAATATTTCACCATGTTCTCTCTTGATATTTTTGCTATTATCTTCTCTTAGTTCGTAATCAGTAGAATAATTATTATTCCATTTTGAGTCATACACAACTTTTACTGGCGTGTCATCGACAGGCTCAATATGCTTTTCATCTTTGGTATTATTTAGTTCATTGACTTTTTGATCAATGGCAGTAACGTTTGCTGGTACTTTGTTTTTCATCGATTCATCTTTATATTCCATAGTGATATTTTCTGCCATTGCTCTTTTTATTTTTCTGGCAACTTCATCGTCTATTATCACATTATTTTTACATAGGTAACAGTTTCGGAACGTAGACAAGATATGGTGTATGATATTAGTAGAAGAGTAGGACTTTCTTTTTTTGATCTTCCGTTGAATGCTAAGGCCCAAAAGCTGACGATAGGATGTATCAGTAGGTAATGTGTTACCTGCAACAGTAGTAAGGAGTTTTCCTCTATCATCAACGATTATTTTTATGTTGGCATTCTCTTTGAGTGCAATCATCCCTGGAGATCTCAATCTCGCATATCCACCAACATAAGAGTTGAATTTTTTCGGTACTCCAAGGAAATTTAATTCCTTACTGTCATGACAATGCATGCATACATTTCCAATAGTGCTACCACTTGTACTTGTTTCATAGTTTAAATACTTCTCCTTGTCGGCATTCAATGCTACAATAACATTGTCATGTGAACACACTTTATTAAAATGCTCCATCTTCACTTTTTTAAAGATATGACTTATGTGTTTATCGTTCCGCTGCATAAAAAATACTGATTTAATACATGCAATAGACTAGGTAGTGTCGATAACCGGCCATAGAGTACCAGTGGGAAACCCAAATCGTGGCTCTGAGCAAGCATAAAGTATAATTGTTAGAGCCGTAAGCATATTTTGTCATTTTAAGATCCGTACAAAAAAATAAATAAAAAGAATAAATAAAGTTGAATAATTTCGAAGTTTAAAAAAAATAGTTTGTTTTTTATGAAAAAATATTGAATTAGGACCATCAGTCCTCATAATTAGGAGAATGGGTATGCACAAGAATATATTTTAAAATTTAAATCAAAAGTGTCATTCTATTTTTCTGATATGATTTAGAGATGTAAAAAAAAAGTTGAATAATTTCGAAGTCCAAAAAAATTTTTTTTTAAATAGTTTGTTTTTTATGAAAAAATATTGAATTAGAACCATCAGTCCTCATCATTAAGAGTATGGGTATGCACAAGAATATATTTTAAAATTTAAATCAAAAGTGTCATTCTATTTTTCTAATATGATTTAGAGATGTAAAAAAAAGTTGAATAATTTCGAAGTCCAAAAAAAATTTAGTTAAAAAATAGTTTGTTTTCATGAAAAAAATATTGAATTAGAACCATCAGTCCTCATCAATTGGAGTATGTGTATGCACAAGAATATATTTAAAATTTTAAATCAAAAGGGTCATTCTATTTTTCTGATATGATTTGGAGATGTAAAAAAAAAGTTGAACAATCTCGAAGTCCAAAAAAATTTAGTTAAAAAAATAGTTTGTTTTTTATGAAAAAAAATATTGAATTAGAACCATCAGTCGTCATCAACAGGAGTATGGGTATGCACAAGAATATATTTTAATATTTAAATCAAAAGTGTCACTCTATTTTTCTGACATGATTTAGAGATATAAAAAGTTGAATAATTTGAAAGTCCAAAAAAAATTTAGTAAAAAAAATAGTTTGCTTTCATGAAAAAAATATTGAATTAGAACCATCAGTCGTCATCAACAGGAGTATGGGTATGCACAAGAATATATTTTAAAATTTAAATCAAAAGGGTCATTCTATTTTTCTGATATGATTTAGAGATGTAAAAAAAAAGTTGAATAATTTCGAAGTCCAAAAAAATTTAGTTAAAAAAAATAGTTTGCTTTCATGAAAAAAAAATTGAATTAGAACCATCAGTCCTCATCAATAGAAGTATGGGTATGCACAAGAATATATTTTTTATTACGAAAGTAACACGACAAAAAATGAAGAATTTATGCGCAGTTTCAACTAGCTAAGGCTAAGTTTGTTAAAGATGGGTCATTTTCTTAAGAAAACACACTAAATTAGAAAAAAATATTAAATGTTCCTTTATTAGCTGTTTAACACCACTAAAATTAAAGAATTTATGCACAGTTTTAACTAGTTAAGGCTAAATTTGTTAAAGATGAGGCATTTTCCTAAACAAAAATAAATTAAAAAAATATACTAAAGGTTCCTTTATTACGAAAGTAACATGACAAAAAATGAAGAATTTATGCGCAGTTTCAACTAGCTAAGGCTAAGTTTGTTAAAGAAGGGTCTTTTTTTAAAAAAACACACTAAATTGGAAAAAATACTAAATGTTCCTTTATCAGTTGTTTAACACAACTAAAATTGAAGAATTTATGCACAGTTTTAACTAGCTAAGGCTAAATTTGTTAAAGATGGGTCATTTATTAAGAAAAAACTCAAAATTAGAAAAAATACCAAATGTTTCTTTATTTTCTAAGTAACACAACAAAAAATGAAGACTTTATGCACAGTTTTAACTAGCTATGGCTATGTTTGTTAAAGATGTTCCATTTTCTTAGGAAAACACAATAATTAGAAAAATATTACTAAATGTTCCTTTATTAGCTGTGCAATACAACTAAAATTGAAGAATTTAAGCACAGTTTTAACTAGCTAAGGCTAAATTTGTTAAAGATGAGCATTTTCTTAAGAAAACACTAAAAATTAGGAAAAATACTAAATTTGTCTTTATTACCTAAGTAACACGACAAAACATGAAGAATTTACGCGCAGTTTCAACTAGCTAAGGCTAAGTTTGTTAAAGATGAGTCATTTTCTTAAGAAAACACACTAAATTAGAAAAAAATACTAAATTTTCGTTTATTAGCTGTTTAACTGTTTAGCTGTTTAGCTGTTTTAAACTAAATTGAAGAATTTATGCACAAATTTAACTAGCTAAGGCTAAATTTGTTAAAGATGGGCCATTTTCTTAAGGAAAAACTCAAAATTAGGAAAGAATACTAAATGCCCCTTTACTAGCTGTTCAATACAACTGAAATTGAAGAATTTATGCACAGTTTTAACTAGTTAAGGCTAAATTTGTTAAAGATGGGGCATTTTCTTTAACAAAAATAAATTAAAAAAATATAATAAATGTTCCTTTATTACCAAAGTAACACGGCAAGAAATGAATAATTTATGCACAGTTTCAACTAGCTAAGGCTAAGTTTGTTAAATTTGGGTCATTTTCTTAAGAAAACACACTAAATTAGAAAAAAAATACTAAATGTTCGTTTATTAGCTGTTTAACACAACTAAAATTGAAGAATTTATGCACAAATTTAACTAGCTAAGGCTAAATTTGTTAAAGATGGGCCATTTTCTTAAGGAAAAACTCAAAATTAGGAAAAAATACCAAATGTTTCCTTATTACCTAAGTAACACGACAAAAAATCAAGAATTTATGCACAGTTTCAACTAGCAATGGCTATATTTGTTAAAGATGGACCATTTTCTTAAGAAAACACTTAAATTAGAAAAAAATACTAAATGTTCCTTTATTACCTAAGTAACACGACAAAAAATCAAGAATTTATGCACAGTTTCAACTAGCTATGGCTATATTTGTTAAAGATGGCTCATTTTCTTAAGAAAACACTTAAATTAGAAAAAATACTAAATGTTCCTTTACTAGCTGTGCAATACAACTAAAATTGAAGAATTTATGCACAGTTTTAACTAGCTAAGGCTAAATTTGTTAAAGATGGGCCATTTTCTTAAGGAAAAACTCAAAATTAGGAAAAAATACCAAATGTTTCCTTATTACCTAAGTAACACGACAAAAAATCAAGAATTTATGCACAGTTTCAACTAGCAATGGCTATATTTGTTAAAGATGGACCATTTTCTTAAGAAAACACTTAAATTAGAAAAAAATACTAAATGTTCCTTTATTACCTAAGTAACACGACAAAAAATCAAGAATTTATGCACAGTTTCAACTAGCTATGGCTATATTTGTTAAAGATGGCTCATTTTCTTAAGAAACACTTAAATTAGAAAAAATACTAAATGTTCCTTTACTAGCTGTGCAATACAACTAAAATTGAAGAATTTATGCACAGTTTTAGCTAGTTAAGGCTACATTTGTTAAAGATTGGGCATTTTCTTAAATAAAAATAAATTAAAAAAATATACGAAATGTTCCTTTATTACGAAAGTAAGGTTTGTTCTGAATTTCATTATTAAAATTCTTTTCTTGGCATCTACATCGCTCTTAGTATCAACTTTTTAGTATACTATAACGTTAGACTCTATTTTAAACTGACAACACTGTTCAAACGTCACTTGTGTATTACACAGAACATATCGAAGAAGTAAAGCTATCCATTATTAAAATTCTTTTCTTGGCATCTACATCGCTCTTAGTATCAACTTTTTAGTATACTATAACGTTAAACTCTATTTTAAATTGACAACACTGTTCAAACTCCACTTGTGTATTATACAGAACACATCGAAGAAGTAAGGCTAGGTCAAGTCATAAGACCATTTTATCATCGTTAACCATTTCCATAGATTGATATTGTTCCAAATTTATAATAAATAAGCTATGAGTTAACATGCTCTTCGGGGTTACCTTAACTGCTAATCAATTTAACCCTTTTTCTCCATCTTCATACGATCCAATCACTAATTAGAATCCTTCACGCTCCTATTATTCAAACATGAATTAATATCGTTCATAGAGTCCAATTCGCAAATGCTAAACCCTTTTTTTGCAAATAGAGTTATTTTTTTGTAAATGATTCAACAGCATATGGCATCAATTCTAGACATTTTGCATTCTTAATCAAACTCGATGAGATGCCTTTAAGCTAGAGGTTATCAAACTCTTTGACAGGTTCTACTCACTCTCTTTGAAAAGGTTGACAATTTCTAGTTTTTGGTTTAAAAAAAAACATTTGCTTGGAAAGGTACCAAGGAACATTGGTGTGAGAGGATACTCACTCTCTTTGAAAAGGTGTAGAGCATCAAGCAAATAGTATGGTCCTAGGACATTAAGCAAATAGCATGGTAATTCCTATACGTCTCGTAGAATCCATACGACATTGTGAGAGGCTATTCACTCTCTTTGAAAAGGTGTAGAGGTCCCATAGAATAACATAGGAAGGAACATAGTGCTTTAGAATAGCTTGGGAAGGAACATCGCTTCGTGGAATAGCATGGGAAGGAACATAGCGTCGTGGAATAGCATGGGAAGGAACATAGCGTCGTGGAAGTATAACTTAGCACTTTACTCCCATCACCTGCATCTTTCTGAATATCCGCCCCTGGCTTATCTCCCCAATCTGTGAATGTTGCGGTGGCTTAACCGAAATATTTCTTTTTTCTTTTTAGAATTTTTAGCTTGTCCATTTAAACCCTTTTTTTTACATGCATTTAGAAACCATTTCGTTTTTGCTGTAGTTGAACTAGTATAATTACTGAAACAATAGTGAAGATTTTGAAAAAGTATCAACGAAATTGATAAGAAAATAAATTATATATTTTTACCTTTGTGTCTCAGTTTTATCACAAAAATTAATAAAAGAATTGAAAAACAAAACATTAAAGTTGCTTTCAAAATCCAAAATAAATATAAGATCTTTAATAAATTTAGGCAAAGATTCCTTAAAGTTTAAATGAAAAAAAAAAACCAGAAACTTCCGATTCAGCAGTTTTAGTGTTTCATTTTCCTTACCTTAATGTTATGTTCGATAAAGCAAAATTAATTAATAAATGTGTTGGGTTATTACAAAGTCTTTCTGAAATTATAGAAATTAAATCAAACAAATCATGTATAACGGAGTTCTTGTAGGTAGAGACGAGTATGAGTATCAATTAAATTCAGTTTAATATAGTTTAATTAAAAAAAGAACTTTTTGAAAGTTGACATACTTTTATCAGAAAAGAAGATAAAGAAATTTCGCAGATTCAGCTTCATTTGACTTTAAAATGTTAGATAAAATAAACTATGAAAAAGTCAATAAGCTTGTTTAGCAACACAGAAGATTCATTAAATCTATCAAACACAATAGTTTTTTATGTGTAGTTGGTTTTTAGTTAATTTAACCCAGGGTATACGCAAGATCTTTAAGTAAAAGTACTCCTTCATTTTGCTAGAGTTCCATATCAGAAGATTAATTCATACATACGCATATGTATAATAGCATATAACAGACATCCTAGCACGTGCCTTATGTATTGTTGCATGACTGGATATCGTTTAAATGTGAATTTTCTTTCGTCATTCATTTTCAAACAGCTCGTGGGAACGAACTGTCATCATTTTTTTTTAGTGTTTTTGTGTTTTCTTAGTTTTTTTTCACGTTTTGTTCAAGCTAGTTTTTTTTTGTTTATACTTTTTTGACGTTCATAAAGGCTTCCAGTTGGGAAGCAGAAATATTTGGACTTTTAATATTATTTTTTTTTGTTAAAACGTTTTCAAGGATTTTTAACTTTTTTAGCAAGTTGTACCCGTTATTGGTAGATTTTCATTTCAACTGAATATAGAGATGATATTAAAATATTAAAGGATTGAGGATTGGCAAGTAATCGAGTCTAAGGGGGTAACAAAGTCCAGAAATATCAGAAGCATGGACATATTATACCTTTTGAACTGCTGGATAATGAGGCAGAGTACAAAAATATTGTCAGCGCAGCCTCTACCAGGACGGGAACCGGCTTGGCTTTTATGGTTTCTTTTCTCTCTTGCACCCTTGAAGAATAATCTCAAAATTTTTACCGCAATATCAATTTGACTTATTCCCCGGTAATTTTTGCACTCAGTTTTATCAGCTTCCTTGTAGAAAGGGAGAACAATTGATACTTCCAGTGCTTTGGGAAAGTGTTGATCCTCCATATATCTTCAAGGATACCATAGAGCTGTTCCGAAGTGATCTCGGGGCACTGTTTGTGTATTTCTACTCTTGGTGGGGTGGCCAGCTGGATATTATAAGGTTCTTTTTAAACTGTAGAGGGGAAACCACCAGGAGTTGATGATGGGGATGGGTTAAGTAGTGTTTGGAAGTGATTTTTCCATCTGGTCAAACGCTCTTTTTTACAGCTAATAACATTTCCTGATCCGTCTCTGACAATTTCCGACACGGCAGCTTTCTTACCAGTCGATTTCTTTAGAATTTGGGAGACACTTGCGGGTGTCATGAGCGCGTGCTGCTTTTCTAGTGACAAAGTAGTCTTTTTCACATTTCGTGGCGGTCTAGACGAGCAGAGCGCTTGACCTGTCTGCACAACTCTTTTGTGACATCTTTAAGGCCGCTCATCTTTTTCTTCCCTCTCCGACTATTAACAGTGTTTTGTGGTGGAACAATGGTGTTGTCTCACTTTGCTTCAGCCTGGGATCTCTTCGGTGATCTCTCTCATCACTGTTTTGAAGGTCTCCCATCTGTGCCGAAGGTCGCGGTTTTCCTACTCATTCAAGTTTAGGGCATCAAAACGGTTTGCTATCTCCATGTTTAGAGTTTGCCGAACTTCTTTATCTTGCAGCTCAGCAATGTCGATCCATGCTTTTGGTTTATTCTTTCTTCGAGCTGCAGAGTCCTTTTTCTTTCAGTAATTAGCTTTCTGGATGATTTGTTCGTTTGAATTTACGCTTCACACACTATATCATAAGAAATCACTAGATTTAGGAAAAAATTCACTAGTTTTAGAAGTAAAATCACCAGCCAAAAAAAATTACTAGGCAATAAAAAATCACTTGAAATAGTGATAAATCACTAATAGTGGCAACCCTATTCAAGGGTTGCTTACGCTGAAGTGACACAAAGGAATGATTGACGCATACTAGCTCACATACTGACGCATTGATTGACGAATACTGAGCTGGTAGAATCAGATAAAAATTGTGTTTGCTGTATTCCTTGGGGCATATAAAAATCTTGATTAAGATTTTTCGATACGAATTAAGTACAAAATGAAGGCATGGCACTATTCCCCACAAAGACTATTGTTCTTCATATTTACAGAAATGCAAACCTAAGGAGATGCACTAGGTAGACATCCCCCGAAAACTCCCCTCGCGGAAAATCCCCCCCCACATACAAAATTGGACAGCCAAAATTAAATTATTACATATAAAAAATAATGAAGAAAAGATGGAATTTGGGAATACTCTACCTATAGTAAGAAATTTTTTGGCAGAATGTGTGGCGTAGAATGTCCGATAGCATTTATTTTCAAATCTTAGTTTATTTTCATTCTTTTTCGTGTTTTTGGAGGTTGAGTTATCTTAGCAGGATAATATAAAGGCTAAGAAAAATTATTTGAAAATATGAAATGAATGGCAATTGTAGAAGAGTTTTCCGATGATGGAAGTGGACAGACATAACAGGCTGGGACTAAGAAGTTTGAGTCAATAGTTTCGTGATATTTGTCTAATACTGACCAGATTTTTTAGCAGCCAAAAAGTTAAGGGACAGGGGTCAAATGATTTACCGACAGGCTTGTCATGTTTATTGACTACTTTGGATATTTAGATTTACTAAATTAAAAATAAAAAACAATCAGAGGCAGCGCCGTAGCTTTGCCTATAGTAAAGGCCATAAAACTTCAATGTTTTATTATTATTCTTTTTTCCCAAAGGTACTTCATATGGAAGGTGTGGTTTTATAAACTCCGGAGGGAATCTTTCGACTGGAAATTGGAAGATCAAGCGCCTTTTTTAACAGTGAAAAGTGATTAGAGGGCAACTAGCCCCTCCACGCCCTCTTTTCCCCAAATGCGCCCGATTTTGAAATAGTCCTTTTGTTGAAAATATTTGAAAAATCAGAAAACAAAACTCAGGGGTCCACAAAACCCCCAGAGCCCTGGGAAACGTGTTGAAAGTTATACCCCAGGAGCATGTAAGGTTTTATGGAAAAGGTGGTCGTAATAACTTCAGAAGGGGCTCATTTGAATGGAAATTAAAAGTTCTAGTGCCCTTCTTAAGTGTTAAAGTGATTTGAGGGCAACTAGCCCCCCTTCCCCATGGCCTCTTTTCTTCAGATATATCCGATAAATTTTGAGATAGCCATATTGTTCAAAATAGCTCAAAAGCCAGATAATAAAAACTCTGGCGTCCAAAAGCCACCAGAGACCGGGGGAACGTGTTGAAAGTTATGCATCGGGGGCATATAAGGTTTTTATGGAAGGGTTGGTCGTATTTACTTCAGAGGGTGCTCATTTTATTGGAAATTGGAAGTTCCTTTTTCCTCTTTAAGAATCAAAAGTGATTGTAAGGCAGTTACACCCCTACACCCTCTTTTTCCCAAATACATCGGATCAAAATTTTGAGACAGCTATTTTGTTCAAAATAGTCCAAATGTCAAATAATTATGGTTCTGGGTTTGAATCCTCTCCCTGCAGCCCTCGGGGGAAGGGTATAAGTTAAACTAGTTACCCATCTTTAACATATAAAGTTCTTATGGAAGAAGTGGTTGTTTGAACTTTTTAGGTGGCTCATTTGATTTGAAATTTAACGTTCTTGTTTACTTTTTAAGAATAACAAGAAATCGTAGGGTAGCCAGTCTTCCCCTCCATACCACTATTTTTTCCCAAATGCATCCGATTAAAATTTTGAAATAGGAGTTTTGTTCAAAACAGTCCAAAATTCAAATAAATACAACCTAGCGGTTGTAAATCCTCCACAGCCCCGGAGCAAGGGTTGTAATTTATGGAAGTTGCCCATTGTTAAATATAAGCTTTAGTGGAAGGGGTGGTCGCATTAACTTTGGATGGAGGCTCATTCGATAAGAAATTGAAACTTACAGTTCTTTTTTCTAAAAGTCAAAAGGGATCAAAGAGCGACCAGGCCGACCCAACGCCCTTTTTCCCCAAATAAATTCAGTCGAAATTTTGAGATAGCCATTTTGTTCAAAATAGTCCATATATCATATAACAATGTCTTTGAGGTTGATACAGCCTCGCAAAGCCCGGGGTCAAGGGTCGTAAGCTATTCCCCAAAGCATATAATGTTTTATGGAAGGGGTGGTCGTATTAACTTTGGAGGGGGATCATTTGATTGGAAACTGAAAGTTATATTTTTCTTTTTAAGAGTCAAAAGTGATCGCAAGGCAACTAAACTCCCCCCCCCCTCTGCACCCTCTTTTCCTCAAATGCATCCGATCAAAATTTTGAGATAGCCATTCTGTTCAAAATAGTTTAAAAATCAGACAACAAAAACTACAGGGTCAACACAACCCTCTCCTTCCGTAGCCTGGGGGCACGTGTTGAAAGTTATGCTTCGGGGGCGTATAAGGTTTTTATGGAGGGGGTGGTTGTATAAACTTCAGAGGGGACTCATTTGATAGGAAATTGAAAGTTTTAGTGCCGTTTTTAAGATGGAAAAGTGATTGGAGGGCAACTAGCCCCCCTCCCACGCCCTCTTTTCTACAAATGCATCCAATCAAAATTTTAAGATGGCCATTTTGTTAAAAATAGTTCATAGATCAGATCGACATGGCTTGATCTTCGGGTTGACACGACCCCCAGAACCTAGGGGCATGTGTTGAAAGTTAAGCCCCGGGGACATGTAAGGTTTTTATGGAAGGGGTGGTCGTATAAACTTTGAAGGGTGCTAATTCATTGGAACTTGAAAGTTTTAGTTCCATTTCTAGGAGTCAAAAGTAATCGGAGGGCAGCTAGACCCCCCCCCCCTACGCCCTCTTTTACCCGAATGCATCCAATAAAAAATTTGAGATAGTCATTTCTTTCAAAATAGTTCGAAGATCAGATAACAAAAACTTTGTTGTCAACGCGCCCCCCCCCCTCACCCAGATCCTGCGGGCAAGTGTTGTAAGTTATGCCCCGGGGGATATGAGGTTCTTATGGAAAGGTGGTCGTATAAACTTTGGAGGTGGCTCATTCGATTGGAAATTTAAAGTTCTAGTTCTCTAGTTTTTTTAAAAGTCAAAAGGGGCCAGAGGGCAACTTGCTCCCCGTCCCCCCATGCCATCTTTTCCCAAAATACATCAAACCAAAATTTTGAGATAGCCAATTTGCTCAAAATAGTTCAAATATTGGATTAAAAACTTCGGGGTCGACACAGCCCTCCCCCAGAGGCCGGGACAAGTGTTGTATGCCCCAGGGCTATATAAGGTTTTTATGTAAGGGATGGTCGTATAGTCTTCAGAGGGGGCTCATTTGATTAAAAGTTGATGGTTCTAGTTCGATTTTAAGAGTCAAAAGTGATTGAATCCCCCCCACCTATTTTCCCCAAATAAATTCGATCGAAATTTTGAGATAGGCATTTTGTTCAAAATAGTCCCTGCATCATATAACAATGCCTCTGGGGTTGACACAGCCCCGAAAAGCCCGGGGTCAAGGGTTGTATATTATTTCCCAGTGGTATATGAGGTTTTGTGGAAGGGAACGGTCGCATAAACTTTCGAGGAGGCTCATTTGACTGGAAATTGAAAGTTCTAGCTCCCCATTTTAAGATTCGAAAATGATCAGAAGGCACCACCCCCCCTCCCTGCCAAGCCCTTATTTCCCCAGATGCATCCGATCGAAAATTTTTAGATAGCCATTGTGCTCAAAATAATCAAAAGACTATATAGCAATGCCTTCATGGTTAATACAATCCCCAGAGCCCTTGGGGGTTGTAAGCTATGCATGAACCGTTTTTGTAGAAAAGGTGACCGTATAAATTTTGGAGGTGGTTCATTTGATTCGAAATCGAACGTTCTTGTTCACTTTTTAAGAATCAAAAGGAATCGCAGGGAAACCAGTCTCTCCCTCCCAGCCACCATTTTTTCCCAAATCCATCCAATTAAAATTTTGAAACATGAATTTGTTAAAACTAGTCCCAAATTCAAATAACTATAACTTAGTGGTTGAAAAATCTCAAGGTCAAGGGTTGTAAATTATTTCCCAGGTGTATATAAGGTTTTATGGAAGGGGATGGTCGTATAGGGGACGTTCTTTTTCCCCAAATGCATCTGATCTATTTTTTTAGATTGCCATTTTGTTCAAAATAGTCCAGGGATCATATAACAACGTCTTCGGGGTTGACACAATTCCCAGAACGGGGGGGGGGGGCAAGGGTTGTAAGTTGTGCGTCGGGGGACATACGAGGTTTTAATGGAATAAGAGGTTGTAT
This sequence comes from Artemia sinica, assembly GCA_027921565.1. NCBI lineage: Eukaryota > Metazoa > Arthropoda > Branchiopoda > Anostraca > Artemiidae > Artemia > Artemia sinica. The sequence continues at coordinate 45,083,258 of CM051262.1, read as the reverse complement.
AAACTTTGGAGGAAGCTTATTTGACTTAAAATTGAAAATTCTAGTTCCTTTTTAAGATTCAAAAGTGATTGCAGGGCAAATACCCCCCGCCCCTCCTCCACGCCCTCTTCCCTAAATATATTGAATCAAAATTTTGAGATAGTTATTTTGTTCAAAAGAGTCCAAATTTCAAATAACTGTGGTTTTGAGTTTGAACGCCCCCCCCCCCCTCCAGCCCTCGGGGAAAGGGTTATGAATTATGCTAGTAGCCCATCGTTGACATGTAAAGTTTTCAAGTAAAGGAGTGCTCCTATCGGCTTTGGAGGAGGCTCATTTGATTGGAAATCGAAAGCTCTGGTTCACTTTTTAAGAATCAAAAGTAATCGTAATCATACGGCAACCAGCCTTCTCCTCCCAAACACCATTTTTTCCCAAAATGAATCCGATTAAAATTTTGAAATAAGCATTCAAAATAGTCCAAAATTCCATTAACTATAACTTAGGAGTTGAAAAATCTCCTAAAGCTCCAGGGGCAAGGGCTATAGCTTATGGAAGTTGCCCATTGTTAAAATATAAGGTTTTGTGGAAGGAATGGTCGTATTAAGTTTGGACGGGGGCTCATTCAATTGGAAATTGAAAATTATAGTTTTTTTTAAGAGTCAAAAGTGATCAAAGGGCAACCAGCTTTGTAACTGGAAAGCTGGAAAGCTAATTTGAAGGCGTTGTTGTCATCAAAATCACTCATTCTTTTTGGATTGTGTTCCCCTTTTCTAGCGAATTGGGCACACTTTCTCAAGCTCCTAACTTTTAATCGTTTCTTTAAACTTAATGAATTTTATATATTTAGAATTACTATAAAAAGCCGATTTTTTATGTACTCCAATTCTTTTAGTGTATAATATTTCTACCCAACTCTTATTTTAGAGTTTTGGTTACAATTAGCGCGAGTCACTCCTTACTTACCGTAACCAACCGTGTAATACAAAGAAATGTTAAAATATAAAACCCAAGTTCTCCATTTAAGCGGTCATAAGAACAAAGTTCCTGGTATTGCCTGCCTTCCCCTCAGGATAAGTTTTCTAACTGTGATATGAGTTATTCCCCCTCTATCTCCCCCTCCGGTATCAGTAAGAATATAATTTTAACGCTTTATATTACAAACGAAAATATTTTTCTGCAAAAAGAAAGGAGCTAACACCCAGCAGCTCCCCTTATTCAGGCCTAGCTCAAATGAAGGGAGATCAAGAATTCCCTCCTCTCCTCTCCCACCAGATCTTTTTTTATGTTTATCTGAAGGCTGTGGAGAGTTACACAATTTGGACAATAAAGTGCCCTCTTTGAAGCATCTGGCACGCACCCGCCATCTGCAACAGATCCACTGCTCCTCATTCATAACAGCCGGTGCGGGAATATATATTATGTGCACAAATTTATGGAATATTGAAAGAATATTAAATTTATTAGATATAAATGTCTATATCTACCATTTATTTTGTGTTGACTGCGTGACTTTTAAAAGACCCATTGGTGCGATACGATCACCCCTATATAAAAAAAACAACAACAACACAACAACAACAACAACAAAACAAGCAAATAGACACGTATCCGTGATCTTTCTCCTGGGAAAAAACACAGAATTCCACATGTTCGTAGATAGGAGCTTAAAAGCTCTATAATGGGATATTCTAATATGCTGAATTTCATAGTATGGTTTTCATCAAAATCTTTTGGCTTTTTTTTTCTTTCTAAAAGCAGACAAATTTTCTCAGCCTCGCAGGTTTTGATGGGTAATTTTAAACTTAATAATAATTCAACCTATTTTTAAGCTTCAAATTTGCTCTTTAATTTTGTTAGGAAAAAGTTGTTGTTTTTAAATCAGTTTTTGCTCGTTTTTTTCATTTTTCTTTTTTTTTTAATACAAAACAAACCTTGCAAAAAGATCTTTGGTCAATTTTACCGATGAAACTAAAGAATGTGACTTTTGTAAGAAAACAACACTAGATACAAATTCTACTTCTTACATTCCTCAATCTTCCCCATAAGATAAGTAAGACTTTGTCACATAACTAAAGAGTCCAAGGGGTATGTTGTCAACCGTATCTTTGAAAGTCTCGCTAGATTTTTTTTTTTTTTTTCAAAACACGTTTTTAAACTTTTAGATACTTCTTGCCGTGGTTTGCTCTTTATTAGGTTTAGCTATCGTTGCAACAACCATGTCTGATGTTGGTTGTGCAGTTAGCCTGAAACTTTCAGGGTTTGTTCACTCAAAGAATCAAACTTTTTTTGTGGAAGGATTTGAGGATAGAGAGCCTGGAAATTTAATTAAAAAAAATTGTGGGTTATATTTAATTCACCAAAAAAAGTCAATTTATTCACGGAAAAAATGGAATATCCAGATAATTCATAGGAGAAGGAAATTGATCGTAAAAACAACTGAGTAATGTAAGATGGTCTAGGGGATTCTCTGCTTTCCGGGACTATTTTCGTAGCTTAAGCCTTTTTTTTTTTACTTCTGATACTTGAGGAACACAACTGTGAGTTGTAATACAAAGCATTATGTTTATAAAATTTTATGTTATGGTTGTATCCGGCATGTAAAATTTATTAAATAATTTGTACAAAAATATTGAATATTTCCACACTTCACTAATAGTGACTGAAAGGTCTACTTTGTAGGCTGTTGTGCGCATGATTAGAGATATGCATTGGAGATGGTATAGTATACATTGTTGTACCACTTAGTGGCGGAATTACTTGCGGTATAGTTGTTGTCGGAAGCATTTTAGCTTTGAAGTGTCTTTTAAGATCACTAAATGTAGGAAATAAGTCAAACTTCAACTTTTTAGGAGAAACATTGCTTGGAAAAACGGGAATAACTGAATGCAGGACGCTAATCGATGGCAGTGAGTTGGGTAGAGGACTGGAATGACCCGGAGAATAGTATGACGGTTCTGGAAGTGGAGGAAATGCAACTCCGTAGTTCTCAGGCACGATGGGCATGCTTCTGGAATATCGGTATGACGGCATTGTTTCGCTAGATGCTACAGAAATGACAGGAGAACTGGATGTATTAGGATCTCTATGGTAAGTGTGTACGTTTTGTCTTGAAGGATACAGATGAACTGGGACCAACGGCATCACCGGATAATTCGGCTGATTGCTTATAAAAACTGAACTGGAACCTGAAAAGAAGTAATAATTAGACTAATAAATGATCCTACATCTCATATCGATGTGCGACGGCACTGTAATTTGAGACTTTAATTTAATGTATTAGAGTTCTCTTAGCACTCCTTTCTGTGATTCCAAAGTACTTAATTAAGTTATACGCTATGGAGCAATTTGAAAATGTGGTCGTCAGAGGCGATCTTCATACCAAAACATATAAAGAAAAATCTTTGAAAGATCTATAGCGCATACATTCTCTCATAAAATGGATTTTCTTTTTATTTTCGGAAGAGATGGGCTAATTTATTATTGATATAATAACACTTATTATGGTATAAGCGTAATATGAATAGAATAAAAATTTTTTTAGGATAGCCGTCAATAAGTCCCGGACTCAGATTACGCGACGGAACCAAATAAACATAACTACTGGTACGTTTTAACAAACAACACGTGTCAACACGTATCGTAGACAAAATACGGAGAAAAACAAGAGGGAGAGCGTAGGGAGAAATGAACAGAGATGAGGGAAGAACAAATGGAGAAGGAGAGAGAGATACGGACAGAAAGATAGCGAGAGGGGGCTCAAAAATCACAAAATAGATATCAACAAGGAGAAGTGGGACTAAACCACTCGGAATGTATTGGTATTGGATTAAAAAGAAAATTTATAGTAAAATTTAAAGGGCTTGAACATGTACATTTTCACAAGATCATCAAAGTTTTATTTCTTCCCCAATAGTTAAAACTTAGCACTTTTACCTTATCCGTCATCTTTTAGCTTTTGTCCTTTAGCTTTTGAGAATTTGATCTAGCTATTAAAATTCGCCGACATATAAAATAGTGGGCTTTCTATAAGACAGGTTTTCCTGTGTTCAAAGACGTATCAGAGGTTCTGATGTGGATGTTGTTAAGCCATATCTTGAAGATATTAAGGGGGTGGTTGTCAAACAAGGAACCCTAGTTTGGTTAATATTTGGGGGATAGAGGCTCGGGCAAGTCGACGGTTTGTTGACTTTAGCACTAAAAAGAAAAAAGAGCTCAAGAATTTGGACTTCATAGACACATTCACAACCAATTGCACTGGAGGCCTAAACATCTTCATTAGCTTATAAAATGTCTGAGTGTGGTGACGAGATTCTCAAAACGCGGCAGGCTATAAACTGTGTTCTAATGCTTTATTTAGAGTCTCTTTCAGCTCACTCAGTTTACCAGCTATTTACCTTAATTACCTTAATTTGTACTTAGGAGCTAAAATAGGTCCAAGACTGAACTCAGCTTCGTCCTTAACAATAGTAATAGTAAACTTTTTGAGGATGAAAACATCACATTTGCTTCAAATACAGTTTGAAGTTTTTTCATGAAACATTTACTTCAGTCTTTGCAATATTATTTGAAAAAAACTACGTTTTCTAAAGAGTTAAAGAGGCTGAGTTACAAGGTCGAACCTTAAAACGTAAAGGGGTTAGGAGGCACAGTTGGGGGGCTGCCGCCCCCCAAACCCCCCGCTTTCGCAGCCTTTAAATAAAGAAAACAATTTTAAACTGAAAGTAAGGAGCGACATTAAAACTTAAAACGAACAGAAATTATTCCGTATATGAAAGGGGCTGTGCCCTCCTCAACGCTTCGCTCTTTACGCTAAAGTTTTTATTGTTTAAAAAAAAGAGTTGTGAGAAAGTCAAACTTTAGCGTAAAGAGCGAGGCGTTGAGGAGGGCACAGCCCCTTTCATATTCGGAATAATTTCTGTTCGTTTTAAGTTTTAATGTCGCTCCTTACTTTCAGTTAAAAATTTTTTTTTTATTTAAAGGCTGCGAAAGCGGGGGTTTTGGGGGGCGGCAGCCCCCAACTGTGCCTCCTAATCCCTGTACGTTTTAAGGTTCGACCTTGTAACTCAGCCTCTTTAACTCTTTAGAAAACGTAGTTTTTTTCAAATAATTTCTGCACGTTTTTGTACAGTTTATTACTTATTATTGCTTGACTAACTGTTAGCTGATTTGACAGCTTGCGGGCTTGCGGGCTCTTATAGGAAAACGAGCCCGCGTTTTCGCGGGCTCTTATAGGAAAACGATAAGAGCCCGCTTATAGCGGGTTCTTATAGGAAAACGAGGTTTTTCGTAAATGTAAATTCGGGGGATAATTTTTTCGGTCTAAAAATATCAAAAGGCCCTAACAGGTCGAATTCTGCTTCGAATGAGTCCTCATTCACCCGGATCAGTTGCCAACTGTGGCCTGTAGACGTGGCTAAGAAAAAAAAATTTTTGGAACTTTAAGTGGCTATATTTGGTTTTTGGAAAACAGGGAAGGAGTGATCGGATTGAGCTGAAATTTCGAGGATAAGCTCCCGGGCCCTAGGAAAGCTTAACCTCGAAATTTCAACCCAATCGGACAACGTTAAAGGGGGGCTGTGGTCGGAGGTTCAAAACTTCCGGCCCACTTTTACCCATGAAGATAAAGTCGGAGGGGGGTGAAATTTTGCACGTTTCTTAGTTTAAGCTTGGGCTACAAAATTCGATTACCGCTGTCTCTCTGCGACCGCTAGGACCGGAAATCGCTTAACATTGTGGTGGGTCGCCTCTTTATAGAGGCACAAGTGTGCCTCCTTGATTGGCAAAATCACTATTTCTACAGATATCCAATTTTTATCCACAACAAGACTTCATATTTGATCTTAGGCCATCATGTATAAGTAATTAGTTTTTGAGCTATCAAGCCTGCTCAGGCTCTTGCTGTGTAAAAGAATGGACCACAAAATGATTGTTGTTGAACTTTCGGGACCTACCTTTGAAGATACCCAATATTTTAATTTTAGTCCAATTACAATTACTGGTTCAATAATTAGCTTACCAATACAAGTAACAATTGCAAGTAGCACTAGAATACTGTGTAACATTTAAATTTGAAAAACCAGTCTACTTACCTTGAGGTTTGTTTTCAAGAAGGCTTCCAAGTCCAATTAAGGCTGGCCTTTTAGAGCCTGCATGTGTAAGAAGTTTATTCTGGATTTTTAATGCTCTAAGAAGCAAACTTTGTGGATCTAGCTTATGGTTATGATGCCCCAAGATAGCTCCAATACAAGGTGATGAGTACCTAAAATACATCATATATACATCGTGCCAGCTGGAACCAAACACCGGCCCCATATTGCCACGGAGAGCATCAATCCATTGTACTACCACCGGCTTACAAAATAATTGGAGTACTTTTAATGTCGAAACAAAAGAATGATAAAACTAAACTGGGGATAATTTCTTTATTTAGCAGAAAGTACTCTAGTAGATCGCTCTTGCAAAAAAGAAATACTCAGAATTTTAGTTCTATTTCTGTTAAAACTTTTATTTTGCTGTTAATATTATTGTATTCTTATCTGAAAGGAGAACCAGTGGGAAAATCTTAAAGACGTCCGTAAAAGGGGGTTAGTTTGAAAAATAATGCTATTTTCTAAAAAAAAAAATTGTCGTACATCTTCCATGTTGTACAAAATTTTGTATTTTCTTTACATTTTAGTGTACTACAGAATGGGCTGGAACACTCTCTTGGTGATCCACATTTACGTTTCTGAGAGCTTTCCTAAAAATAATTTGGCGGGGAATAATTTCAGAATGGACATGGCAAATTAAATGTGGCGGGCTATAATATCAGAATAAACCTGGCGAATTAAATATAGCATAGAAAACTTGCCCTCCGAAGACATTCCAAAAAATTTTAAAAGTATTTGGAACCGTCGGAAAAACTTCACCTGTTGTTATAACGTTCAGATACTGTTCATACACTTGTAGAGATTAGATAGTGTCACATCTTCCTTTGAAAATTCTGCCATCTGCAATCATTAGCCGACACTTTGATGTCAATAAGTGCATAATAATGGCAAAAGTGTATGGTTGACTTGACCACAGTCCAGTGGCGGCAATTCACGAAAATTTAAAGGGGGGGGGGGTTTATTTGGTACTTATGCATTATCTGGTACACGACGCTATATACTGTATAGGGAAATGCTAAAGGATTCCAGTCAAACGGGTATTTGCAATAGATAAATTGATCGCAAAGCGTGGTTTGTCTTTGCATTTACAATATTTAAACTATTATTTTTGGGGTTTAGGGGGAAAACAGATACCTTGGTTAGGTTAGGTATTTAATATATGCTAAGCTTTACCCAGCTCCCCCAAAACCATCCCTCTTAATGTGCAAATATATAGCCCAAATTAGTTTCTAAATTATTATATTTGCATCCCATTTTATTTTATTTCATTAGCATTAACCAAACTTGACTTCTTTCTTGTGTACCATATAATACATAAGTACCGTTTATTTTTATAAGTCTAGGCGGGGACATTTTTTTCAATTTTCCAATTGAAATACCCAAAAAATGCATTTTTCCACGAAAATATTCCACCCAAAAATCATGATTTTGGATTCAATGTCCTTGGAATTTAAACAGCCGCTTTTTATTGTTACCCGAGATGGATTCAAGCACATCAAATGCTACTTAACCGTTTTTATAGATTTTCAATGTATTAAGTTGGTTTAAGGAAAAAAATCTTCATATTCCTGATAATTGTTCCCATCTATTGCCTTTACTATACCTAGTTCACTTGCCAGCTGTTGTTTATTGCACTACATGCGTGTATTTGCCTTCCAAATTGTTACTAACAATTTTCTTTTAGCTTGCAGAGACAGAATTATTAACTAAAACATAAATTATGTTAGTTACACATATTATCTAAGCAGTCATTTTCCGAAGGGGACCTTCAAACGTAAATACAAAACAAGCATAAAATGCAAAAAAAAACTTGAGCGCAAAAGATGTTCACATAAAATTCGCAGTTTATCGTTTGCTCTTTGAATTTCTTTAATTTTGCAATCTTAATTCGTAGAAAATTTTCTCTCTCAACATTTTGGATATTTAGGCTAATGCTCCAAATAATAATAATAATAATAAAAAAGTTAAAGTTGGGGGTTTATAACTTTTGTTGTAGCTCGTTAAAAAATCTTATGAATCATTTTCAACAGGATGGCTAGAATGCCAAAAATAGAAAATAAAAGAACTTTCCGCTTATCAAAGCCAATGAGAACAACGCCATTTTAGGTTCTCAAAACACAGCCAAAACAACTTATATAAAATCGCTTATAGATATTTTCTACAGATATTTTCTTAAATACTGCTCTTCTACAGATACTACAGGATCTTAAATACTGCTCTTCTACAGATACTGCTCTAAAGGATTTCAAAACTCCAATGCCAAATGAGCCAAATTGCAAATGTTTCTCGTACTACAGATTGTTCACCTGTATATTAACATTGTTAAACATATTGTTTCATACAACTAATTGTTAAAAGAAAGAAGATGAAATCTCGACTTTGTGTATTTGTGGAATAGGAAATTTTCCATGGGAGATTTTTAAAATATTTCTTCACTTAGTCTTGAGAGGAAACAAGTTCTGAGATGAGGTAGTGCACTTTAAAACTACCGTCTTCTCTCAGGAGAGGATTTTTTTTTTTTTTTTTTTTTTTGTCACCGGAAAAGCAACGCATGATTAGTTCTATCGATAATATTGTACAATGATTCCCGTTCTAGACTAGCAACAATAACTGCACAATTCTTGTCCAAATTATACACAAAAATTTTCTGAATTTCTAGGTTGCATTTTTCATTTATTTCTAACGTAAAATTTGAGATGAGGGGCTTGTTGCTATCTTGAAGAGTATTTAAAAGCAGTTGATTTTAGTGAATGAAACTTTCAAAGACGTTTAGAGAGCCTAAACCATGCCGAGGAAGGTATCCTCAAGGGCCGACCTCCCTTTATTCCCCTCTCAAGGGCACTGGCCTTTGATAATCTTGGACAAGCTTTGTGTTGTAAGTGTAACCTCAAGAATTAGAGCTAAATCAAACAAAAACTAAGGGAAACCTTCTTAGAGCTTCACAATTTACTAAATCCTCAATTATAAAACTTTAAAGAATTTGTAAAAATGTGCCTAAATTAGGAAAACAAATCCTATTATGGCAGTAATCTACCCAGATCATTGAAATTGTATTTTCAAAATCTGAAGTCGAAGGAAAGGGAACTCAAACAAAAATGAAAGAAAAAAAAAATATTTTCCAAGTTAACACATATCTTCTGTGTACTGTTTTACGCTTTAGAAACAGGGATGGAGTTGAGGTGGAAGGCTGAAAACACCTCCCCGGTTCCCGGAACAAAATTTAGTCTTGGAATTGATTCCTGCAAGTTTCATTCTCCTGACACAACTATTTTCTAAGATTGCAAAACAGCCTTCATCTAGAACTTTACCATTTCCGATCAAGCCAACCAAATATCTAGTGCCATTTTGTGAAAAATCAGCACAATAAACTAACTTGTATGTGCATCTGGGAGTAGGCCAAGATGTTCCTAAACTGGAAGCGACTCAAAAAAGCCATTAAATTGAATTTCCCTGATAAGAATGAAACAGAAACCATGAATGAACAGAAACATGTTATGTCGCTAATTTAGAAGGGGTGTGATCTTACAAGATTACCGTTTTATCATATAAAATAAATTTAATGCTACCCTTAAATTGCTAGAATCAAAATGCTGACCTATAGAATTATTTCTGTCACCGCTCAAATTTTCATATGTGTTCTATATTCTCATCCCTTTCAAAACAATTTATAGGCTATATAAAATGTTATTGTCAACTCACTTTTAAAAGGTTTGCCTCCTTCATTGCTGAAAAATTGTATTCAATTCGCGTTTGAGAACTCAGTTGAACGGTAATTGACACATACTCAAAAATAGCCTAGGCCTAAGACGATGTTGTCTACTATGAAACAAGAGAAATTAACCCCTTTAGGCCTTGTTTTGATCAGTCTATTGTTGAAATATTCTTGTGACCTTTGTATATGACATTGACCAAGGAGCGACACAACGTGTTTATATCATTTTCTGATCATCTCACAGAAAGGGCTTCGTGTTCTTTGACTTTAGGTGTACCTTTCGAAAAAAATATGTAATAAACACGTAAATCACATATTTAGTGGCACGACAAAGGACCGGCTAAAGCATTCCTCAGATGTTCAATTTATGCCTGAATTTCTATAGCTACAGGCGAGCTTAATCACCTTTTTTAGATTATAAATTAGATAATATCTACAGAAGGTGACAAGCAAGATAGATTTTCCAAACATGTTAGAGGAATCTCTATTCCCTTCCCTTACCGTCAGCGAATAAAAAAGAGTAAATAGACATTCTCGTGAATTTCAAAGTATTATCACGGGCAGAATCTATGTTGTGTTTCAACCTGCCTGCATAAAGGTAACTGTATATAAATTACTATAATAGTAAGACCACGGCTCAGTGATTTTTGGCTACTACATTCTCAGTGCGTACAAACAGCTCCTCCATTTAATCTGCCATCAGCGGTCCAGTGTATATTACCCTGGAACACGTATTTTCGCAGATACTTTCTCAAAATGCCTTTGAAACCAAGTCGAGACTTTGAAACCTACTTGTAATTCCTAAAAACATCTAAAAATAACATTACACTACTAATTACCGATTTTTATACATGTATTGGAATAAATTAACTTAAAATAAAATTCTTTAAAATTTAGTGTTACAAAGGTGAAGCCAAGCTTAGCCTTCAAGAAAAATCTGACCTGTCTACCTGTGAAAAAATCGAATGTCGCTTATGTTTATACTTGTTCAAATGTTCTCCGGAGCACTTGCATCCCGGTCCTACTTTGTATAATGGTTGAGATAGGGAATGATCATACTGTATTATATTTATATTTATGTAGGCTACATTGATAAAGGTGTACAATTACTGGTTACATTCAAAAAATGCTTTCACTCACTTGGAAGGAAATAGGAAAACTGGTGACCGTATAAATTTTGGAGGTGGTTCATTTGATTCGAAATCGAACGTTCTTGTTCACTTTTTAAGAATCAAAAGGAATCGCAGGGCAACCAGTCTCTCCCTCCCAGCCACCATTTTTTCCCAAATCCATCCAATTAAAATTTTGAAATATGAATTTGTTAAAACTAGTCCCAAATTCAAATAACTATAACTTATTGGTTGAAAAATCTCAAGGTCAAGGGTTGTAAATTATTTCCCAGGTGTATATAAGGTTTTATGGAAGGGGATGGTGGTATAGGGGACGTTCTTTTTCCCCAAATGCATCTGATCTATTTTTTTAGATTGCCCTTTCGTTCAAAATAGTCCGAGGATCATATAACAATGTCTTCGGGGTTGACACAATTCCCAGAACGGGGGGGGGGCAAGGGTTGTAACTTGTGCGTCGGGGGACATACGAGGTTTTAATGGAATAAGAGGTTGTATAAACTTTGGAGGAAGCTTATTTGACTTAAAATTGAAAATTCTAGTTCCTTTTTAAGAGTCAAAAGTGATTGCAGGGCAAATACCCCACGCCCCTCCTCCACGCCCTCTTCCCTAAATATATTGAATCAAAATTTTGAGATAGTTATTTTGTTCAAAAGAGTCCAAGTTTCAAATAACTGTGGTTTTGAGTTTGAACCCCACCCCCCCCCTCCAGCCCTCGGGGAAAGGGTTATGAATTATGCTAGTAGCCCATCGTTGACATGTAAAGTTTTCAAGGAAAGGAGTGCTCCTATCAAATCAAAAGTAATCATACGGCAACCAGCCTTCTCCTCCCAAACACCATTTTTTCCCAAAATGAATCCGATTAAAATTTTGAAATAAGCATTCAAAATAGTCCAAAATTCCATTAACTATAACTTAGGAGTTGAAAAATCTCCTAAAGCTCCAGGGGCAAGGGCTATAGCTTATGGAAGTTGCCCATTGTTAAAATATAAGGTTTTGTGGAAGGAATGGTCGTATTAAGTTTGGACGGGGGCTCATTCAATTGGAAATTGAAAATTCTAGTTTTTTTACGAGTCAAAAGTGATCAAAGGGCAACCAGCTTTGTAACTGGAAAGCTGGAAAGCTAATTTGAAGGCGTCATCAAAATCACTCATTCTTTTTGGATTGTGTTCCCCTTTTCTCGCGAATTGGGCACACTTTCTCAAGCTCCTAACTTTTAATCGTTTCTTTAAACTTAATGAATTTTATATATTTAGAATTACTATAAAAAGCCGATTTTTTATGTACTCCAATTCTTTTAGTGTATAATATTCTTACCCAGCTCTTTTTTTAGAGTTTTGGTTACAATTAGCGCGAGTCACTCCTTACTTACCGTAACCAACCGTGTAATACAAAGAAATGTTAAAATAGAAAACCCAAGTTCTCCATTTAAGCGGTCTTAAGAACAAAGTTCCTGGTATTGCCTACCTTCCCCTCAGGATAAGTTTTCTAACTGCGATATGAATTATTCCCCCTCTATCTCCCCCTCTGGTATCAGCATGAATATAATTTTAACGCTTTATATTACAAACGAAAATATTTTTCTGCAAAAAGAAAGGAGCTAACACCCAGCAGCTCCCCTCATTCAGGCCTAGCTCAAATGAAGGGAGATCGAGAATTCCCTCCTCTCCTCTCCCACGAGATCTTTTTTTATGTTTATCTGAAGGCTGTGGAGAGTTACACAATTTGGACAATAAAGTGCCCTCTTTGAAGCATCTGGCACGCACCCGCCATCTGCAACAGATCCACTGCTCCTCATTCATAACAGCCGGTGCGGGAATATATATTATGTGCACAAATTTATGGAATATTGAAAGAAGATTAAATTTATTAGATATAAATGTCTATATCTACCATTTATTTTGTGTTGACTGCGTGACTTTTAAAAGACCCATTGGTGCGATACGATCACCCCTATATAAAAAAAAAACAACAACAAAACAACAACAACAACAACAACAAGAACAACAAAACAAGCAAATAGACACGTATCCGTGATCTTTCTCCTGGGAAAAAACACAGAATTCCACATGTTCGTAGATAGGAGCTTAAAAGCTCTATAATGGGATATTCTAATATGCTGAATTTCATAGTATGGTTTTCATCAAAATCTTTTGGTTTTTTTTTTTTTCTAAAAGCAGACAAATTTTCTCAGCCTTGCAGGTTTTGATGGGTAATTTTAAACTTAATAATAATTCAACCTATTTTTAAGCTTCAAATTTGCTCTTTAATTTTGTTAGGAAAAAGTTGTTGTTTTTAAATCAGTTTTTGCTCGTTTTTTTATTTTTCTTTTTTTTTAATACAAAACAAACCTTGCGAAAAGATCTTTGGTCAATTTTACCGATGAAACTAAAGAATGTGACTTTTGTAAGAAAACAACACTAGATACAAATTCTACTTCTTACATTCCTCAATCTTCCCCATAAGATAAGTAAGACTTTGTCACATAACTAAAGAGTCCAAGGGGTATGTTGTCAACCGTATCTTTGAAAGTCTCGCTAGATTTTTTTTTTTTTTCAAAACACGTTTTTAAACTTTTAGATACTTCTTGCCGTGGTTTGCTCTTTATTAGGTTTAGCTATCGTTGCAACAACCATGTCTGATGTTGGTTGTGCAGTTAGCCTGAAACTTTCAGGGTTTGTTCACTCAAAGAATCAAACTTTTTTTGTGGAAGGATTTGAGGATAGAGAGCCTGGAAATTTAATTAAAAAAAATTGTGGGTTATATTTAATTCACCAAAAAAGGTCAATTTATTCACGGAAAAAATGGAATATCCAGATAATTCATAGGAGAAGGAAATTGATCGTAAAAACAACTGAGTAATGTAAGATGGTCTAGAGGATTCTCTGCTTTCCGGGACTATTTTCGTAGCTTAAGCCTTTTTTTTACTTCTGATACTTGAGGAACACAACTGTGAGTTGTAATACAAAGCATTATGTTTATAAAATTTTATGTTATGGTTGTATCCGGCATGTAAAATTTATTAAATAATTTGTACAAAAATATTGAATATTTCCACACTTCACTAATAGTGACTGAAAGGTCTACTTTGTAGGCTGTTGTGCGCCTGATTAGAGATATGCATTGGAGATGGTATAGTATACATTGTTGTACCACTTAGTGGCGGAATTACTTGCGGTATAGTTGTTGTCGGAAGCATTTTAGCTTTGAAGTGTCTTTTAAGATCACTAAATGTAGGAAATAAGTCAAGCTTCAACTTTTTAGGAGAAACATTGCTTGGAAAAACGGGAATAACTGAATGCAGGACGCTAATCGATGGCAGTGAGTTGGGTAGAGGACTGGAATGACCCGGAGAATAGTATGACGGTTCTGGAAGTGGAGGAAATGCAACTCCGTAGTTCTCAGGCACGATGAGCATGCTTCTGGAATATCGGTATGACGGCATTGTTTTGCTAGATGCTACAGAAATGACAGGAGAACTGGATGTATTAGGATCTCTATGGTAAGTGTGTACGTTTTGTCTTGAAGGATACAGATGAACTGGGACCAACGGCATCACTGGATAATTCGGCTGATTGCTTATAAAAACTGAACTGGAACCTGAAAAGAAGTAATAATTAGACTAATAAATGATCCTACATCTCATATCGATGTGCGACGGCACTGTAATTTGAGACTTTAATTTAATGTATTAGAGTTCTCTTAGCACTCCTTTCTGTAATTCCAAAGTACTTAATTAAGTTATACGCTATGGAGCAATTTGAAAATGTGGTCGTCAGAGGCGATCTTCATACCAAAACATATAAAGAAAAATCTCTGAAAGATCTATAGCGCATACATTCTCTCATAAAATGGATTTTCTTTTTTATTTTCGGAAGAGATGGGCTAATTTATTATTGATATAATAACACTTATTATGGTATAAGCGTAATATGAATAGAATAAAATTTTTTTTAGGATAGCCGTCAATAAGTCCCGGACTCAGATTACGCGACGGAACCAAATAAACATAACTACTGGTAAGTTTTAACAAACAACACGTGTCAACACGTATCGTAGACAAAATACGGAGAAAAACAAGAGGGAGAGCGTAGGGAGAAATGAACAGAGATGAGGGAAGAACAAATGGAGAAGGAGAGAGAGATATGGACAGAAAGATAGCGAGAGGGGGCTCAAAAATCACAAAATAGATATCAACAAGGAGAAGTGGGACTAAACCACTCGGAATGTATTGGTATTGGATTAAAAAGAAAATTTATAGTAAAATTTAAAGGGCTTGAACATGTACATTTTCACAAGATCATCAAAGTTTTATTTCTTCCCCAATGGTCAAAACTTAGCACTTTTACCTTATCCATCATCTGGTTTGTCCTTTAGCTTTTGAGAATTTGATCTAGCTATTAAAATTCGCCGACATATAAAATAGTGGGCTTTCTAGAAGACAGGTTTTCCTGTGTTCAAAGACGTATCAGAGGTTCTGATGTGGATGTTGTCAAGCCATATCTTGAAGATATTAAGGGGGTGGTTGTCGAACAAGGAACCCTAGTTTGGTTAATATTTGGGGGATAGAGGCTCGGGCAAGTCGACGGTTTTGTTGACTTTAGCACTAAAAAGAAAAAAGAGCTCAAGAATTTGGACTTCATAGACACATTCACAACCAATTGCACTGGAGGCCTAAACATCTTCATTAGTTTATAAAATGTCTGAGTGTGGTGACGAGATTCTCAAAACACGGCAGGCTATAAACTGTGTTCTAATGCTTTATTTAGAGTCTCTTTCAGCTCATTCAGTTTACCAGCTATTTACCTTAATTACCTTAATTTGTACTTAGGAGCTAAAATAGGTCCAAGACTGAACTCAGCTTCGTCCTTAACAATAGTAATAGTAAACTTTTTGAGAATGAAAACATCACATTTGCTTCAAATACAGTTTGAAGTTTTTTCATGAAACATTTACTTCAGTCTTTGCAATATTATTTGAAAAAAACTACGTTTTCTAAAGAGTTAAAGAGGCTGAGTTACAAGGTCGAACCTTAAAACGTACAGGGATTAGGAGGCACAGTTGGGGGGCTGCCGCCCCCCAAACCCCCCGCTTTCGCAGCCTTTAAATAAAAAAATTTTTAAACTGAAAGTAAGGAGCGACATTAAAACTTAAAACGAACAGAAATTATTCCGTATATGAAAGGGGCTGTGCCCTCCTCAACGCCTCGCTCTTTACGCTAAAGTTTTTATTGTTTAAAAAAAAGAGTTGTGAGAAAGTCAAACTTTAGCGTAAAGAGCGAGGCGTTGAGGAGGGCACAGCCCCTTTCATATACGGAATAATTTCTGTTCGTTTTAATGTCGCTCCTTACTTTCAGTTTAATTTTTTTTTTTTATTTAAAGGCTGCGAAAGCGGGGGGTTTGGGGGGCGGCAGCCCCCCAACTGTGCCTCCTAATCCCTGTACGTTTTAAGGTTCGACCTTGTAACTCAGCCTCTTTAACTCTTTAGAAAACGTAGTTTTTTTCAAATAATTTCTGCACGTTTTTGTACAGTTTATTACTTATTATTGCTTGACTAACTGTTAGCTAATTTGACAGCTTGCGGGCTCTTATAGGAAAACGAGCCCGCGTTTTCGCGGGCTCTTATAGGAAAACGATAAGAGCCCGCTTATAGCGGGTTCTTATAGGAAAACGAGGTTTTTCGTAAATGTAAATTCGGGGGATAATTTTTTCGGTCTGAAAATATCAAAAGGCCCTAACAGGTCGAATTCTGCTTCGAATGAGTCCTCATTCACCCGGATCAGTTGCCAACTGTGGCCTGTAGGCGTGGCTAAGAAAAAAAAAATTTGAACTTTAAGTGGCTATATTTGGTTTTTGGAAAACAGGGAAGGAGTGATCGGATTGAGCTGAAATTTCGAGGATAAGCTCCCAGGCCCTAGGAAAGCTTAACCTTGAAATTTCAACCCAATCGGACAACGTTAAAGGGGGGCTATGGTCGGAGGGTCGAAACTTCCGGCCCACTTTTACCCATGAAGATAAAGTCGGAGGGGGGTGAAATTTTGCACGTTTCTTAGTTTGAGCTTGGGCTACAAAATGCGATTACCGCTGTCTCTCTGCGACCGCTAGGACCGGAAATCCCTTAACATTGTGGTGGGTCGCCTCTTTATAGAGGCACAAGTGTGCCTCCTTGATTGGCAAAATCACTATTTCTACAGATATCCAATTTTTATCCACAACAAGACTTCATATTTGATCTTAGGCCATCATGTATAAGTAATTAGTTTTTGAGCTATCAAGCCTGCTCAGGCTCTTGCTGTGTAAAAGAATGGACCACAAAATGATTGTTGTTGAACTTTCGGGACCTACCTTTGAAGATACCCAATATTTTAATTTTAGTCCAATTACAATTACTGGTTCAATAATTAGCTTACCAATACAAGTAACAATTGCAAGTAGCACTAGAATACTATGTAACATTTAAATTTGAAAAACCAGTCTACTTACCTTGAGGTTTGTTTTCAAGAAGGCTTCCAAGTCCAATTAAGGCTGGCCTTTTAGAGCCTGCATGTGTAAGAAGTTTATTCTGGATTTTTAATGCTCTAAGAAGCAAACTTTGTGGATCTAGCTTATGGTTATGATGCCCCAAGATAGCTCCAATACAAGTAGCAATGGTGATGAGTACCTAAAATACATCATATATACATCGTGCCAGCTGGAACCAAACACCGGCCCCATATTGCCACGGAGAGCATCAATCCATTGTACTACCACCGGCTTACAAAATAATTGGAGTACTTTTAATGTCGAAACAAAAGAATGATAAAACTAAACTGGGGATAATTTCTTTATTTAGCAGAAAGTACTCTAGTAGATCGCTCTTGCAAAAAAGAAATACTCAGAATTTTAGTTCTATTTCTGTTAAAACTTTTATTTTGCTGTTAATATTATTGTATTCTTATCTGAAAGGAGAACCAGTGGGAAAATCTTAAAGACGTCCGTAAAAGGGGGTTAGTTTGAAAAATAATGCTATTTTCTAAAAAAAAATTGTCGTACATCTTCCGTGTTGTACAAAATTTTGTATTTTCTTTACATTTTAGTGTACTACAGAATGGGCTGGAACACTCTCTTGGGGATCCACATTTACGTTTCTGAGAGCTTTCCTAAAAATAATTTGGCGGGGAATAATTTCAGAATGGACATGGCAAATTAAATGTGGCGGGCTATAATATCAGAATCAACCTGGCGAATTAAATATAGCATAGAAAACTTGCCCTCCGAAGACATTCAAAAAAATTTTAAAAGTATTTGGAACCGTCGGAAAAACTTCATCTGTTGTTATAACGTTCAGATACTGTTCATACACTTGTAGAGATTAGATAGTGTCACATCTTCCTTTGAAAATTCTGCCATCTGCAATCATTAGCCGACACTTTGATGTCAATAAGTGCATAATAATGGCAATAAGTGTATGGTTGACTTGACCACAGTCCAGTGGCGGCAATTCACGAAAATGCAAAGGGGGGGGGGAGTTTATTTGGTACTTATGCATTATCTGGTACACGACGCTATATACTGTATAGGGAAATGCTAAAGGAAACCAGTCAAACGGGTATTTGCAATAGATAAATTGATCGCAAAGCGTGGTTTGTCTTTGCATTTACAATATTTAAACTATTATTTTTGGGGTTTAGGGGGAAAACAGATACATTGGTTAGGTTAGGTATTTAATATATGCTAAGCTTTACCCAGCTCCCCCAAAACCATCCCTCCTAATGTGCAAATATATAGCCCAAATTAGTTTCTAAATTATTATATTTGCATCCCATTTTATTTTATTTCATTAGCATTAACCAAACTTGACTTCTTTCTTGTGTACCATATAATACATAAGTACCGTTTATTTTTATAAGTCTAGGCGGGGACATTTTTTTCAATTTTCCAATTGAAATACCCAAAAAATGCATTTTTCCACGAAAATATTCCACCCAAAAATCATGATTTTGGATTCAATGTCCTTGGAATTTAAACAGCCGCTTTTTATTGTTACCCGAGATGGATTCAAGCACATTAAATGCTACTTAACCGTTTTTATAGATTTTCAATGTATTAAGTTGGTTTAAGGAAAAAAATCTTCATATTCCTGATAATTGTTCCCATCTATTGCATTTACTATACCTAGTTCACTTGCCAGCTGTTGTTTATTGCACTACAGGCGTGTATTTGCCTTCCAAATTGTTACTAACAATTTTCTTTTAGCTTGCAGAGACAGAATTATTAACTAAACATAAATTACGTTAGTTACACATATTATCTAAGCAGTCATTTTCCGAAGGGGACCTTCAAACGTAAATACAAAACAAGCATAAAATGCAAAAAAAAAACTTGAGCGCAAAAGATGTTCACATAAAATTCGCAGTTTATCGTTTGCTCTTTGAATTTCTTTAATTTTGCAATCTTAATTCGTAGAAAATTTTCTCTCTCAACGTTTTGGATATTTAGGCTAATGCTCCAAATAATAATAATAATAATAAAAAAGTTAAAGTTGGGGGTTTATAACTTTTGTTGTAGCTCGTTAAAAAATCTTATGAATCATTTTCAACAGGATGGCTAGAATGCCAAAAATAGAAAATAAAAGAACTTTCCGCTTATCAAAGCCAATGAGAACAACGCCATTTTAGGTTCTCAAAACACAGCCAAAACAACTTATATAAAATCGCTTATAGATATTTTCTACAGATATTTTCTTAAATACTGCTCTTCTACAGATACTACAGGATCTTAAATACTGCTCTTCTACAGATACTGCTCTAAAGGATTTCAAAACTCCAATGCCAAATGAGCCAAATTGCAAATGTTTCTCGTACTACAGATTGTTCACCTGCATATTAACATTGTTAAACATATTGTTTCATACAACTAATTGTTAAAAGAAAGAAGATGAAATCTCGACTTTGTGTATTTGTGGAATAGGAAATTTTCCATGGGAGATTTTTAAAATATTTCTTCACTTAGTCTTGAGAGGAAACAAGTTCTGAGATGAGGTAGTGCACTTTAAAACTACCGTCTTCTCTCAGGAGAGGATTTTTTTTTTTTTTTTTTTTTTGTCACCGGAAAAGCAACGCATGATTAGTTCTATCGATAATATTGTACAATGATTCCCGTTCTAGACTAGCAACAATAACTGCACAATTCTTGTCCAAATTATACACAAAAATTTTCTGAATTTCTAGGTTGCATTTTTCATTTATTTCTAACGTAAAATTTGAGACGAGGGGCTTGTTGCTATCTTGAAGAGTATTTAAAAGCAGTTGATTTTAGTGAATGAAACTTTCAAAGACGTTTAGAGAGCCTAAACCATGCCGAGGAAGGTATCCTCAAGGGCCGACCTCCCTTTATTCCCCTCTCAAGGGCACTGGCCTTTGATAATCTTGGACAAGCTTTGTGTTGTAAGTGTAACCTCAAGAATTAGAGCTAAATCAAACAAAAACTAAGGGAAACCTTCTTAGAGCTTCAAAATTTACTAAATCCTCAATTATAAAACTTTAAAGAATTTGTAAAAATGTGCCTAAATTAGGAAAACAAATCCTATTATGGCAGTAATCTACCCAGATCATTGAAATTGTATTTTCAAAATCTGAAGTCGAAGGAAAGGGAACTCAAACAAAAATGAAAGAAAAAAAAAATATTTTCCAAGTTAACACATATCTTCTGTGTACTGTTTTACGCTTTAGAAACAGGGATGGAGTTGAGGTGGAAGGCTGAAAACACCTCCCCGGTTCCCGGAACAAAATTTAGTCTTGGAATTGATTCCTGCAAGTTTCATTCTCCTGACACAACTATTTTCTAAGATTGCAAAACAGCCTTCATCTAGAACTTTACCATTTCCGATCAAGCCAACCAAATATCTAGTGCCATTTTGTGAAAAATCAGCACAATAAACTAACTTGTATGTGCATCTGGGAGTAGGCCAAGATGTTCCTAAACTGGAAGCGACTCAAAAAAGCCATTAAATTGAATTTCCCTGATAAGAATGAAACAGAAACCATGAATGAACAGAAACATGTTATGTCGCTAATTTAGAAGGGGTGTGATCTTACAAGATTACCGTTTTATCATATAAAATAAATTTAATGCTACCCTTAAATTGCTAGAATCAAAATGCTGACCTATAGAATTATTTCTGTCACCGCTCAAATTTTCATATGTGTTCTATATTCTCATCCCTTTCAAAACAATTTATAGGCTATATAAAATGTTATTGTCAACTCACTTTTAAAAGGTTTACCTCCTTCATTGCTGAAAAATTGTATTCAATTCGCGTTTGAGAACTCAGTTGAACGGTAATTGACACATACTCAAAAATAGCCTAGGCCTAAGACGATGTTGTCTACTATGAAACAAGAGAAATTAACCCCTTTAGGCCTTGTTTTGATCAGTCTATTGTTGAAATATTCTTGTGACCTTTGTATATGACATTGACCAAGGAGCGACACAACGTGTTTATATCATTTTCTGATCATCTCACAGAAAGGGCTTCGTGTTCTTTGACTTTAGGTGTACCTTTCGAAAAAAATATGTAATAAACACGTAAATCACATATTTAGTGGCACGACAAAGGACCGGCTAAAGCATTCCTCAGATGTTCAATTTATGCCTGAATTTCTATAGCTACAGGCGAGCTTAATCACCTTTTTTAGATTATAAATTAGATAATATCTACAGAAGGTGACAAGCAAGATAGATTTTCCAAACATGTTAGAGGAATCTCTATTCCCTTCCCTTACCGTCAGCGAATAAAAAAGAGTAAATAGACATTCTCGTGAATTTCAAAGTATTATCACGGGCAGAATCTATGTTGTGTTTCAACCTGCCTGCATAAAGGTAACTGTATATAAATTACTATAATAGTAAGACCACGGCTCAGTGATTTTTGGCTACTACATTCTCAGTGCGTACAAACAGCTCCTCCATTTAATCTGCCATCAGCGGTCCAGTGTATATTACCCTGGAACACGTATTTTCGCAGATACTTTCTCAAAATGCCTTTGAAACCAAGTCGAGACTTTGAAACCTACTTGTAATTCCTAAAAACATCTAAAAATAACATTACACTACTAATTACCGATTTTTATACATGTGTTGGAATAAATTAACTTAAAATTAGATTACTTAAAATTTAGTGCTACAAAGGTGAAGCCAAGTTTCGCGTTCAGGAAAAATCTGACCTGTCTACCTGTGAAAAAATCGAATGTCGCTTATGTTTATACTTGTTCAAATGTTCTCCGGAGCACTTGCATCCCGGTCCTACTTTGTATAATGGTTGAGATAGGGAATGATCATACTGTATTATATTTATATTTATGTAGGCTACATTGATAAAGGTGTACAATTACTGGTTACATTCAAAAAATGCTTTCACTCACTTGGAAGGAAATAGGAAAACTCCATCCCCACCCAAAATACAAAATACGTTGCAAGGACAGATACAAGGATGCTGTTTCTGTAAACTAATAATAAAAAATTCAAAGAAAGTCAAGAGTAATACTTCAAATCTAGAACAAGTAAACAGTAACTCACACAATAAGTCAAGCTTAAAACAGAAAAAAAGTGCTATGAATGATCCCGCAAGTAATTCTGAAAAATTCAGTATTTGCACCATTTGATAATTTGGCAACCACAATCAGAGCAGTTCCTAGGGGGGCAGCGAGGGCAGTTGCTCTTTGAGCAATGGCTTGGAGGGCACCGCATCTGGGGAATTGCCCACTTTGATCCAATTTTTCATTGTGATTCGGCTTTTCTTGCTTATATTTGAGTCGGGAGGGGGTGCTGTAATTACTTTTTTCCCGGACGCCAACAATCCTAGGAGCAGCTCTTGCCATGGTTGTCTTTTTATTTCCCTTGCTACTTAACTACGTAAACTATAAGTCCAATTAGAACTCAAAATGTAAAAATATTTTGGTGAATTTTCGAAGAAAAATTAGCCCCTTCTCCTCCACACAGAAGTTTCTTTGGACCATCATCTCCCTTTGTTTTCCCAGTAGCCTCATGCACTCCTTGAAAGGGTTAACCCGGTCTCCTAAGCCATTCGTGATACATTGCAGATAATTTGAAGATTCAAATGTGCGTAGCGTTTTGTGGTTTACTCAGGTACATCCTGAGAATAAGACTTCTTAGCTGATCAACTGACAAGACCAAACACGGCCGCCTTTTCTACTTAAACTTATTTGTGAAAAATAGGCAATTTAAACTCTTTCGGACCATCGCCCTGGGATCGTGGGAATGATGTCAACCTAAAAGGCATACTTATTAGACCCTTCGAAAGTTCCGAACTGGGGTTCTTAAGGCCACACTTTAGCCTGTAGACCCATACCTAAAAGTTTTCGTTTTTCTAACCTAACCCCTTTCCAAGATAGCAAAAAGTACCTAACTAGGATTTTACCTTAAATAGAAATGTCAAACCATGGCAAGAGGGATGTTGAAAAAGGAGAGAAGGGTAACCCTCACCCCCCCTCTCTTGCTTCTTTAGATGATGTCCTTAATACTGATAGAGATATTAAAAATCAATGTTATCTGGTATTTTGCGCTGCGAGTATTGGTCTATAGGGAAAAATCCCAAAGAAAACAATTGGGATATCCAATAAGTTTGTTATCGTGAAAAATTGTTGGTGACATTCACTTCTCAGTTTTCACCCTGGCGTAGTATATTGGTTAACAGCAAATAATGAGGCCTAAAGAAGTCAGCCAATAAAATCCATTTTTTTGAGGAGCCGAAAGATAAGACATGGCTAAAACCTAATTGTAACACAAGAGATTTTTGTTTCCTGGCAAGTTTTGAAATTGTAATGAAAGATCATTCTAAAGATTGACCTAAGATCGGAAATAATGTCTGTTGGGAGACGAAGGGAAAAGGTAACGTACGAATATTGTGCTGTAAATCAGCACTATTGTCCACTAGCGCCCATAAGCTGAGCTTTAGGGGGGGGGGCTTAGCTGGTCTAATTGGCACTTCCAATGCTGTCTAACAGAAATCTAAAAAAAAATATAAATATAAGGCAGCATCATTCAGTCAGAGGGGGAGGCTAGAGCCCTCCTCTGCCCCCCCCCCCTATATGGGCGCCCATAGTACTGTCCGTTTCTTGTCTTACACAGGGATCACCAGTCTGCCTTTCTAAGAGTCCATTTCGTTTCTGTTTTGTTAATTTTGCATCGTGATCAATGGTCTGTAGTCGGATAGCGACAAAAGATAGAACTTTTCTCTGAAACTTACAAATTCTCTGAAGTTTATACAAAATTTCCAATAGTCCCCTCACCAAAGACGTCTTTTCTAGCTTACTAAATAGCAAACGGAAAACAAGCAAAAAAATGTTCTGCTTTCTGGCTGTCAGATCTCAGATAATCAACTAATTTACTGACAATTAACAATTGAAAGCTGAAAAAAAGCCAAAGTCACATCCCAGGTCAAATCACATACAAATAAAAAAAAATAATCAAAACCATAAAGCATATCAAACAGTTCGGGGTAACAAACTGTAAATAAGGAGCGACTCGGCCCAATAATAACCGTAACTTCAAAAACAAAATTTTGATAACAATGGATACGTCAAAAGAATTGGCTTCTTATGCCGATTCCACATATATAAAGTTTAACGATATCGTTGTTATTAAACTATCGATTAGAAGCTACGAGCGTGAGAAAATTTGTGTTATTTTCGAAAAAGTTGGAATACACCACCAAAATTTAAGGAATCTTAATGAAAATCGCACCATTGGATTCACCACATCAGAGAACCCTATACTGTAGAGGTTTCAAGCTCCCGTCTGCAAGAATGGGTTTATGTGCACCATATCCTCGTCATTTTTTTTTCTTTTTTTATTAGAGATTTTTGGCTGTGTATCAAAAGCCTAATACAAATCTTAATCTGCTTCAGATACTCTGCTACTTATCTGCTACAATAAACAGCGAGACTCCTACTTACGTTTTTCATTTTGCCGGTTTTTGGAATTCAACATTTAATTTCTGGTGCAGTGAAAATTTAAAAAAACAAACTACATTAACAATCCTAGAGCTAACCCATGATACAGCTATGTCAATTAAAGTAAGAACAGTTATAAAATAAATAAAACTGTTAAAAAAAAGTATTTCAAAGATAAACAAAGAGCCATATTAGAGCCTAAAAGGAGCAAAAATCAAGTGAGATAACAGCTCAAGCTTAGAACAAACTGAATGAAAGAATTAATGTAACATAAAGTTAGCATAAACTAAACTGGACGATCGCATCAAACATAAAAATAGCAGATGCTGCTGTATGGATGAATAGATGAAACGGAAGACGAAAAAAATGAATAATCATATAGGCCAATGCAAGAAAACAACGATAATTTTTCAGAAATACGAGTGTGGCAACTGCCCCCTTGAACTGGCTAAGGATATGAGGGTTTTGCACTTTACCGAAAACAAAATATTGTTCCAGGTTTTCATCAGGGGGGTCACCAGGCTTTCCTTTCGACCCGACATCATTTTCGGGCCTTCAGGCTCTTTTTGAAATCCCTATAAATTTGTTTTCGTGATACATTTTTGTTATTAAGATTAGACAAAATAACAGTTACAATTCCTGATTCAGCTCTATGATTCTTCCTCACTTCACATTTTTTCCGAAATGCCTTTTTAAACCTATGGTAACCATTGGCCGTGATTCACTCATTTCTTAGTTGCAGCCAGAGCTGCAACTACTGTATTCACCTAAGAACTAAATTCAATGCGCTCAGATGCCCTTATTTACCAATTTCCGTAGAAACCAAATACCATTTGGAAAGCATGTGCTCAGTGTGTTTTGATATAATAAATCCAGAACCCGATGTTAATGATTTTGATAGTTAAAGTATAATCATTAAGGATTATTCTCTAGAGAATCTCTAAATCATCACACGTCGAAAGATGTACAGCACGTTTACACGTGTAAAGTTCAGGTGGCTATGAATGTAAGAGGTGCTATAGGCCTAAGTCCTTACTTTTGGCCATTTTTCCTTCAGATAAAACATTTTGCCTGACCCTGTTTTGAACTAAGTCTACCATAGCATGTCATTCTTTTGTTAAATCTGCACTTAACGTTTTTAGTGGCATGAATAGAGAGGGTATCGTGTGTGCCCTCCCCAAAATGTTTTAAATTAACTTTTTGGGGGGGTATTTTCAATGAAAAAATTGAAAAAAAGACAATTTTTTCCCTCTTCATTGATTTTGATAAATACATTTTGCCCCCACCCTAAAGTTTCGTAAAATACCACCATTGTACGTTATGTTTAATTTGGAATTCTATATTGCAGTGTTTTGGAAGTTAATATTGCAACCTAGGAACCTTTCAAGGTTTTAGTTTATTGTTTTATTTTCATTGTTCGCTGAGGGCATAACCAATATAACCAAGTAAACAGTTTTGGCAAAGGGACCTTTCTTGAAATCGTTTCGCTATCAACTGTGAAGATAAAAGCTTTGAGTTGTTTTTTGAAAAATGTATTTCCTTGACTTTTTAATTCGCCGCTATTGTGCCCTAGAAAATTAGAATTTAGCAGAGATTTTTATCTTCTGGTACATTCACGATTTTTCGATAGATTATATCAATTTGTCATGTCGCATGAAATGAAAATGGCAAAGGATAAGCAGCTTTTAATTTGGTCATTTTTATCAAATCCATCTCTTTTTTCACGTAAAACTACCAGTTATCATGCTTTCGAAATAGGAATCTTTTTTAACCTTGCATCAGTTTAAGTCATACAGTTATCACA
The DNA here is from genome assembly GCA_027921565.1 of Artemia sinica. NCBI lineage: Eukaryota > Metazoa > Arthropoda > Branchiopoda > Anostraca > Artemiidae > Artemia > Artemia sinica. The sequence continues at coordinate 45,056,536 of CM051262.1, read as the reverse complement.
CATCTCACCCTTGTTCAGATGAATGACAAGACGTTTGAAAATATGTATATTTTCATTAAATGAAAAGTTAAACTTTTGAACCAATAACGAAGAATTGAGGGAGCAGAACCCTCTTTCATAATTGATAATAATAGTAGTAGTAGTAGTAGTAGTAGTAGCAGTAGTAGTAGTAGTAGTAGCAGTAACAATCTCCCTCATAATTATGGTAATTTTGACTCGTCTTGAATTTCGACATCACTCCATGCTTTTGCGTGAAAATGCATGTTCTTAATTACTTAATTTTCTATAAGGATTATAAACATTCACTCTTAGTATATTCCTAATTCATAGTTTGCAAGTATCTTCAGAAACCAGTGACCTACTTCTGTCTACTATTTCCACGATATACTGCCAATTTAATGATTTTGGCAAATGCATGATGTAAATAGGAAGTATTCTATAACCAGTTCTTTCATAATTTGAGCCTTGGAAATTCCTGGTTTTTTCAGCAAAAACGTGTTCCACTAGTATTTGGAGTCATTATTAACATTAATAGGACAAAAAGATAATTACTCATAGAAAACAAAAATCTAATCAGGCGAATTAAAAGGAACAATGAATGTGTATTACCACCAAGGATGTAACTTACGCAGACGGCAGGCCTCAAGAGCCCTCTCCCCCCTTCATCCTAAATGTTCTTGTATTTTTAGGTACTCTTATTCAAATTATCAAATTAAATCTCTTTATTATTCTTTTTCTACTTTTTTATCTACTTTAAATCTCTTTTTTTATATTATCGTTTTATTACTCTTCTCTCCATCTTGGAAAAATCCTGCCTCTGTGCCTGACTATGACGAATATTTTGTCCCTAATTTGTGTCATTTCTCAGAAGAGGATAGTAAAACGCTGCCAAACAAATAAAGGTACTCAATTCAATTTTCTCTTTCTCTCCCTCTCTCTTATTCTCTCTCTCTTTCTCTTCCCTTTTTCTCAAAAAGCGCCTTTTCTTTATAACTGAAATTACTTTAAAAAGGCAAAGGCGATTGTCACGACGTGTCTGCGTAAAAAAGTAAAATAAGAAGAAGGGGGAGGGAGAGAGAAAGAATGAGAGAGGGAGAGGGAGATTATGAAAAGTAGATCAGGTACCATAACATTTTTGACATCGATCTACTTTCCTCGTCTTATATAGGGGTTAAAGAAATTTCACGACAGTCGGGCCAAAATACTCGTTATAGTTAGGCACATACTTCATTAAACGAATTCCCAGTCCCTGGGATCGGGAATCCCACTCCAAAAAATCTTTATAAAAAAAATACTTCCAACCCATAATTTCTCTATAACACAACTCTCCACTCCAACAATTTCCACCTTACAAATTCTTTCCATAGTAGCTATATTACACTACTTTGGTGGTTTGGTGACTTACTATAGGCTATATGAGATTCATGACAGCAAACTGATTATATAAAACGTAATGATGCAGGCTGCAGACAAAAAAATCCTGGAAGTTCGATCGGTTTTTTGTTTTTCTGCTGTTGAAAATATAAAATTAAAGTTACTTAATTTTTTTTTGTTTTCAGTAAAGCGTAAAAGGCACTCTAGCCCTTAGGAGAATTAAGGGGGTGGCATTGTAGCCGTCGTTTATTGTAGATTGTTTGCGTTTCCATCTTAACTCCCGTGTAACGAATGTGGCCAAGAAGTTTTCTATATGGAACACACGAGCTGTACAGATGATTTTTTATAAGGGAGGGACGGGAATAAGTAAACATAATTTTTCTTAATTTTCTCTGTCAGTTCTCAGTATTTTTCAACAGGAACTCTTTCAAACAGTTCGTGGTAACGAACTGTAAGTAAGGAGCGACCCGGCTCAATGGTAACCGAAACTCTAAAATCCGGAATTTTGGTACCAATAGATACATCAAAAGAATCAGATTTTAATTTTGATTTCAAATATATAAGTTTCATCAAGTTTAATCTTACCCATCAAAAGCTACGCGCTTGAGAAAATTTGGCTGATTTTCGAAAAAAGGGAGAAAGACCCCTTAAAAGTTATAGAACCTTAATGAAATTCACACCATCATATTCAGCGTATCAGAGAACCCTACTGGAGAGGTTTCAAGCTCCTATCTACAAAAATGTGGAATTTTGCATTTTTTGCCAGAAGAAAGATCACGGGTGCGTGTTTATTTGTTTTTTTTCCCCAGGGGTAATCGTATTGACCCAGTGGTCCTAGAATATCGTAAGAGGGCTCATTGGAACGAAAATTAAAATTTCTAGTGCCCTTTTTAAGTGACCAAAAAAAATGGAGGGCAACTAGGCCCCCTCCCACGCTCATTTTTTTTCTCAAAGTCACCCAATTAAAATTTTGAGATAGCCATTTTGTTTAGCATAGTCGAAAATCTAATAAATATGTCTTTTACGATGACTTAATCCCCCATAGTTCCCAGGGGAAGGGCTGCAAGTTATGAACTTTCCTCATTGCTTAGGCTACATATTTTATTGGTTATTGGGAAGTATACAGACATTTTCAGGAAGAATTTTTTTTGGTGGGGGGGGGGAGGGGGCTGGAGGAGGGGGTTACTCGGGAGAATCTTTCCGTGGAGGATGTTTCTTTGGGGTAAGGGACATTTCTATGAATGGGGCGCCGGATTTCCAAACATTATTTAAAAAAGGATCAGAAATTAAATTAAAAAAAAACAAGTTTTTTCAACTGAAAGTAAGAAGCAACATTAGAACTTAAAATAAACAGAAATTATTACGTATATGAGTGGGCTCTCCCCCAAGTCAATACCTCGCTCTTTACGCTACAGTTTTTTTTTTTTTTTTAGTGCTTTCAAAAGAGCTATCTATTCTAATTAAACGGCCTTTGTGATTCAGGGGTGTGTGAATTAAATTTTTTTTTAACTTTTAACGTAAAGAGCGTGGTATTGACTAAGGGGAGAACCCCATCATATACGTAATAACATATACGTAATAAAAAAAAAAACAATAAAAAAAAAAACAAGCGATACGGCTCAATAGTAAGCAAAACTTTTAAAAACGGAACTTTGATGTCAATAAATGTATCAAAAGAATGGGCTTATAATGCTGATTCTAAATATACAAATTTTGTTAAGTTTAGTATTACTCATCAAAGGCTACGAGCCTGAGAAAACTTACCTGATTTTTGAAAGAGGGGGGAAACATCCCCTAAAAGTGAAAAATTTTTAGTGAAAATCACTGTCAGATTCAGCGTATTAGAAAACCCTACAACATAGGTTTCAAGCTCATATCTGCAAAAATCTGCAACTTTGTATTTTTTTTCCAGAAGAAAAATACACGAATATAGAAGTTCGTTACGTAAGTTAATTTGTAAATTACGTCAGAACCAAATTTAGAGACAGCCATTTAGCAAAAGAAAAGTAAAATTTTTATGCAAATTTTGTTTACTTATTCAATGACGGCGAGCCAAAATAAAAGCTGCATTAACTAAAAAACGATCAGAAATTAAATAAAAAAAAACAAGTTTTTTAAACTGAAAGTAAGGAGCTACATTAAAACTTAAAACAAACAGAAATTATTCCGTATATGAAAGGGGCTGTCCCCTCCTCAACGCCTCGCTCTTTACGCTAAAGTTTTTATTGTTTTAAAAAATAAAGTTGTGAGACAGAGTCAAACTTTAGCGTAAAGAGCGAGGCGTTGAGGAGGGGACAGCCCCTTTCATATACGGAATAATTTCTGTTCGTTTTAAGTTTAATGTCGCTCCTTACTTTCAGTTTAAAAAACTTGTTTTTTTTATTTAATATTTAGATAGGACGAAAGCGTGAGTTTTTCAAGATACACCAATTTCAGCTATAAACATAGCCATTAAGCTACTCGAGTGCTATGAAAAGGTAGGCATAAGGATATACGAGCAGCAAGCAGGTGTTGTTCTGAGAGCTGGTAGCAGTGCTTGTAGTTTTCAACCGGTATGGTCTTCAGGATGTCCCCTATACTCCTTTGGACGATTTCTCAGGTACCCGAAGTACGTCCTTGAGGACATTTTTCCGTTTACAGAATAGAAAAAAGTCAGAGGTCAGGTGAAAGGGGAGCGGGGTGGGGAACAAGCAGAAGATAGAATATCTAGAAAGAGGTAGTGGTTTTGAGAGGTAGAATTGCTCCAGAGGATATTATTTCTGTTAATGTAGGTAATTTCATCCAAATTTTAGATGGTAATCTCGTGGTAGGGTTAACAATGACTTTTTGAATAGCCACACATAGGGTAGGGAACTATTTTCCCGACAAATTTTCATTATAATTTTGAAATAAAATACATGAGAGAGATAAATAAAATTTACTGGGAGTTTTAGGATATAATATTAGAATTCATATCTAACAGTTCCGATTACATAGCTTGACCACCTTAATAAATTAGAAAAAAGTTGGTCTGTAAAGCAATTGTTTACCACTGGGTACAGTGCATTTGTCTAATATATTTTCCCCCATTTTTGGAATATGTAATATCTAGGTATAGGGATTAAAGAAAAAACTTCTAGGAATTAGCACAAATATCTACTGCATGAAATATCTCTAAAGTTTTATTCAACTAAATCAAGTGATTTCATCTCAAATATTAGCTAAAATTTGTCTGGAGAGTGGTTGTTACAATAGTATATAATAATAATACCAACTCGAACATTTGGTAGACTTACCCACATTAACAGAAATAATATCTCTGGGGTATTTCGGTCTATCAAGTAAATCACTTCCTTCTAGATATTCCATCTTCTGTTTATGTTTCCTTAACCTATAACTGACTAGTCAAGGCATTCCATGTTCCTAATGGCTAAGTCTATAGCCAATATTAGCAAATCTACAAAAAACAGCCTTTTATTCTATCTCAGAGGGATTTCCCACTGACAAATTTAAAGAACTGATAGAAAAAAGCAAGAGAACCCATGTTTACTTATCCCAGAAAATCAAATTCTCAGAGACCCACGGTTCGAATTTGAGACTTGCCTGTTTGTAGTCCAAAAAAGTGAGACTGGTGCATTACATTTTAAAAGACATCTTGAGACTGATGGAGCACATTCACTTCCCTGGGCTTCGTTACTCACTGTAATTTCTGCTCTTTTTGGGCTTCATTTATGCAATCCATCATTTTTTCAAAATGTTTTTATCATCTTAAGTCCATTTTACCGAGTCTGCATGTCCAGTCATTTGCATGCCAATTAGAAGCCCAAGAATTGAGCCATGTTTGGTTGTCATCAGTTTAAAATTTTGTAGCCAATTGTTTATATGAGGCTGGATGTTTTGCGAAGCTACACGGACGCTTAGGGTGTTGAAGGAATGTCAGACTACTCCTTTATAAACTTCAACTCTTGAATTTTAACTTAGAAACTAGAATTTTAAATTATGATTTAAAACCACCTCTCTCAAGTTTATGTTACCATATGTTCTAAGTGATGTGGCGAAAGAAAACGGGATACAAATCCTTATTTACTAAGTTAACACTATTGCGTTGACAATAATAGCTGGCCAAACTACCCAAGGTTTTATCTATAATGTCATAATGTAGTGGAGTTTGACTAAAGCGTAAATCTTCTTTGAAATAAATACGGTTTTAATATAAAAATATCGCGTATAATAAATAAAATATACAGACTTATCAACAATTTTTGATAACAATTTCGTCCTTCTCTAGTAAGACGGCATTGATGAATATTGTTCCACCGTTGGAGCATCATAAGTCTGTTTTTGGGGCTCAGGAGCGTACTGAGAATAGCTGTCCTGTGCAACTGAATAGGGGTCAGCTGCCGGGGAGTATGATGGTGCTGATGCATAGCCAGAAGCGGAATATTGTTGCTGGGGCTCTGGCTGGTAATATGGCTGTTGAGCTGGTGCAGAATAAGATGTATCACCATAATTACTCTGAGAAGAAGACATTGGGGATGGAAATGCTTGAGCTGCCATTGGTGACGATGGCATAAAATTGAAAGGGATAGAAGATCCTTGAGAAGAAATAGGAAACATTAGAGCAGATGGAGATTGAACGCCATTGTTCTTTTTGTGTTTATCCATGAATTTAAAAGGAGCCGCTGCCATTTCACTGAAGGAAGGCATGTGAAATCCTTGCTTCTTCCCTTGTAATTCATTTGTTTCAGGCAGAGTTACCAATGTAACTGGCATTTGAGGTGCTACAATTGCAGGAGCACTGTATCCACTTGTGTATTCGGAATTTTCATAGCCTCCTGATGTTGGTACGCCATAATTAGACGGTGCAGCAGGATTGTAGGACTGTTGAGAATTATCATACGAGGCTGGTGCTGCACCATACGAGGGTGAGCCATAACTTGGACTGTAATCAGCATAACCTTGAGAGTATGTCTGGGGTGCAATAGGGATTGCCGCCATTGAAAGTTGATCTCCTCCATTATGCTTCTTCCCCTTCAACCCTATAATTAAAATTTCGATATTAGAATCAACGCTGCACCTTGCATACAGATGTTTAAGTATAACTTTAAAGGTTTAGATAGTCATGATTATTGTTGGATTCTTTTTTTTAATTACAACATAAATATTTCTAAGCTTTAAGGTCGCTGAATAAAGCTAATGTAGATTCACAAAGAGAAATCTTATCCATTGAATTTATCATAATTTTCTGACTTCCCTCCTATAAGGGGGTATTTACCGCCATTACTTTTTATCAGAACTTTCCAAAACATATCCAATCTTGTGTTTATTCCAGGTTGGAGTCACTATCACGATTTTAGGATGTAATTGATAAACGATATATCTACACGGCATATTGTTACAATCATGAAAACAGAGGGGGGTGGGGGGTTAAGGTCAGGAGTATCCCGAATTATATAGTTTAGTTTAACAAAAGGCTTTGCTTTTTGATTATATTTTCTTATACAATTTAAATATTTCGGGTAATAACCGGCTTTACCTCCCTCCCAAATATGAGTAACCTATCAATAAGTTCTTAACTACGTTCCTGTATGAGATTTATCAGTTTTGCATGCTTATTTGATAACGGATTAAACAATAATAATTTTTAAGGATGAATTTTATATATTGCAAAAGGTAGGAACCGTTCGGAACTATCAGATACACAATCTGTTAGAATTTGCTCTAAATATAAATTTCATTGAGTCAGAAGCTATGTGAGCCCAACCCGAAGAATGTTTTATATGCACCAGAAAGGAGAAAGACATCTTGAAAATACGCATGGTGGGGGGAATTCGGCCATTCAGCACCATTGGCTTCCTTTATTTATTTATTTATTTATTACCCGTCAAAAAAAGGTACAAAAGACGGAGTATCTCTAAAAAAGAAAAAACACACACAAAAAACAAATTACAACACATTGCACATAATCGAACAAATTACAAAGACGAGAAACAAAAACTCAACTATACACTGCACTGCAGGTACGTAAGAAATTTTACTTTTTAAACTCCCAAGTACTGAAGAAACATAAGCAATATGATTGATAACTTCAATTCAACTAACCTAACCTATAGCAAAATACTTGATAACTTCAATTCAAATCAACGGACTCAATCAACTAGTCTAAATATGACAAGAGACGGTAAAAAGACTAAATATGACAAGAGATGTGAAAATAAAATTAAATGGACAGCGATTTACTGCCTTAGCAAACAGTACTAAGGGTGGGAAGAGACTTTCTCGTTGTATCGTTTAATTTGTTCAATTAAAGCTGCCGTTGGGTCCGCAATTTTAAAATTTTTAACAAGGTGCGAATTTCTTGTCCACCGCGGGAGCCGCAACAAGAACTTCGCATACTTAAAAAACGCGGATGTGAGCTTTCTTTTCTCTGGCTCGGGAAGAATTCTCCAAAACGGGCTTAGATACAGGAAATGGGGAAGGGATACTGCGTTATAAAGTCGAGCCAGAATTAAACGGTTGAAACGGATTTTAGATGAGACTACTCTACTGTCAGCAAAAGCCAGGGCTTTACAGAGATGATCAATAAGAAGGGAGCGGGTAGTTTTTAGATCCTTTCCAATTGGTAAACCAAGGTAAATAATTTTCGAGACAGGGGCTCAGACAGTTCTCCCAGCCTCAGAGACGAGACCTCTTCTTGGCGCCAGTTGAACAGAAGAATATCCGACTTCTGCGGGTTAAATTCAAGACCAATGCGACTGTAATTTGATTGTAGTATGGAGAAGTTGGTCTCTGTACCTGCGACTGTGTGGCTGGGGTTCAGAATGTCATCGGCGTAGGCTATCATTGTAACGTCTATGCCACGAGCTATGCATATTGTCTCGATAGTAGACTGTGGTTCAATAATACAATTGTTAAAGGCACAAGGAGATGTGACTGATCTTTGTCGAGCACCCTTTTTTACTGGGACTACAGGATTCCCTTGGTAGGACAGCATCACGTCTGGTGTATATTCAGTGAGGGCTCGACCATGGCCAGGAAGTAGGAGTTCAGCCTGTAGGTGGTCGTAAATGTCTTTAATGGGTAGTAGGATGTCCGTCTGTACACCTCTCTTTCCCATATCAAGAATGAGTTGGTCATGGAGAAGTGAGTCGTAGGCACGGCAGACGTCATGTAGACCTATAACAATGGACTCCTTATAATCATCAGCGTCAATCAAGACTGAAGCCAAAGCAAAATGGCGTGGCTGCAACCGAGACCCCTCTGGAACCCAAACTGGGAAGGGGGAGTCCAGCATTTTTCCTGGATTTCATCAATGACCAAAAGTTCGAAGATTTTGCAGTGTTGGTGCTACTGTGATTGGTCTGAACGAAGCACATTCCGAAGTACTTTTTCCTTTCTTCAGGACTGGCCTAATCGACCCAGTACTGTTTGCCGATGGTACGAGTCCAGTGATGACGATCATCTGAAAGAGAAGAGTTAGGTGCCCCATGAAAGTTGGGCTGCAATGGCTAAGATGAAGGGCGGATACACGGTCAATGCCAGCCGACTTCTTCTTTTTCAACCGTCGGACCGCGGACGTAACCTCTGATTGGGTAACTATGAAATCTGTATCTGGAATTGATGAGAGGAGGGATGAAAGTTTTTCTTGAACAGAAATATTAAGATCCAGTTTTGGGGCTGAAAACTCATCAAGGTAATAGCTTATCCATGTTAAAGATGGGATATCTGACTCGGGACCCGCTGACTCCTTCTTATCAAACATTTTCCATAACAGATTAGGATTTTTAATTACTTTTTCAGAAAGCTCAGACTTCAACTGCACACGGTGACGAGCAAGTTCCTTCCCAAACCTACGCTTAGATGCAACTCTAATCTCTTTAACTACTCCTGAGTGTGGTCTACCACATTCTTTCCATATCCCGTACCAGAAGGTAGCTCGGTCGCATGCTAATTGTAACAAAGGGTTAGAAGACCATCCCTTTTCTTGAGTTTTTTGTCTGGCACGAGACTTGGGTATTCCCTGAGATTTGGCAAACAGAAGAGCATGGGTCAGTTCGGCGTAATAAATATTAAGACGTAGCCGCTTATCTCTTTCAACACGATGGGAGAATTTCATAAGTAGGTCAAACGGTACGCGAATTTTTGACAGAACAAGATCACAAGAATCTTGAAACTTTTCTTTATCAATTTTACGCCAAACCGGAACATCATGCCACCTCTGAGTGAGTATCGACGAATTATTCGCAGCGGAAAACGAGGTAGGCCTACTGATAATACACTGAACTGGGAAATGATCCGAAGTGAAACTATTCGGAAGGACAAGAACCTCACGTACTGGCAAAGAACTAGAGCTAACAATATGGTCTAGATTGGACGTAGAACCAGATTGGTGGATATATGAAAAGTTCTGGTTCTTCCGGTGAATACTAAAACGGTTCTCAAGTATCCCTATTAGAATGCAACAACGACTATTTTGGGCACTAATATCAACTTCTAAATTACAGTTAAAGTCACCCATTATTATGCACTCAAGGGACTCGTGTTCGGCTTTTTTAAGGCAGTGGGCTAGTTCGGCAGAACTTATAGCAAAAGCACTATCAGATTTGTCGTCACGGTAATCAGTTGGAAGGTACACATTTATAACTAGCAGGTTATCTAGTCTAGTTGCAAGAAAATTGTCACTGTTCTCGTATACTTCGCACGCGAGACGATTGCTAACCAACGTGGCAATACCGCCAGACGGACGGCCCCGCGGAGATGAACGTTTTGCAGGCACGGAGAACACAGAGTAGGACGGCCAGAGATTTATTAGGTTTAGGCCAGCTTCTGTGATGAAATGTTTTTACGGGCATATCATATTATATTTATTCACAAACTGGTCAACCACAAGAGACCGCTCGGAAAAATTTTCCGTTTATATTCCAAGCAATTAGTTAAATGTTAGAGATTTCGTTATTCATCATGTTAATGAGCTGCCTTTTGCTGGTTTTTCGGACACTTTACGCTATAGCAGGTATGACCCGCTTTCTTGCAGGAAACGCAAAACATAGCACGAGTACACTTTTCTGCATCGTTCTTTTTGGAGACGTGGTCAGACGCGCCACATCTGGAGCAGACAGGGCTATTGGAACACTCGGCAGCTAGGTGACCTTGGTTGTGGCATGAGTAGCAACGACGGGGTAAGAAAAGGAATTCGTCAGTGGGCAGTTTTTAGTAATAGATCTTCACAGAGTCCTTAAGAAATTTATCCAGATACGATCGACAGCTGAAAAACAGCTTGTTTTCCCGATTGACAGCTTGTTTTCCCAATTTTATCCAATCAGATTCACAGTTAGGGGAACCATCCTTGTGGAGGGGGACGAAACACCCTTTCCCATTCCTGATATGGCTGAGGGAGTTTGGTTCCTTAAATTTTTTTTTATTTTTCCAGAATTTTCCCGTTCGTTTCTAAAATTTCCCAAGATTTACCAAAGAATCTCTGTAGTAGTCATATCCTTTGAAATTCAATAACACTGTACGTACTGACCGTGATTATGGATCGAATTTATTGTAATATGATGAACATAATTGAATCACAGCCAATTGCACAATTATGTATTACTAAATACAGTAAACCAAAAATAGTTTTGGGAAGTTCTGTCAAAAATTTGACCTGGAAGTTTTAGCTAGTCATTTAAATCTCAGATTCGAAAATAAAATTTCTCTTTCTGAGCTGAAGGACCGAAGACTGGAAGTTCCTCATCGGGATCAATGCAGTAATGTTGACGATATAAAGAGCTTATAGGCTCCTCTGATTTTTTTTTTTTTTTTTTTTTTTGTAATCACTGCATAGAATGGGTGGTCGTAAAAGCTTACGAAGCGGTTCATTATGTCAAAAACTGAAATTTTTAGTGCTATTTTAAAGGACCAAATTGATTGAAGGGCAACCAGATTCCTCCTGGGCCCTTTTCGAATATGGGCTACTAAGTAATTTTCAAAGAGGCTAAGTCTATCAACTCCATGCTAAAATCCAATTGGGACACATTATCCACAATTAAACCATAGCTCCCTTAAAAAATTCTCCAAATTTTAGGATTTATATTCTATTATCAACAATTTATCATGTTCGATAGTTTTCATTGTTGTTTATTTTATAGAGCTTACTAATTTCGAGAATTAAGCACTGACAGACCTGTATGATTAATTTAATTCTGCATACCTGCTAATCCAGCTAGTCCGGCGAGCCCTGCTAGTCCAGCTAAGGATTTCTTCTTTGCAATTCCATTTTTCACAAAAGTAGCTCCTTTTTTGAGTGCAAGTCCTGCTGGTGCGAGAAGCGGGAGCTTGAGCCCTGCTGGTATTGGAATGGGAATGGGGATTCTTATTGGGATAGTTGCTTGACTGTATTGAAGAAGCACAGCTATCACACAATACTGAAAAAAAAGTGCCGGCTGTAGTACTTCTTAAGTTCTATTAGAGAAATGAGAGATGTAGTAATAAAGTGAAGATGTCTGTAAAACCAACACAGGACAACATTTAGCGTTAATAATTTTGATGTGCCCATTATCTGAACAGAAATTATCCATCTTTTTTGTGTTTAGCTCACTTATTTGCTTGAGTGTAGAAAATATTATTAAATAAATTTTAGAATAGGCTTTGTCAATTGTCTTCTAAAAAAAGGTCGATTGCCAAAACTTTTCTCTCTTTTCTCTTTTCCTCTGATTTGCTTCTAATTTCGTTTGTTGCATCATTTCTTATTTAGCCTAGAATGCAGAGCCTGGCCACCTGGTAGTAATTTATTAAAAAAAAAACACTTACAATTTCAAATATTTCCTTTTTATGCTCCATTTCTCAATTTTTTTTAACAACTTCTTCTTGACTTCATGCTCTTGCCGAGGGTTCGGCGTAGAGAACGATGAGACCAGGTGCCTCCAGGTTGACCTATCACTTTTTTTTAACAACTCTCTATATTGATTAATTTCATCTCTATTTTCTTCTATTTATCTCGGATGTAAATTTTTTAAAAGCCAATTCTGCTATAATGATTCTTAAGACACTTAAAATATTCTCCATATTCATATCAAACAAACAAAATTTATATTTTCCCAGCATATAATAGCTGCATCAAAAATCAAAGATCAAGATCTTCTTTTCGATTTTTTTTCTCCTAATTGGCTTGTGGTGTTTATTAAATTTGCATTCGAAAGATCTATTTATAATATATAATATAAATAAAAGCTACTACTACTAACAACGCAACACACAGTTGAATGAGCTACATAAGCTCCTAATTCACCCAACCGAATTCAACCTGAATTCAACTGAATTCAACCTGACTTTGGCCCCTCATGAGCCTCTCACTTCCTTAATATTTTTGTCTATAGTATCTTTTTGCCTCATCTTAGAAGGCCCTGCGTTTTGTTTGCCCACACCTGGATAACCAAAAAGCACAATTAGCGCCAGCCTACCAACCAGCTTTTGTCTCATCGCTTAAATGATTAAAAAAAGAACTATATTTAGACAATATCCGTTGAAATATTCTACTAATTCATCCTGTTCTTTTCCAAGTACCCACCGGTCAGAAGGATCCTTAGACAAATCAAATTTGAAAAACGTGTTTTTTCAACTAATAGCAAGAAGCAATGTTAAAACTTAGAATGAACAGAAACTACATCATATATGAGGATAGCTGCCACCTCATCAATACCTCGCTTTTCACACTAAAGTTTTTTTGGCACTTTGAAAAAGTTCTTATTCTAATTAAAGGAGTCGTTCTGAAAGAATTGGGACAAAAGATCAAACTTTACCGTACAGAGCGAGTTATTGAGAAGGGGGCAGCTCCCCTCACATACGGAATTGTTTCTGTTTGTTTTAAGTTTTGATGTTGCTCCTTACTTTCAGCTGAAAAACTTGTTTTTTTTTACCTTCTGATCGATCTTCAAATAATGCCGGGAAATGCGCCCCCTCCTCAGGGAAATCTTCCCCACTAAAAATTCCTCCATGGAAAATTCCTGCCGTGCAAAATCCCCCCTAACAATTCCATTCTCGCTGAAAATTACCCCCAGAAAATTTCATATGGACAATTCCGCAGGAAAATTTTCCTTAGTCTACTTTCATTTGAAAAAAAAAAATACTTTTTTGATCGAACGACATTGGAGAAAGAGGGGGTGGTAGGCTGGGGGAGGGCTAGTTGCCCAGAAATATTTTAGTCACCCAAAATGGGCACTAGAAATTTTTAATTTCTCTTCGAATGAGTCCTCTCCCGTTCTTCTAGCACCAATATTTTTATACGATCTTACTACTTACTTAGGTCCCGGCCATCCTCGTGGGACGTTTTGGGGCCACTCCTCTTGCTAGTTCATGCGTAAGGGCTCGGTACGTTGCTCTATCTTGTGCGATACGTGATAACTGGGCTTTCTTGACATTGTCGAAATGGAATTTCTCCATCCGTCGTTTTCGTGGTCTGCCTCGTGGACGAAGGCCACGGAGGGATCCTTCAAGGGCGATTTTCGGGAGGCGGCTTGGCTCCATTCGCTTGACATGGCCGAACCAGCGCAGTTGTTGCTCCTTGATTTTACTTAGAGTGGTTTCAGTGGACTGGAGTCTTTGGCGTACTTCCATATTTGTGATTCGGTCAGGTTATTTGATTCTAGCAATGCGACAGAGGCATCTCATCTCAAAAGCTAGAAGTTTTCTTTCGTCTTCGGTTTTCAGAGTCCATTTTTCGCATCCATAAATAACTATGGGGATTACTAAACTGTTGAATAGGCGCATTTTGAGTTTGTTGGCTAGGTGGTTGCTTTTCCAGAGGTTGGCTAGTCTTCGGAAGCTAGAGCTAGCAAGTGCAAGTCGACGTTTCACGTCAGAGCTATGGCAATTATCTGAGGAGAGTAGGCTACCAAGGTACAGGAAGTTTATCACCCCTGGGAAAAAAACAAACAAACACGCATCCATGATCTTTCTTCTAGCAAAAAATACAAAATTCCTTATTTTTACAAGACGGGAGCTTAAAACCTGTACAGTAGTGGGTATACCCAGTAGCGTTCTCGGATAAGCTGAATCTGATAGTGTGGTTCTTATTAAGATTTTTTGACTTTTCGTGGGTGTTTCCCGCTTTATTGAAAATCTTGCAAATATTCTCAGGGTCGTAGATTTGGATGGTTGTTGTTAAACTTGATAAGTTTTGTATATTTGGAATCAGCATAAAAATTCAATTCTTTTTATGTATCTATTGTTATTAAAATTCGGTTTTCTTAAGAGTTTCGGTTACTATTGGGCAGAATCCCTCCTTACTTACCATTCGTATTGAAAACAGATTCATTTGAAGCAGCAATGCCCAAAGAAAGGAAAAAATAGTTACTATATAGCCTATCAGTTCTTTCGGCTCAATTTGTTTTTGCATTATTCATCGAACCTCAAATTCAATACTTTTGTCTTTTTTTGGAGGGGGGAGGAGGGGATGTAGAAATTTTGAAATCCAGGGAACAGGTAAAGCAAATGAGAATAAATACAATTATAGATAATAGGAGCCAATCTAGGAATTTTGAGAAGGTGAATCCTAGTTCGATTCCACAGTCTGAATTCTGCTTATAAGTCCTGTGAAGGGGGGAGGGGGATTTAAGTCGCAGAGTCAAACCCCTCTACCAGTCCCTAAGAATGTTCTTGTGAGCATCCACAGACTCAACCCCACAAGTGGTGTCTTGAACTTGAATCTTTCCCTTTCCCTAAAGCCACGCCATAAGTGTCTCGATAGAAATATAACTCACCAATCCCTGGGTTTTCATCCTAGCCTTGTACTTTCTGTAGAACTTAGGTCTAACTCTATCAAATTCTCAAAAGCCTTTGTTGATTGAGAAAAACAACCCTTCCGTCTTATACCCTCCGAGGTCTCATAACAACCCCGTAATACGGTACATCCACATACCGAATTAAGAATAAAGGGGTCTATCATTCTTATTTGCAAATTAAAGAAAAGATTCTCAAATATCTGTATTTTGGAAGACTTGGTGAGACCATTGTAAACATTTTATAAGAAATTGAGGAAAATTGTTCTTTGCCATGTACTGAATGTTCAATTTACACAGCTCAAACATTATAAGAAGAAGTGGTAAAAATTACTTCAAATTCGTCAAAGTGCATTTGAAGTATTATAACTAAAGGGATACAGAGGCATAATTTGTTGTGGGGCAGAAGGGAAACTACCTACCCCAGACCCTATTTTTCACACCAGCTGAAATTTAGTTTCTTCAAAAATCTTGTCAAAACTAATATAAGCTTGCATAATTTCAAGCATCTACAGAAACGGGTCAGTTTTCTTCAGTATATCTTTGCTTTTATTGTATTATATGGCTCATTTTTCAGTTTTCACTATCATCTTTACTTGATTTGGAAAAATTAGCTCAAACTTTGCCTCCCCCCTTCCTCCCCAGGATTTTGACGAGATTAAGTCATTGAAGGAATAGATTTTTAGTTTTAGCAATGGTGGATTACAAATTAGTAATTATTATAATTAACTAATTTTTTTTCCCAAGCCTTATTCAATATTTTAGTTAAAAAATTTGAAGCTACTGTGGTATTCAATTTTTGCTGCTTGTACACACACACAAACACACAAACATGTAATATATATATATATATATATATATATATATATATATATATATATAATATATATATATATATATATATATTATATATATATATATATATATATAATATATATATATATATATATATATATATATATATATATATATATATATATATTATATCTATATATACTATATATTATATGTATTCAGAGCAAGGAATTACTCAGGTCTTGATCGAGAAAAATATTAGCGAACAAAGATTAAAAAGAATAATAAAAGAATCAAATACAGCACATTTCTCAGCCCCCCCCCAAAAAAAAAAAAAAAAACACTGCAAGCGATAAGGAAATACATATTGGTTTGTTGTTGCTGTGAAATTTTCTAAAAAGATGAGAAGGGAAAACACCTCTAATTTTATTTAGTTGAAATCAAAGAATTTTTTAATCCGTACAACATTTAACAAAATGCGTCTTAGTAGTGAATAGGCAATTGTAATTTGACAAAGTAGGGCATACTATGGAGCCGTAAAGAAAGTTGCCGAGGTGTTTATTGTGACCTGAAATCATTTCATTTCTTAGGCTAAGCGTAGATCTATTCTCCGTGCAGCGGGAGGGGGAGGGTCTCAGCCCTTGTTCCAACAAAGGACTGTTTTTCTTTGCTTTTTTCAGAGGACTTCAAAGGACTGTTTGTGATGTTTTACCTTTTGTCAAACAGGCCAAATCGTTTTGGGGTTTAATTCTATATTTTTTACTCTAAAAACAGTCGGCCTTGATTCTTAACTCACAACTAGTAAAATCCTACTAAAAATCTACTGCCGCACCAAGCCGCCTGAATTCAGTACAGCTTCACATGCCCCTCCTCCACTCAATCTATTTCAAATTTTACTCTTTTCCCTCTACCACGAAGTTCCTAATTCCTTTACATCCTTCCTTATAACTTCTTCCGGCCACATTCAGGACAACCTTTCGTTTGGCCCCTTGTGGTTGAATAAAATTCAAAATATTTCGCTATATGTCATGTTTCATCCGTAGAACATGGAATGGCCATATTAACCTTTCTATCATTATACCACTAGAACGTGGGACTAAACCAAATTTTTAGTATAGCTTATTGCTTAACATAGGGCCAGTTAAACGAGCATCTAAGACTATCCTTAGACAATTCCGAGGGAAAATACTTAACAAATTTTCCTCAGCCTTTCGAAGTGCCCACGCTTCAAGGTTACACACTTGACCGCTGTCATTACTTGGCCTTTCACTATTCTAGTCTTAGTTTGGATACTCTCAGAATTGGATCTTCCAATTCCTTCAGGGTTTTTCAATAACAAAAAAAAAAAAAAAAAAAAAAAAAAAAAAAAAAAAAAAAAAAAAAAAAAAAAAAAAAAAAAAAAAAAAAACCTGCGCCTTGGCAATTAACCTTTTTACATCTTTACCCTATTCTCCATCAGAGGCGAAGGATAAACCTTAGCCCAATTTATTAGCAGATCAGTACGGTAAGATCATATGTGTTTTGAAAGAAAACGATTCTAGCGAAAATCTGAGGACTCTGATCCTGTTTCTTAGACCGTTTTTTTTTTTGTAAATATCTTTCTTCATTCTACTCTGATCAGTGGTCTAAGTAATTTGATGAGATTGTCATCAAAGATCTCTGTTCAAAGCAGAAATATTTGATTTTTGTTAGGATCAGTGAGCTGTACGACCTTAGCACGTTGATGAACAAAATAGCTATAATCTGAGCAAAAAGAAGTAAGATCTTAGACGCATGATGAAGTTTGATGACTTTGATGTTCGAAGCATGATGACTTTGATAAAGTAAAAAACAGGGCTATTTCGCTATTACGGGGCTCCTTGAGTTTAAAATTGTTAATTGACAATTTAGTCTAGCCTCTAATTTATACAATATCCATTATGGATTACGCACTGATTTGCTTCGTATATACCAGAAACATGACTCGAGAGGGAAGTACAATGACAGTATTGAGAGTTTGGGTGTGAAACCGGGGCGGGCTCGAGGGTAACTGGAGGCTGGAGAATTGGCATTTTGATTGAGGGAAAGGAAGCCAAGATCTTCATATGATTCGAAAGTTATCAGAAAAACTTGGCAAAATAGAAAAGTATCCCAAAATTTGGTTGATTGTAGGATTTTTGTTCAGTTTTCTCCGCTCCCAGCCAGGCTAAATTATTAGCTCTATCTCATTCAATAGCACAGAAATGGCATCTCTAGGTAATAGGAACGAACTTATGCACGGTAGTGACAGATGGTGTGCAACCCCTCAACTACGTTATGTTGGGTATTGAAAATCATAAAGGGACATGACCTATACAACCTTACGTCACTTCTTGAAGGCTACGTCGTTTTATGATGGCTTTCATTTTACATTACTGCAGGTCTTGTAAACAAATAGCTCGCAGCAAAACGCAAGTAATTGACTCGTGCAAATGAAACTTAAAAAAAGGGTTTTGACAACGATTTATACATCAAATGAACTGAATTCTTATGGTGGATCGAAATATATAACATTTATGAAGTTTAAAGTTACTTATCAACAGTTACGAGCCTGAGAAGATTTGCATGATTTACAAAAAAGAGAGGGGACAACCTCAAAAAGGTGATTGATTAAGATAAAAATTACACCATCTTATTCAGACTATCAGAAAACCCAGTTGTAGAGGTTTCAAGCCCCTTGAAGGGGCTGAAATTTTGCACATCTTCCGGGGAGGATGATCACAGATCATCCTTCCCGGTTTGTTCGTTTTTTTTTTTTCAGGGCAATCGTATTGGACCAGTGGTCGTAGAATTAAGGAATAAGGATCATTAGAAAGGAATCTAAACATTTTTATGTCTTTTTTAAATTTCAAAAAGAAAAATTGTGGCACAGTAAAATGATGTTTTCTGCCGTTTTGTGGCACGAAACGACAATTTTGGCCCAAAGAGCGATAAAACGTGAATATTGAAAGAGATATCACATAACGACCTCTTGTTTCCCACAGGCGTTGTCCCCCTGGTACCCTTAATGGCGTCCATGGGGTGCATCCGTATGAAAAGATTTTTTCGAAGAACTCGTCTTGAAAACCCTGGATATGATTACCTTGTAATTTATTATTGAGATTTCAGACCCCTCCTCCTAATAAATATTTGTAGGGTGTATTTTCTGGGGGATGATTGTCATTCTCGAAGCATTGTTATACAAATATCAAACTTAAATTTAAAACAGAAGTAGAAGTAGGAAGTACACACGTGCTTTACATTTAAGAAATGTTTTTACCTGCCGCTCGTAGTAATAAACTGTAAGTAAAGAGCGCCCTTGTCAATATAAACTGGAACTCAAAGAAACGAGGTTTTTATTACAATATGTGCAGCATTAGAATTTATTATTCCTGCCGATTCTAATTGTGCAAATGCATTCATTTAAAAATTTGATCGTAAATGCTATTAGCACTTGCAAAATTTGTACAATTTTAAAAACAGGAATTAAACTCACCAAAAAAGAGGCCTTATCTTCTTGTTAAGTATGCAACGAAGTTCAACATTTATGAGAGCCTTGAAGCAACTATTTACAAAATCTGGAATTTTTCATTTTTTGGATGAATTGAGTAAGGAATTCAAAGTAACGAATATTGGGATTGTTACAGATTTAACCTATGATCCCCCTTCGTTAGGAAAAGGGGGTCCTCTTTTATTGCGGAGACGATAGATTGTTTTGAATAATTCTACTTTACTTTGGAAAGCAACCATACTAAATGAGCTGTTTTTTTTTTAACATTGCTTTGCATAATTAAATTATAACATTTAAGTTTAACTAATTAAGAATTAAATTAACGTTCATTTAAAATTTATTAAATTAACGGTTTTGTGCTAACGTTAAATTAACGCTAGCAACTATTACAAAATCTGGAATCTTTCATTCTTCGGGTGAATTGAATGAATATTCTGCTATCAAAAACAAACAGTTTTGCTGTAAAAAACAAGCAGAAATAAATTAAAGAAATACGTTTTATCAAGTTAAAGTAAAGAGTTATATTGAAACTTAAAAAGAACTGATGTCGTCCCATATATGAGGTGGGCTGCCTCCTCCTCAACTCCCTGCTCTTTATGCTACAGCTCGACTTGTTGTCTTCAATTCTTAAGAACGACTTTTCAAATACAAGGGCCAATGAGTTAGAACAAGAAATATTTCCAAAGCACTATAAACTTTAGCTTAAAGAACAGGGGTTGAGGAAGAAGCAGGCCCTCTAAAATAAGGAATAATTCCTTTCAATTTTTAATGCTGCTCCTACTTTCATTTGAGAAAACTTTTTTTTTGTCTCGTAGAAAAGAAAATACGTAATTGCCCAGCAACGTAAATATGTTACCCAATTAAATAAAAAAAAAAAACAAGTTTTTTTTAACTGAAAATAAGGAGCGACATTAAAACCTAAAGCGAAAAAAAAATTATTCCGTATATGAAAGGGGCTGTTCCCTCCTCAATGCCTCGCTCTTTACGCTAAAGATTTTTATTGTTTTAAAAAATAGAGTTGTGAGGCAAACTCAAACATTAGCGTAAAGAGCGAGGCGTTGAGGAGGGGACAGTCCCTTTCATATATGGAATAATTTCTGTTCGTTTTCAGTTTTAATGTCTCTCCTTACTTTCAGTTAAAAAAAACTTGTTTTTTTTTAATTTAATTTCTGAACGTTTTTGAATTAATGCAGCTTTGATTTTGGCTCACCGTACATGAATAGTTAAAACGAAATTTGCATGTTGCTTTTACATTTTTTTTTTTAAATGGCTTTCTCAAAATTTTTATCTGGCCTAACATGCGAATTAACTTACGTAACGAACTTCTATATTCACATATTATTATTACGTATATTAGGGGGTTCGTCCCTTAGTCAATACCTCGCTCTTTACACTAAAGTTCAAATTTTGTTCCAATTCTTTAAGAATGATCCCTTAATCACAAAGATCGTTAGTTAGAATAAATAGCTCTGATGAAAGTGCAAAAAAAACTTTAGCGTAAAGAGCGAGGTAATGACTAGGGGACAGACACCATCATATACGCATTAATTTCTGTTCGCTTTAAGTTTTGATGTTGCTCCTTACTTTTACTTGAAGAAATTGTTTTTTTTTATTTAATTTCAGATTGTTTTTTTTAAATTATGCTGGGAAATCCGGCATCCCCTTCATAGCAATGTCCCATCCCCAATGAAAACTTTCTCCATGGAAAGATCCTCCCACGGAACCCCCGACCCCTCCTCCCCAACTACCAGAAAAAATCGTCCCTGAAAACTTCTGTATAATTCACAATAACCAACGCTATATGTAACATTGGGCAAAATTCATAACTTGCAGACCTTCCACCAGGGACTGTGGGGGGTTAAGTCATCCTCAAAGACATAACTATTGTATTTTTCGACAATGCTGAACAAAATTGCTATCTCAAAATTTCGATCGAGTGACTTTGGGTAAGAAATGAGCGTGGAAAGGGCCCTAGTTGTCCTTCATTTTTTTGTCACTTAAAAAGGGCACTAGAACTTTTAATTTCCGTCTGTAGGAGCTGAGCCCTCCTGCGGCATTCTAGGACCACTGGATTGATAGGATCAAGCTGAAAAAAAAACAATAATAAAAAAACAAATAAACACACATCCGTGTGATTATAAAAAAAAAAAACAATAAAAAACAAATAAACACACATTCTGGCAAAAAATACAAAATTCCACATTTTTGCAGATAGGAGCTTGAAACTTCTATAGTAGGGTTCCAATTCAAAATAGCATAAGTTTATCCAAGCTATCAAAGAAAGTAAACAGATATTTTTGCGAATGGTACCAAAAAAGAGGCCTGATCTTCTTGTTAAGTATGCATCGAAGTTCAACATTTATGAGAGCCTTGAAGCAACTATTTACAAAATATGGAATTTTTCATTTTTTGGATGAATTGAGTAAGGAATTCAAAGTAACGAATATTGGGATTGTTACAGATTTAACCTATGATCCCCCTTCGTTAGGAAAAGGGGGTCCTCTTTTATTGCGGAGACGATAGTTTGTTTTGAATAATTCTACTTTACTTTGGAAAGCAACCATACTAAATGAGCTGTTTTTTTTTAACATTGCTTTGCATAATTAAATTATAATTTTTAAGTTTAACTAATTAAGAGTTAAATTAACGTTCATTTAAAATTTATTAAATTAACGGTTTTGTGCTAACGTTAAATTAACGCTAGCAACTATTACAAAATCTGGAATCTTTCATTCTTCGGGTGAATTGAATGAATATTCTGCTATCAAAAACAAACAGTTTTGCTGTAAAAAACAAGCAGAAATAAATTAAAGAAATACGTTTTATCAAGTTAAAGTAAAGAGTTATATTGAAACTTAAAAAGAACTGATGTCGTCCCATATATGAGGTGGGCTGCCTCCTCCTCAACTCCCTGCTCTTTATGCTACAGCTCGACTTGTTGTCTTCAATTCTTAAGAACGACTTTTCAAATACAAGGGCCAATGAGTTAGAACAAGAAATATTTCCAAAGCACTATAAAACTTTAGCTTAAAGAACAGGGGTTGAGGAAGAAGCAGGCCCTCTAAAATAAGGAATAATTCCTTTCAATTCTTAATGCTGCTCCTACTTTCATTTGAAAAAACTTTTTTTTTATCTCGTAGAATAGAAAATACGTAATTGCCCAGCAACGTAAATCTGTTACCCAATTAAATAAAAACAAACAAGTTTTTTTAACTGAAAATAAGGAGCGACATTAAAACCTAAAGCGAAAAAAAAATTATTCCGTATATGAAAGGGGCTGTTCCCTCCTCAATGCCTCGCTCTTTACGCTAAAGATTTTTATTGTTTTAAAAAATAGAGTTGTGAGGCAAACTCAAACATTAGCGTAAAGAGCGAGGCGTTGAGGAGGGGACAGTCCCTTTCATATATGGAATAATTTCTGTTCGTTTTCAGTTTTAATGTCTCTCCTTACTTTCAGTTAAAAAAAACTTGTTTTTTTTTAATTTAATTTCTGAACGTTTTTGAATTAATGCAGCTTTGATTTTGGCTCACCGTACATGAATAGTTAAAACGAAATTTGCATGTTACTTTTACATTTTTTTTTTTTTTTAAATGGCTTTCTCAAAATTTTTATCTGGCCTAACTTGCGAATTAACTTACGTAACGAACTTCTATATTCACATATTATTATTACGTATATTAGGGGGTTCGTCCCTTAGTCAATACCTCGCTCTTTACACTAAAGTTCAAATTTTGTTCCAATTCTTTAAGAATGATCCCTTAATCACAAAGATCGTTAGTTAGAATAAATAGCTCTGATGAAAGTGCAAAAAAAACTTTAGCGTAAAGAGCGAGGTAATGACTAGGGGACAGACACCATCATATACGCATTAATTTCTGTTCGCTTTAAGTTTTGATGTTGCTCCTTACTTTTAGTTGAAGAAATTGTTTTTTTTTATTTAATTTCAGATTGTTTTTTTTAAATTATGCTGGGAAATCCGGCATCCCCTTCATAGCAATGTCCCATCCCCAATGAAAACTTTCTCCATGGAAAGATCCTCCCACGGAACCCCCGACCCCTCCTCCCCAACTACCAGAAAAAATCGTCCCTGAAAACTTCTGTATAATTCACAATAACCAACGCTATATGTAACATTGGGCAAAATTCATAACTTGCAGACCTTCCACCAGGGACTGTGGGGGGTTAAGTCATCCTCAAAGACATAACTATTGTATTTTTCGACAATGCTGAACAAAATTGCTATCTCAAAATTTTGATCGAGTGACTTTGGGTAAGAAATGAGCGTGGAAAGGGCCCTAGTTGTCCTTCATTTTTTTGTCACTTAAAAAGGGCACTATAACTTTTAATTTCCGTCTGTAGGAGCTGAGCCCTCCTGCGGTATTCTAGGACCATTGGATTGATAGGATCACCCTAAAAAAAAACAATGATAAAAAAAACAAATAAACACACATCCGTGTGATTATAAAAAAAAACAACAATAAAAAAACAAATAAACACACATTCTGGCAAAAAAAAACAAAATTCCACATTTTTGCAGATAGGAGCTTGAAACTTCTATAGTAGGGTTCTATGATACGATGAATCTGATGGTGTTATTTTACTTAAAATTCTATGAATTTTACTAATTTTGATGAAACTTATATATTTGAAATCAGTATAACATTCTGATTCTTTTGATGTATCTATTGGTGTAAACATTCCGTGTTTTAGAGTTTCGGTTACTATGAGCCGGGTCGCTCCTTACTTACAGTTCGTTATCACGAACTGTTTGATAAACTTCGCTTGAGCTTGATATTAATTTCAACTACACAAAGAATTCAGGCGAAATTAATGCGATAGTTTAAAGTGAAAAAGAATTTTATAGAACCTAT
>CM051262.1:44957245-45027245 GCA_027921565.1 Artemia sinica | reverse complement strand
TGAAAAAGGGCTCATTCGATTTGAAATTCAAAGGGATAGTGCCCTCTTTAATAGCCGAAAGTGATTTGAGGGCAACTAACCCCGCTCTCACGCCCACCTTTTCCCCAGACACTCCCCCACAACCCTTAGTGCAAGGATTATAAGTTATGCCCTGGGGGCATATAAGGTTTTTATTGAAATCTTTGTCGTAGAAACTTGAAAAAGGGCTCATTCGATTTGAAATTCAAAGGCCTAGTACCCTTTTTAATAGTCGAAAGTGAATTGAGGGCAACTGACCCCCCTAACCTAACCTAACATAAACCAGAGACGACCCACACACAGAGACGACAAACACATAGAGACGACACACACAGAGAGACGACACACACACACAGACGTCACACAAACAGAGACGACATACACACAGAGACGATACACACAGAGACGACAAACACACAAAGACGACACACGCACAGAGACGAGACATAAACAGAGACGACACACACACAGAGAAGACAAACACACAGAGACGACAAATACACAGAGACGACAAACACACAGAGACGACACACACAGAGACGGCAAACACACAGAGACGACACAGAGACGACAGAGACGACACAGAGACGGGGCATATAAGGTTTTTGTTGAAATCTTTGTCGTAGAAACTTGAAAAAGGGTTCATTCGATTTGAAATTCAAAGGCCTAGTACCCTTTTTAATAGTCGAAAGTCATTTGAGGGCAACTGACCCCCCTAACCTAACCTAACATAAACCAGAGACGACCCACACACAGAGACGACAAACACACAGAGACGACACACACACAGAGACGACACACACAGAGAGACGACACACACAGAGAGACGACACACACAGAGAGACGACACACACACACAGACGTCACACAAACAGAGACGACACACACACAGAGACGAAACACACACAGCGACGACAAACACACAAAGACGACACACGCACAGAGACGACACATACACAGAGACGACACACACAGATAGAAGACAAACACACAGAGATGACAAATACACAGAGACGACAAACACACAGAGACGACACACGCAGAGACGACAAACACACAGAGACGACACACACACAGAGACGACACACACACAGAGACGACACACACACAGAGACGTCATACAAACAGAGACGACACACACACAGAGACGACACACACACAGAGAAGACAAACATACAGAGACAGCAAACACACAGAGACGACAAACACACAGAGACGACACACACATAGAGACGAAACACATAGAGATAATACAGATAGATCCACATAGAGATAAGGCTTTTACTGAAATCTTTGTCGTAGAAACTTGAAAAAGGGCTCATTCGATTTGAAATTCAAAGGGCTAGCACCCTCTTTAATAGTCGAAAGCGATTTGAGGGTAACTAACCCCGCTCTCACGCCCACCTTTTCCCCAGACACTCCCCCACAACCCTTAGTGCAAGGATTATAAGTTATGCCCTGGGGGCATATAAGGTTTTTATTGAAATCTTTGTCATAGAAACTTGAAAAAGGGCTCATTCGATTTAAAATTCAAAGGCCTAGTACCCTTTTTAATAGTCGAAAGTGATTTGAGGGCAACTACCCCCCCCCCCTCTCACGCCCACCTTTTCCCTAAACACATCCAATCAAAATTTTTAGATAACCATTTTATTCAACGTAGTTGAAAGTTTTGGAAATTAGGTCTTTAAGAATGACAACCCCTCCCCCACAGCCCTCAGGGCAAGGGTCGTAAGTTATGCCCTGGGGCATATAAATTTTTTATTGAAAGCATTGTCGTAGAAACTTCAAAATGGCTCATTCAATTGGAAATTGAAAGGGCTAGTGCCTTTTTTAATAGTTGAAAGTGATTGTGTAGCGACTAACGCCCCTCTCACGCCCAGCATTTACTCAAACACATCCAGTCAAAATTTTGAGATATCCATGTTGTTCAACGTAGTTGAACGTTCTGGAAATTAGGTCTTTCAGGATGATAATCCCCTCATAGCCCTCAGTGCAAGGGTTGTAAGTTTTGACCTGGGGGCACTAAAGTTTATATCGAAAGTTGTTATAGAAATTTCAAAAAGGGTTCATTTAATTGGAAGTTGAAATTGCCCTTTTTAAATGTCGAAAGTGAGTGGAGAGTAATTAAAGCCCCTCTTACGCCCACCATTTCCCCAAAAACATTCAATCAAAGTCTAGAGATAGCCGTTTTGTTCTGGAAATTATGTATTTAAGGATGACAAACCCCCGAGAGCCCAAAGGGGCAAAAATTGTAATTTATGCCCTGCGGGCATATAAGATTTTATAGATAGAGTTGTCGTAAAAGCTCAAAAGGGGCTCATTCAATTCGAAATTCAGAGGGCTAGTACCATTTGTAATAGTCGACAGTGATTGGAGCGTAACTAACCTCCCTCTCACGCCCACCATTCCTCCAAAAACATCCAATCAAAATTATCAGATAGTCGTTTTGTTCAACGTAGAAGAAAGTTCTGGAAATTAGGTCTTTGAGAATGACCTTAGGGTAAGGGTTGTAATTTATGCCCTGGGGGTATATAAGGTGTTTAGAGAAAGCGTTGTCGTTTCCAAAAGTGCTCATTTGATTGTAAATCGAAAGGCCTAGTGCCCTTTTAATAGTCGAAAGTGATTGGAAGGCTTGACATTTTTATAGTAAAGATCGATGTGGGTATAATGTATTATTTTTTGTTGTTGTTGTTGTTTAGACCAGGGTACTTCGTATCGAAGGAGTTGTCGTGGGAACTTCGAAAAGGGCTCATTTGATTAAAAATAGAGAGGGCTGATGTCCTTTTTAATAGTCGAAAGTGATTGGAGGGCAACTAGTCCCCCTTCCACTCCCACCCTCCCATTTGCCCATTTGGTTTAAAAACTAAATGTTGCCTTAAGATTAAATCAAAATGCACTGTGATAATGCTAATTCCCAATAAGGCATCTCAGCAGTATCCCAAGAACGACAGAGGGTATTATGTTCAAACTTTTGGGGCTACTTCTGCTCTTAAAATTTAACCAAATCAAAATAGCATAAGCTTATCCAAGCTATCAAAGAAAGTAAACAGATTTTTTTGCGAATGGTATCAAGTTTTCCATTTCAGGTCTTCTAGAGGAGGTATGAAACTAAATTAAACAGTACTATTTGTGTCCAGATTTTTAAAAGGGTGTATGTTGTTACAAATTGCTGAAAATGTTTCTCCAGCATACAAATAGCAGACCAAACTATAAAGTCTTAAAAAACGAAAAGATTTAAAGTATTATTTTGTTTTTCCCTGAAAAGACTATGCCAATATAAAACGAAAATAAATTAATTAAAAGAACTTTTTCTACAAAATAAGTTTTTCAAAGAAAAGTAAAGAACTCCGTTAAACAAAGAAAGAGCAAAAATAAAATCAAATAATCTACCAAGCGTGAAACTACCACAAATCACCATCGATAAATAAATAAAACCCAAAACGACTAGAAATTACAATAAATAACCGAGTCAAACTCAAAACGAGCAGAAATACACTTACGTTATTTTGATTTGGTTAAATTTTAAGAGCAAAAATGGGAGGCTTGGCTTGGGAGGGTGGGCATGGGAGGGTGGGAGTAGAAGGGGGATTATTTTCCCTCAAATCACTTTCGACTATTAAAAAGGGCATCATCCCTTTCTATTTTCAATCGAATGAGCCCTTTTCTAAGTTCCCACGACAACTCCTTCGATACGAAGTGCCCTGGTCTAAACAACAACAACAACGAAAAATGATACATTATACCCACTTCGATCTTTACTATAAAAATGTCAAGCCTTCCAATCACTTTCGACTATTAAAAAGGGCACAAGGCCTTTCGATTTCCAATCGAATGAGCCCTTTTGGAAAACGACAACACTTTCTCTAAATACCTTATATGCCCCCAGGGCATAAATTACAACCCTTACCCTAAGGTCTGTTAGGGTGGTTGTCATCCTCTAAGACCGAATTTCCAGAACTTTCAACTACGTTAAACAAATGGCTATTTCAAAATTTTGATTAGATGTGTTTTGGGAAATGGTGGGCGTGAGAGGGATGTTAGTCACCTTCCAATCACTTTCGACTATTAAAAAGGGCACAAACCACTCCAATTTCCAATTGAATGAAGGCTTTTCGAAGTTTCTACGACAACTTCTCCGATACGAAGTTCCCTGCTCTAAAGGAAAAAATTAATAAATAATACATTGTGCCAACATCGTTCTTATATGCCCCCAGGGCATAACTGAAAACCCTTGTCATGAGTCTTGTGGGGGAGTGTCCTTCTCTTTACTTAGTCCCCGTTTCTTGTCTCGTTCTACAGTGTCCCCATTCTTTACTTAGGCAGCGCGATCGTGCTGCCTATGATTTATACAACAACTTTCTATATAAACCTTATATGCCCCCAGGGCTTAACTTACAACCCTTGCACTGAGGGCTCTGAGGGGGTTATCATCCTAAAAGACCTTAGTTCCGGAACGCTCAACTACGTTGAACAAAATGGATATCTCAAAATTTTGATTGGATGTCATTTGGAAAATGGTGGGTGTGAGAGGGGCGTTAGTCGCTATCTAATCAGTTTCAACTATTAAAAAAACCACTAGCCCTTTCAATTTCCAATTGAATGAGCTCTTTTGAAGTTTCTACGACAACGCTTTCAATGAAAACTTTATATGCCCCAGGGTATAACTTAAAACCCTTGCCCTGAGGGCTGTGGGGGGAGGGTTTGTCATCCTTAAAGACTTAATTTCCAAAAATTTTAACTACGTTGAATAAAATGGCTATTTAAAAATTTTGATTGGATGTGTTTGGGGAAAAGGTGGGCGTGAGAGGGGGGTTAGTTGCCCTCAAATCACTTTCGACTATTGAAAAGGGTACTATCCCTTTGAATTTCAAATCGAATAAGCCCTTTGTCGAGTTTCTACGACAAAGATTTCAATATAACCCTTATATGCCCCCAGGGCATAACTTAAAACCCTTGCCCTGAGGGTTGTGGGGGAGTGTCCTCCTCAAAAACATATTTTCTATCTGGAAATCAACTACGCTGAACAAAATGGCAATCTCAAAATTTTGATTGGATGTGTTTGGGGGAATGATGGTTGGGGGGGTAGTTACCCTCCAATCACTTTCGATTATTAAAAAGCGCACTAGAACTCTCAATTTCGAATCGAATGAGCCCCTTTTGAAGTTTCTACAACGACCCCTTCCATATGAAGTGCACAGCTCTAAAGGAAAAAAAAATAATAAATAGTACATTGTGCCAACATCGTTCTTATAATTATGTCTTCAGGGCATAACTTAAAACCCTTGCCCCGAGGGTTGGGGGGGAGTGTCCTCCTCAAAAACATATTTTCTCTCTGGAAACCAACTACGCTGAACAAAATGGCTATCTCAAAATTTTGATTGGATTTGTTTGGGGAAATGATGGAAGTGGGGGGGGGGGGGTTAGTTGCCCTTCAATCACTTTCGACTATTAAAAAGGGCACTAGCCCTTTGAATTTCCAATCGAATGAGCCTTTTTTGAAGTTTCTACGACAACACCTTCTATAGAAACCTTATATGCCCCCAGGGCATAACTTAAAAACCCTTGCCCTGAGGGTTGTGGGGGAGTGTCCTCCTCAAAAATATATTTTCTATCTGGAAATCAACTACGCTGAACAAAATGGCTATCTCAAAATTTTGATTGGATGTTTTTGGGGGAATGATGGGCGTGGGGGTGGGGGGGTGCTAGCTGCCCTATAATCACTTTCGACTATTAAAAAGGGTACTAGCCCTTCAAATTTCCAATCGAATGAGCCTGTTTTGAAGTTTCTATGACAACGCCTTCTACAAAAGCCTTATGTGGCCCCAGGGCATAACTTAAGACCCTTGCCCTGATGGTCGTGGGGGAATGTTCTCCTCAAAACCATATTTTCTATCTTGAAGTCAACTACGCTGAACAAGATGGCTATCTCAAAATTCGACTATTTAAAAAGGGCACTAGCCCTTTAAATATCCAATCGAATCAGCCTTTTTCGAAGTTTCTACGACAACACCTTCTATAAAAACATTATTTGCCCCCAGGGCATAACTTAAAACCCTTGCCCTGAGGGTTGTGAGGGAGCGTCCTCCTCAAAAACATATTTTCTATCTGGAAATCAACTACGCTGAACAAAATGGCTATCTCGAAATTCTGATTGGATGTGTTTGGGGGAATGATGGGCGTGGGGGGCTAGTTGCCCTCCAATCACATTTGACTATTAAAAGGGGCACTAGCCACTCCAATTTCCAATCGAATGAGCCCTTTTCGAAGTTTCTACGACAACTCCTTCGATACGAAGTGCCCGGCTGAAAAAAAAACACATTGTGCCCACATCGTTCTTTACTTAGGCAGCGCTAGCGCGCTGCCTATGATAATCAAACCATTCAATGTAATGAACGGTAGGTAAGGAGTACAATGGTAATGCTATTGTTTTTACTTTATAGGTATTTTATTAAAAAAAAAAAAAAACTGCGTGTGATTTGTTTTGAGATTTTTGCTTTATTAGAAAATTGTGCTGACTTTTAGTATTATATATATATATATATATATATATATATATATATATATATATATCTATATATATATTATATTATATATATATTATATATATATTACTATATTATATATTATATATATATGGAAAGGTGTATTATTGTTCATATGGATTGAAATTCTGCGTCACTTTTGATCTTCTACGCTGTAGAAGCCATCGCAATTTCTACAATAGGGTTGCTCTGATGTTTCAATACAGTGCATTCAATACATCTGTTTAAATACGTTGAAACATTGTACATAGGTAGGAAAGGGAAATATTAGTATTTAAAATTGCTGAAAACCACAAACCGCTTGCCACCACCCCCCACCTCCCCCCCCACTCCCCAACAAATTTCCTGGCGAAACTAAGGATGCCTCGCTTCACCTTTTCACCACTGCCCCGGTTAGCTTGTTCATCTTTTATTTTATGATACAGAGAACAAAATTATCACAGTAGGAGGGGCACTATTATCCTGTTATCCCATCCCCTAACACCTATAATAAAGACAGACAAAAACATTACCGGGAGTCAAGAGAGATTAGAAATAAATTTTTATCACCCCCCCCCTTTCCCAAAAATTCATTCTATACTTATCTGAAAGTTCAATGAGAGTTTGGATTTTTAGCCATTAAAATTTTAATTTTGAGGCATCAGCCCCTCCCTTCCCAAAAAAGAAACCACCACCCCTTATTCATAATAGCTGATACACTTACAGAGTTACACATCACTGCGTACAATTTTATAAAAAATGGAGCAAACCAAACCAGTTAAATGAAGCTTTAAAATAAGTGTTATAGACTTTTTTCTGCGATGAAAAGGGAGGTATTACCCCGCAGCACTTTATTCAGGATTAGTGTGAATGAAGGAAAATAAGAGAATAACTCCTACCCTCTTCCCTATGCCTCTTTCTATATTTATTTTAAGGATTATAGAAAGTCAGACAATTTGGGCATTGAAATGCGCTTTTTAGGCATCACCCCGCCCACACAATGATTCACCGACCATTCTTCATAACAACTAATACGCAAATACATATCACTAAAAATAATCTCATAAGAATCGAGTGAATCAACTTAGTTAAACTGGGAGCCAGCGTTTACCCTCCCCCCCGGAAATTACCCCCACGGAAAATCCTCCTGGCGAATTCCCTCCTCGGAAAAGTCCTCCCTGGACCCCCCCCCCCCGTGGAAAATTCCCACCGGATAATTCCTCCCCACGGAAAATTCCCCCACGCGCAAAAATTGAGTAGCCAAAGAGAAAGTACAAAAATAGGTACCTCAAAATGTCGATCAGAATGATGTCCTAATGGGAAACAAAAGGACAAGATATAAAAAATAGTTTTAGGAAAGAGGCTGGTTGGTCTCCAATCACTTTCAACTTATCAAAAAGGACTAGAACTCTCAATTTCTGATTGAATGAGTAGCTTTCGAAATTTCTACAAACATGAGGTGGAGGTGGGGATAAGGAAGGGACGGTCTCTCTCCTGTACGGAATAAATTCAGCTCATTTTGGGGTTTAATGTTACGCTTTACTTTCATAATTATAGCATAGACCGGAAATATTTATAGAAATCAAGAGGGATTTCTATCTCCAAGCCCCCCGCCCTTCTTAGAACTAATTCTGTATTTTACCTCCAGGCTCATTGAAGGGTGGAAATGTTTGTCCAACTTGTAAGAACGTAATAAAAATGCATAAAACCAAATTCTTCAAGTGTTTTTCGAAGTTTCTTGTAACTCTCCCCCCCCTAAAAAATAACGCCCCAAACAAGTCCTGGATATGGCCCTAGAGGTTATATATCAATTCCTGCCTACAGCCTCTCCTCGTCTCTCCCATATAACTAAAAAATTCTTGGGCGCTAGACCTTTTAATTTGCAATCGAACGAGTCCCCTCCGAAGCATGATTAAACTGCTTTAGTGTTTAATTCAAAATCTTCAGCAACGCCGCTTGATTGCGGCGTATTTTCTGTAAAAAGTGTTGAATCTTTCCGATGGCTTGGGATCAATATTTGCAAATCGCTTACTTTATTTCGTTTCCGGGCATTGAGTGATATTAAAGATAAGCTGAAACTGGGGTACGCCAAAATTGTCCCCAACAGGGGAAGATATAACAGAAAAGCATTGGCTAAATTTTACTCGAGTTTTTGTGACCATGCAGTTTTGTTCCCAGCTGGCCTTCACATCCTGTTTCGGCCAGGGGATATTAGCGATATTAGAATTATGTATTTTAGATATTGCAAGTTTTTATTGTATCTACCTCGCAGATACAGTAATAGAAAGATGATGCGGATTTTTGGCGCTCCGGATATTGTAAATTGTTTTGTCAGACAAAGTAGCCGTCTTCAAGAGAACATTTATGCTACTTTGGGTGTTAACCACCCACTTATCCGGGTAGCCACAGCGCATTGAGTGTAATATTTATTTATTGTGTTGTTGTTAAATGTATCTTTGTGTTTTTTTTGTTTTGTTTTTTTTTGTTTGTTTATTTATTTATTTTTTTTTCTCTTTTCTTGTGTTACTCCACTTCATTTTCTGTATAGTGGGTCAAAAATAAATTATTATTATTATTATTATTATTAAAAGTGGTTGTGATGAAATAGCAGACGTAGACTATTCCGATAAATCTAAACTGCGCTAGTTTTAAGTGAAAGAGAAAAGAGAAATAGGAATTTTTTTTTTCTTCTTCAGTTTTGAACCTTATTACATTATGTAGTAAGAATTTTTGAAATTAAAGTTATTTGTCTATGTCAGGGAAATAATGCCTTAAAATTGTTGTTGCTGTTGGGGAATGGGGCAATACCAAAGGCGGCTAAATTCCAAACCACACATTCAGCACGTGTGGTTTTCTTGAATCAGGTAAATATTTTTGGTATTTTAACTTGTAACTCATCGGTTACTATAGAACTTGCTTATCATCTTAACCCTGTACTTCCAGCTTTTTGTGATACTTGGAATAGCAATCTATCAGTGTGCTACAGCCTCTCCTCTATCTTTCCTTCAGCTGGTAAAGGCTCACCTCCATAAGAAGAAAGGATTAGCAGGTCTTGCCGGACTTGCAGGACTCGCAGGTATTACAATCTCTTACGCCATTAGGGCTGAAATTTTGTATCGTACTTGCAAGCAGGGTAGCATAGTGACGTATAATTCTCCCTGAGATTTTTTGGAAGAGCTCCGTTAAAATTGAGAAGTAACGGGTTAAAATGTCACCTTTTTCCTCTTTAATTAATAAACCTCACTCACAGAGAAAATATCCTTTGGCCCTCTCCTCCGCCTGAAGGGCCAAAAAATGCAAATAACTGTTTGGGTCAGTTTCCAATTTTAGTCCATGTCCATATCAAACACGGAGTAGAGAAAAAGTTCCTTAGAAGCCTATGAAGTTTCAAAGAAATCTATGAATTGAGTAATTTTTCTACATTTTATGTATAATCTTGATGATACTCACATTACTAAACCACCATTAGTTCCAACTACCATAACTCGACCACCAAACAACTCAACAACCCTCAACTCCAACCACCATGACTCGACAACCTAACAACTCAACCCCCTCAGCTCAACTACCGCTTAACTTAACTACCTTAAATTCAACCACCAAACAGCTCACCCACCGTCTGCTTGACCACCAAACAACTCAAATACCCTGAAACCAACTACCACTTAACTCAACTACCTTAAATTCAATTACCAAATAGCCTAACCACCATAAACCCAATCATTGCATATTTTAACCACCACATAAGTCAACCACAACATAGCTCAGATCTGCTTCAATTTTTGGTCTGGTGCAGGAT
Organism: Artemia sinica; assembly: GCA_027921565.1. Classification (NCBI taxonomy): domain Eukaryota; kingdom Metazoa; phylum Arthropoda; class Branchiopoda; order Anostraca; family Artemiidae; genus Artemia; species Artemia sinica. Next base: position 45,016,907 of record CM051262.1, on the reverse strand, counting down.
TTTTTATATATTGTTTTAAAAAAGGAGCAGAAAACGAACAATTGCAATTGGTGCCATTTTTTTAAGAAGAGCAAAACGCGATTCAAAAACAGAAAAACTCGACTTCAGCGAGCAAAATACGATTGAGCAATTCGTATTTGTTTTTCTGCTATTTATTTTTAAGTCCTTAACAACTATAAATATTTCTATCTTCTAAATTTATTTAAGCTTCGATCTGACCACAGTGAAGATGTTAAAAGTAGAATAGCCAAGGCTCAGGGTGTTTTTTCACAGTTTAAGAAAGTTTGGAAGGATAGGAAGATAAGTCTGCAAACCAAGATTAGAATATTAGAAGCTACAGCGATGACAGTGGTCAAATATGGCTCTGAAGCATCGGTGCTCCGAAAAGCGGATGAAGATTTGCTAGATGTTTTCCAGAGAAATTGCTTAAGGATTGTTCTGGGTACCCGGCTGACTGACCGTACTTCAAACAATAGGCTATACGAAAAATGTGGTTCAATACCGCTCTCTAGGGCTATAATGAAAGAAAGGTTGAGGTGGCTAGGGCACGTTGTGCGGATGAAGGATGAAAGATTGCCGAAGATTGTTCTTTTCGGCCAGCCGTCTAGGGCTAAACAGAAAGCAGGTCGTCCTCGTCTGGGGTGGGAGGACGTCATAAAGAAAGATTTAAAGGAAATGGGAACTTCGTGGGCGGGTGTGTAAAGGGAGGCTTTGAATAGATTGGGATGGAGGAGGAGCGTGCGTAGCTGTGTTGGCCTCAGGCGGCTTGGTGCTGCGATGAGTTGTTAGTAGTAGTAGTATTTGTGTCCAGATTTTTTAAAGGGTGTATGTTGTTAAAAATTGCTGAGAATTTTTCTCCAGCATACAAATAGCAGGATAAAGTCTTTAAAAAAACGCGAAAAGATTTAAACTATTTTTTTTTTCCCTGAAAAGACAAGGTCAGTGTAAAACGAAAAGAAATTAATTAAAAAAAGCTTTTTCCATAAAATAAGTTTTTCAAAGTAAAGTAAAGAACTCCATTAAACCAAAAATGAGCAAAAATAAAAGCAAATAATCTATCATGTGTGAAACTAACACAAATCAGCATGGATAAATAAATGAAACCCAAAACGAACAGAAATTACAATCAATAACCGAGTCAAACTCAAAACGAGCAGAAATTAATATGAGTAGGGCTCAAAACCCCTATGCCTTCCCAAGGCCAGAACATAATTTGCACTTTACTGAAAAAATACAAATGAATGTGCATTGTCAGTTTAATATACATCTACTGATATTTATTAATCAAAATGTTAAGATTATTTGATTTATTAAAGTTATAAAAACAAAACATGTATATTTTTTTCAGTAAAGTGCAAATTATGTTCTGGCCTTGTGAAGGCATGCTGTCTTGCTGACTAGGCAAATAATCTACCTAGTTTCACGCTTGGTAGATTTTTTTATTTTATTTTTGCTCATTTTTGGTTTAACGGACTTCTTTACTTTTCTTTGAAAAAACTTATTTTTTCGAAAAAGTTTTTTTAATTAATAGAAAAAAATAATATGCTTAATCATTCGAACTGATGTACTTGGTAAACTTTGGTAATATGCAACCTATAGGTCACACCCATGCAATATTGACGTAATCAAACAGTTCGTGGGAACGAACTGCAAGTAAAGAGCGACGTAGCTCAATAGTAGATAAAACGGCACTGGTTAAGAAAGCGGTAAATACGCGATAAGTGAAGTTTCGTTAATGCTAATGAGATAAAACAAAATAGAATGAAAAATATAACAGTTTAGAAACAAGTTTCGGCTATATATTTGCACATTGGGGGGCTGGGGGTAAAGAATAGCATTACGTAACCTAACCTAACCTAGGTACCTTTTCCTCCCTAAACCACAAAAAAAAGTTTAAATATTGTGAACGCAGTGACAAACCATGGTTTGCAATCAAATTTTCTGTTGAAAAACAACCGTTTGACTAGTTTCTTAAGCATCTTCCCTATGTAATATATCGCGTGTTCACCGCTTTCTTAACCAGTAACAACGAAACTCCAAAAACGGAATTTTGATATCAATAGATATACCCAAAGAATTTGCTTCTTATGCTGATTCCAAATATATAAGAATCATAAGTTTAGTGTTACCCATTAAATGCTACGTGCCTTAGAAAATTTTACTGATTTTCGAAAAAGGGGAAACAACCCCCTAAAATTCAATAGTCTTAATGAAAATCACACCATCGGACTCAGTGTATCCGAGAAATCCATTGTAGAAGTTTCAAGCTCCCATCTGCAAAATATGGACTTTTTTTTTTTTGCCAGAAGAAATATCACAGATGTGTTTATTGGTTCGTTTTGTTTTCTTCCCCAGAGGTGATCACATTAAACCAGTAGCCCTAAAATATTGTGAAAGGGCTCATTCGAACAGAAATTCGAAATTCTAGCACTCTTTTTAAGTGACCAAAAAGATTGGAGGGCCACTAGCTCCCCTCCCACTCTCTTTTTTCAGTAAAGTAGTCCAATCAAATTTGGAGACGGCCGTTTTGTTCAGCACAGTTGAAAAGACCGGTAACTATGACTTTGGGGATAACTTAACGCCCCAAAGCCCCAGGAGAAAGGTCCGTGAGTCATGAAATTTGCCTATTGTTTACGTATAGTGTTCGATATTGGGAAATATACACAGACACTTTTCGGAGGGGGGGGGGAGGGTGTGAATTTTTTTGCTGGGGGATTTTCGAACGACAATATTTACGTGGGGAGAGAAATTTTTGGGCTTAACCTTTCCAGGGGAAATTTTACACTGAAGGAATTTGTCAGAATTCCTATATGAAGTTCTGTTTATATGCCTTACTTTCTCTTTACCGACACAATTTTACATTTGGAAATGTTAAGGGGAATTGTCCGGAAGAAATTTTTAACGGCTTAGAACTGTCTAGAGTATCTTTCCGTAGGGGGGGGGGATTTTACCCTGGAGATATTCTGCAAGGGGGTGTTTTCCACGGGATAATTCTCCAGAGAGAATTTTCTGCGAGAGCAGCTTTTTAGTAGGGGGTAGGGGGGAGGGGGGTATTTGTGGGAAAAATTTTCCACGGAGGAGGGGATTTCCGGTACGATTTCAAAAACAATCAGAAATTAGTCTTTTTCAAATAAAAGTGCGATAAGAAAATTTTTTTACCCGGAATCGTCCGCAAAAAAAGAATTTGGGCGTAATTTTCAACTAGAATGGAATTCTCTGGGGGGGGGGATTTTCCTGGAAGGAAGGGGGCATTTTAAAAGGGGAAAACTTTCCATGGAGGTATTTTCCGTGAGAGGAAGGAATTTTCCACGGTGGGGGAACAGGATTTCCCGGCATTATTTCAAGAGAATCAGAAATTAAATTGAAAAAAACAAGTTTTTTTTCAACTGAAAGTAAGGAGTAACATCAAAATTCAAAATGAACAGAAATTATTAAGTATATAAGGAGGTTGTTCCTTCCTCAATACCTTGCTCTTTACGCTAAAGTTTGGCTTTTTATCCAAATTCTTCAAGAGCGACCTACAACACAAGGGCCGTTTAGTTAGAATAATAGGCTTTTTTATAAGTTCCAAAAAGAACGTTAGCGTAAAGAGCAAAGTATTGAGGGGGGAAGCCCCCCACACATACGTGATAATTTCTCTCCGTTTTAAGTTTTGATGTTGCTCCTTACATTCAGTTGAAAACTTGTTTTTTTTAAGTAAATTTTCAGATAAGTCGAAAAAATCTTGACTTTTAACCTGAGCAAATAAGCTGAGTTTTTACCTTGGACGTTTCTTTCAGAGGCAATGCTGTATCGTTGCCTATAGTAAAGGCCATACGGCTCCAATGTTTTATTATTATTATTATTTGAAAAAAACTACGTTTTCTAAAGAGTTAAAGAGGCTGAGTTACAAGGTCGAACCTTAAAACGTACAGGGATTAGGAGGCACAGTTGGGGGGCTGCCGCCCCCCAAAGCCCCCGCTTTCGCAGCCTTTAAATAAAAAAAATTATTTAAACTGAAAGTAAGGAGCGACATTAAATCTTAAAACGAACAGAAATTATTCCGTATATGAAAGAGGCTGTGCCCTCCTCAACGCCTCGCTCTTTACGCTAAAGTTTTTATTTTTTAAAAAAAGAGTTGTGAGAAAGTCAAACTTTAGCGTAAAGAGCGAGGCGTTGAGGAGGGCACAGCCTCTTTCATATACGGAATAATTTCTGTTCGTTTTAAGATTTAATGTCGCTCCTTACTTTCAGTTTAAAAATTTTTTTTTTATTTAAAGGCTGCGAAAGCGGGGGGTTTGGGGGGCGGCAGCCCCCCAACTGTGCCTCCTAATCCCTGTACGTTTTAAGGTTCGACCTTGTAACTCAGCCTCTTTAACTCTTTAGAAAACGTAGTTTTTTTCAAATAATTTCTGCACGTTTTTGTACAGTTTATTACTTATTATTGCTTGACTAACTGTTAGCTGATCGTGTCAGGAGTTGAAGTTGGGGGGCTGCCGCCCCCCAAACCCCCCGCTCTTGAACATTCTTGTGTTAAGGCTTTTAATTCCTGAATACTCAAATCACGTCGTACAGGGTGCCTCCTAATCCCTGTACGTTTTAAGGTTCGAACTTGTGACTCAGCCTCTTTAACAGCCCCCCAACTGTGCCTCCTAATCCCTGTACGTTTTAAGGGTCGACCTTGTAACTCAGCCTCTTTAACTCTTTAGAAAACGTAGTTTTTTTCAAATAATACACATAAACAGGTTAGACATGCTTTGTTATGAAAATTGACGCGCAGATATTTTCATAACAAAGCATGTCTAACCTGTTTATCTGTATTATTTGAAAAAAACTAAGGTTTTTCGTAAATGTAAATTCGGGGGATAATTTTTTCGGTCTGAAAATATCAAAAGGCCCTAACAGGTCGAATTCTGCTTCGAATGAGTCCTCATTCAACCGGATCCGTTGCCAACTGTGGCCTGTAGGCGTGGCTAAGAAAAAAAAAAGAAATGATGATGATGAATTTTAAGTGGCTATATTTGGTTTTTTGAAAACAGGGAAGGAGTGATCGGATTGAGCTGAAATTTCGAGGATAAGCTCCGGGGCCCTAGGAAAGCTTAACCTCTAAATTTCAGCCCAATCGGACAACGTTAAAGGGGGGCTGTGGTGGGAGGGTCCAAACTTCCGGCCCAGTTTACCCCATGAAGATAAAGTCGGAGGAGGATGAAATTTTGCAAGTTTCTTAGTTTGAGCTTGGGCTACAAAATGCGATTACCGCCGTCTCTCTGCGACCTCTAGGACCTGAAATCGCTTAACATTGTGGTGGGTCGCCTCTTTATAGAGGCACAAGTGTGCCTCCTTGATTATTATTTTTTCCCAGAGGCACTTCATACGGAAGGGGTCGTCGTAGAAACTTCAAAGGGGGCTTATTCGATTGGAAATCGAGAGTTCTAGTGCCCTTTTTAATAGTCGAAAATGATTGGAGGGCAACTAGCCCCCCCCCCACGCCCATCATTCCTCCAAACACATCGAATCAAAATTTTGAGATAGCCATTTTGTTCAGCGTAGTTGATTTCCAGATAGAAAATATATTTTTGAGGAGGAACCTCCCCCAAAACCCTCAGGGTAAGGGTTTTAAGTTATGCTCTGGGGCATATAAGGCTTTTATAGAAGGCGTTGTCGTAGAAACTTCAAAACAGGCTCATTCGATTGGAAATTTAAGGGCCAGGGCCCTTTTTAATAGTCGAAAGTGATTGGAGTGCAACTAGCCCCCCCCCCCCCCCTCTACGCCCATCATTTCCCCAAACACATCCAATCAAAATTTTGAGATAGCCATTTTGTTCAGCGTAGTTGATTTACAAATAGAAAATATATTTTTGAGGAGGACACTCCCCCACAACCCTCAGGGCAAGGGTTTTAAGTTATACCCTGGGGCATATAAGGTTTTTATATAAGGCGTTGTTGTAGAATCTTCAAAAAAGGCTCATTCGATTGGAAATTCAAAAGCTAGTTCCCTTTTTATTAGTCAAAAGTGATCGGAGGGCAACTAGCCCCCCCCCACGCCCATTATTCCCCCAAACACATCCAATCAAAATTTTGAGATAGCCATATTGTTCGGCGTAGTTGATTTCCAGATAGAAAATATATTTTTGAGGAGGAATCTCCCCCACAACCCTCAGGGCAAGGGTTTTAAGTTATGCCCTGGGGGCATATAAGGTTTTTATAGAAGGCGTTGTCGTAGAAACTTCAAAACAGGCTCATTCGATTGGAAATTTAAGGGCCAGGGCCCTTTTTAATAGTCGAAAGTGATTGGAGTGCAACTAGCCCCCCCCCCTCCACGCCCATCATTTCCCCAAACACATCCAATCAAAATTTTGAGATAGCCATTTTGTTCAGCGTAGTTGATTTAAAGATAGAAACTATATTTTTGAGGAGGACACTCCCCCACAACCCTCAGGGCAAGGGTTTTAAGTTATACCCTGTGGGCATATAAGGTTTTTATGTAAGGCGTTGTTGTAGAAACTTCAAAAAAGGCTCATTCGATTGGAAATTCAAAAAGCTAGTGCCCTTTTTATTAGTCGAAAGTGATTGGAGCACTAGCCCCCCCATACCCATTATCCCCCAAACACATCCAATCAAAATTTTGAGGTAACCATTTTGTTCAGCGTAGTTGATTTCCAGATAGAAAATATATTTTTGTGGAGGACACTCCCCCACAACCCTCAGGGCAAGGGTTTTAAGTTATGCCCTGGGGGCATATAAGGTTTTTATAGAAGGCGTTGTCGTAAAAACTTCAAAACAGACTCATTCAATTGGAAATTAAAGGGCTATTGCCCTTTTTAATAGTCGAAACTGATTGGAGTGCAACTAGCCCCCCCCCCACACCCATCATTTCCCCAAACACATCCAATCAAAATTTTGAGATAGCCATTTTGTTCAGCGTAGTTGATTTCCAGAGAGAAAATACGTTTTTGAGGAGGACACTCCCCCAGAACCTTCAGGGCAAGGATTTTAAGATATGCCCTGGGGGCATATAAGGTTTTTATAGAAGGCGTTGTCGTAGAAACTTCAAAACAGGCTCATTCGATTGGAAATTCAAAGGGATAGTGCCCTTTTTAATAGTCAAAAGTGATTGGAGGGGAACTAGCCCCCACCCCACGCCCATCATTCCCCCAAACACATCCAATCGAAATTTTGAGATAGCCATTTTGTTCAGCGTAGTTGATTTTCACATAGAAAACATGTTTTTGAGGAGGACAATCCCCCACAACCCTCAGGGCAAGGGTTTTAAGTTATGCCCTGGGGGCATATAAGGTTTTTATAGAAGGCGTTGTCATAGAAACTTCAAAAAAGGCTCATTCGATTGGAAATTCATAGGGATAGTGCCCTTTTTAATAGTCGAAAGTGATCGAAGGGCAACTAGCCCCCCCCCACGCCCATCATTCCCCCAAACACATCAAATCAAAATTTTTAGATAGCCATTTTGTTCAGCGTGGTTGATTTCCAGATAGAAAATATGTTTTTGAGGAGGACAATCCCCGAAAACCCTCAGGGCAGGGGTAAGTTACGCCCTGGGGGCTTATAAGGTTTTTACAGAAGGCGTTGTTGTAGAAACTTCAAAAAAGGCTCATTCGATTGGAAATTCAAAGGGATAGTGCCCTTTTTAATAGTCGAAACTGATTGGAGGGTGACTAGCCCCCCCCCCACGCTAATCATTCCCCCAAACACATCCAATCAAAATTTTGAGATAGCCATTTTGTTCAGTGTAGTTGATTTCCAGATAGAAAATATATTTTTGAGCAGGACACTCCCCAACAACCCTCAGGGCAAGGGTTTTAAGTTATACCCTGGGGGCATATAAGGTTTTTATAGAAGGTGTTGTCGTAGAAAACTTCACAAAAGGCTCATTCGATTGGAAATTCAAAAGGCTAGTGCCTTTTTAATAGTCGAAAGTGATTGGAGGGCAACTAGCCCCCCCCACGCCCATTATTCCCCCAAAGCACATCCAATCAAAATTTTGAGATAGCCATATTGTTCAGCGTAGTTGATTTCCAGATAGAAAATATATTTTTGAGGAGGAACCTCCCCCAAAACCCTCAGGGCAAGGGTTTTAAGTTATGCTCTGGGGGCATATAAGGCTTTTATAGAAGGCGTTGTCGTAGAAACTTCAAAACAGGCTCATTCGATTGGAAATTTAAGGGCCAGGGCCCTTTTTAATAGTCGAAAGTGACTGGAGTGCAACTAGCCCCCCCCCCCCTCCACGCCCATCATTTCCCCAAACACATCCAATCAAAATTTTGAGATAGCCATTTTGTTCAGCGTAGTTGATTTACAAATGGAAAATATATTTTTGAGGAGGACACTCCCCCACAACCCTCAGGGCAAGGGTTTTAAGTTATACCCTGGGGGCATATAAGGTTTTTATATAAGGCGTTGTTATAGAATCTTCAAAAAGGCTCATTCGATTGGAAATTCAAAAAGCTAGTTCCCTTTTTATTAGTCGAAAGTGATTGGAGGGCAACTAGCCCCCCCCCCACACCCATTATCCCCCCAAACACATCCAATCAAAATTTTGAGATAACCATTTTGTTCAGCGTAGTTGATTTCCAGATAGAAAATATATTTTTGTGGAGGAAACTCCCCCACAACCCTCAGGGCAAGGGTTTTAAGTTATGCCCTGGGGGCATATAAGGTTTTTATAGAAGGTGTTGTCGTAGAAACTTCAAAACAGACTCATTCAATTGGAAATTAAAGGGCTATTGCCCTTTTTAATAGTCTAAACTGATTGGAGTACAACTAGCCCCCCCCCCCACGCCCATCATTTACCCAAACACATCCAATCAAAATTTTGAGATAGCCATTTGTTCAGCGTAGTTGATTTCCAGAGAGAAAATACGTTTTTGAGGAGGACACTCCCCCAGAACCTTCAGGGCGATGGTTTTAAGATATGCCCTGGGGGCATATAAGGTTTTTATAGAAGGCGTTGTCGTAGGAACTTCAAAAAGGCTCATTCGATTGGAAATTCAAAGGGATAGTGCCCTTTTTAATAGTCAAAAGTTATTGGAGGGGAACTAGCCCCCCACCCCACGCCCATCATTCCCCCAAACACATCCAATCGAAATTTTGAGATAGCCATTTTGTTCAGCGTAGTTGATTTTCACATAGAAAACATGTTTTTGAGGAGGACAATCCCCCACAACCCTCAGGGCAAGGGTTTTTAAGTTATGCCCTGGGGGCATATAAGGTTTTTATAGAAGGCGTTGTCATAGAAACTTCAAAAAAGGCTCATTCGATAGGAAATTCATAGGGATAGTGCCCTTTTTAATAGTCGAAAGTGATTGAAGGGCAACTAGCCCCCCCCCGCCCATCATTCCCCCAAACACATGAAATCAAAATTTTGAGATAGCCATTTTGATCAGCGTGGTCAATTTCCAGATAGAAAATATGTTTTTGAGGAGGACAATCCCCGAAAACCCTCAGGGTAGGGGTTTTAAGTTACGCCCTGGGGGCTCATAAGGTTTTTATAGAAGGCGTTGTCATAGAAACTTCAAAAAAGGCTCATTCGATTGGAAATTCAAAGGGATAGTGCCATTTTTGATAGTCGAAACTGATTGGAGGGCAACTAGCCCCCCCCCCACGCTAATCATTCCCCCAAACACATCCAATCAAAATTTTGCGATAGCCATTTCGTTCAGCATAGTTGATTTCCGGATAGAAAATATATTTTTGAGGAGGACAATCCCCCTCAACCCTCAGGGCAAGGGTTTTAAGTTAAGCCCTGGGGGCATATAAGGTTTTTATAGAAGGCGTTGTCGTAGAAACTTCAAAAAGGCTCATTCGATTAGAAATTCAAAGGGCTAGTCCCCTTTTTAATAGTCGAAAGTGATGTTATTTGGGCCATTTTGTTCAGCGTAGTTGATTTTCAGATAGAAAATATATGATATGTTTATATATTAATAGATAGGTTTCGATGTTTTATTGTTTTTTTAGTTGTGCAATAAGATTAGTGAAAACAGAACCACCAGCTAGAAGGTTTTGCACAGCCAGTCTCGTCCGCTCACCCCTTTGCACTAAACCCGACCCCCTCTTCCCATTTGTTGCGCAAATTGGAGGATAGCTCTACATACTGCTTATTAATGGGTACCTCTTTTATAAAGCTATTTTAGTTTTTTTTTTTTTTTTAATTAATGTTTTCTGTTACTAAGTCTTTGACAATAGAAAACCAAAGGTCATAAGGACCATAAAACTTTAATGTTTTATTGGGTCTTTTTATAAAAACTCCTCATTTTGTTGTGCACAGCCAGCCCCGCCCGTCCACCCCTTAGCATTAAACCTGACCCCCTAATATCCTCCCATTTGCAGCGCAAATTGGAGGCACAGAAAATCCGAAAAATGGTCTAATCAAAACGATGCTATTCTTTCTGCATCAACAAATGGAATAACCTAGCAAGATCCATTCCTTGTTGCGTGAAAAAATCAGGTTTGATTTTTCAGAGGCATGTAAATTAAGCTGTCTATAGCAAAGGCCATAAAGCTTCAATGTTTTATTATTATTAATTTAAAAAAAAAAACCTTACATAAAAATAAGTTTTCTAAGAAGAGTAAAGAGCCATATTGAGCTCAGGACCAGCAGAAATTAATTCCTATTATAGTTAAAACTCAAAAAGACCAGAAACTACTGTTAAAGAATAAACAAAACCCCGAACGAACAGAAATTAAAATTAACTATCTTACAAACGTAAAGATAACCGGTGCAAACATAAATAAATGAATAAATCTTATATAGCTTCAATATTTTTTATTACTTTCCCCCCCAGAGCTGCTTTATATGCAAGGGTTAAAAATACCATTTTTTATAAAATAGTTGAAAGGTTAAGTAACAAAACTCTGGCGTCGACAAAACCCCCCAGGGCCCGGGGGCAGGAAGGGATTCTCGTATAAACTTCAGAGAGGGCTCATTTGATTGGAAATTGGAAGTTCTAGTCCAGCTCTTAAGAATCAAAATTGATCGAAGGGCAAATAACCCCCCCCCACTCGCCCTTTTTCCCCACCCCTTCCTTTGAACTAATTCTGTTTATACCTGAAGGTCAGATGAGAGTTAAAATGTTTTGGTATTAACACACACCTAACCTATTAGGCATCTGCTCTCCTCCCTAACAAGGAAAGAAACAGAGAGTGTAAGGCAGTGGCGGATCCATGGGAGGGGACACTCCCCCACAACCCTCAAGGCAAGGGTTTTAAGTTATACCCTGGGGGCATATAAGGTTTTTATAGAAGGCGGTGTCGTAGAAACTTCAAAAAAGGCTCATTCGATTGAAACTTCAAAGGGTTAGTGTCATTTTTAATAGTCGAAAGTGATTTGAGGGCAACTAGCCCCCCTCTCACGCCCACCTTTTCCCCAAACACATCCAATCAAAATTTTGAGACAGCCATTTAATTAAACGTAGTTTTAAGTTCTGAAAATTAGGTCTTTGAGGATGACAACTCCCCCACAGCCCTCAGGGCAAGGGTTGTAATTTAAGGATCCTCCGAATCCTTCTCATTATTTCTTATGGAAGGGATGCTCGTATAAACTTTAGAGAGGGCTCATTTGACTGAAAATTGAAAGTTCTTGTTCACTTTTTAAGAGTCAAAAGAGATTGGATGGTAACTAGCCCCCCCTTCTCCAAGCCCTAAATGCATTAGATAAAAATTTTGAGATAGACATTTTGTTAAAATAGTTCAAAGTTCTGATAACAAAAAACTCCGGTGTCAACACAGCCCATCAGGGCCCGGGGTAGGCGTTTTAAGTTATGCCCTGAGGCATAACTTATTAAGGGGGGTTTATATAACTTATGGGAAGGGGTTTTGTATGGGAAGAACACATAGGAAATCTATTATAATTATCCAATTATAAGGTTAAAATACATACTCTGTGATAGATGCAAAATTGCTTTGGCACACAAAATCCTATTAAGGTCAATTCCAAACAGTCGTGATCCCTTTGTGTCAGCAAGTGAAATGGTCTAAACCCCTTTATTGGAGCTATTTCTTCAATCCATTCATTGTTGTCAATCACTGTCCACAAGTTATGCAAGCTGTCTATTGTTCGTATATAAGGTTTTTATCAAAGAGGTAATCGTATAGACTTTGAAAAAAGCCTCATTTGATTTAAATTGAAAGTTCTAGACCTGTTTTTTAAAGTCAAGAATAATCAAACAGTAAGTACTCCTCCCCCCCCTTGCCATAAAAACTTGAAACTTTTTTCAATCAAAAACGAACAAAAATTAATTAAAAAAAAACTTTCCGAAAAATAAGTTTTTCAAAGAAAAGTAAAGACCATTTTAAACTTAAGCTCAGGAGATACAAATACCTGTTAACATTCAAACTCAAAACGACCAGAAATTACTATTAAAGAATAAATGAAACCCAAAACGAACAGAAATTAAATAAACAATCATAGCAAAAAACATACAACAAGTAATAATATAAATGAATAAATAGATCTTAAAGCCAGTAATGCTTAGATTGAATATGAAAATCAAGCTTATAACGAAAACAATATATTTTGCTATTAAAGTATAAATGAAACTTAAAACGAACAGAAATTAAATAAACAATCAATGCGAACAAACATGCAATATATATTAATGTAAATGAATAAATAAATCTTAAAACGAGCGAAACTTAAAAAGAATATGCAAATCAAGTTTGAATCGAATAAAAATAACTACAAACAAGAGTTTGGGTATCGCCTCACTGCAGAAGCCTAAAACCTACAGCGTCATTGACGTTTTACTGAAAACGAATTATATTACAAATGTTTTCTTTTGTACTTAATATTGAAAATAAATATTAAAATTACAGTAAAATTTTGAAATGATGAGCTTTTAGCAATTAATATCATTATGCATCAAATATTCAGTTTAATTTATTAGTTCTTTTCAAGATTGGTCAAGACAAATATAGTTTCACTACAAACAAAATTTGGATACTGCCCCCTTCTTTAATTGTAAAAACCTAAAGCCTTATGTGTCATTGGTGCTTCACTGAAAACGAATTACTCGTATATTACAAATTTATTATTTTCCAGTTCTTACAGCATTGAAAATGAAAATAAAAATTACAGTGAAAAAAAAATCTTGAACTGATGGATCTATCAACAATTAATATCATTATATATCTAATATTCAGTTTGATTTTGTTTATACTTTCCAAGACCGTTCAAGACTCATATAGTTTTGCCATTTTTTTTAACTCTGCCATTCTTTCTAACTAATCGTGTTAGTTTGTTACGAAAATATTCTATGGCTTCTAGGCATTTCTATTTGAGCGGAAAACTGCACCTCAAACTTTGCGGAACATGCATTTTCTTGCATGAAACACCAAAATATAATAAAATGTCAAGTTTCGGAGGGTTCCACCACTCGCAAGCAAGTGCCATTGGTATTTTTGAATCCGCATGGTCAATTTAGGGGGTGGAGGGTGGGCTAATTCTCGTAGCAGCCCCATTCCGTCGTGGTATGATTCACATTTTCAACACCTGGCGTCCGGACTATCATATAATCTACCAAGCATACAACTACCCCAAATCAGTATAAATAAATAAATGAAACCTAAAACGAACAAAAATTAAAATAAATATTAGAGTCAAACTCAAAACGAGCATAAATTAAAATGAGTAGGGTTCAAAACCCATATGCTTTCTAAAAGCCAGAATATAATTTGTACTTTACTGAAAAAAAAAAATTCAAATGAGTTTAATGAAAAAAAATGTGCATTGTCAATTTAATATACCTATGCTAATATTTATTCCCTAAAATTTTAATTAATTTTTGATTTCTTAAAGTTACAAAAGTGAAAACATTTCAAAGAATTGTTTTCAGTAAAGCGCCAATGACGCAGTAGGTTTTAGGCTTCTGCAGTGAGGCGATACCCAAACTCTTGTATGTAGTTATTTTTATTCGATTCAAACTTGATTTGCATATTCTTTTTAAGTTTCACTCGTTTTAAGATATATTTATTCATTTACATTAATATATATTGTATGTTTGTTCGCATTGATTGTTTATTTAATTTCTGTTCGTTTTAAGTTTCATTTATACTTTAATAGCAAAATATTTGTTTTCGTTTTAAGCTTGATTTTCATATTCAATCTAAGCATTACTTGCTTTAAGATCTATTTATTCATTTATATTATTACTTGTTGTATGTTTTTTGCTATGATTGTTTATTTAATTTCTGTTCGTTTTGGGTTTCATTTATTCTTTAATAGTAATTTCTGGTCGTTTTGAGTTTGAATTTTAACAGGTATTTGTATCTCCTGAGCTTAAGTTTAAAATGGCCTTTACTTTTCTTTGAAAAACTTATTTTTTGGAAAGTTTTTTTTAATTTTCATATAAATGTTAACAGACAACTTACTGGTAGCCCATTTTAATTTTCTTATGATGAAAAGTATATTGACAGCTATAAATGCTGATGTCAGTTGGTGGTATGTCTTCGTGCAGTCTTATGCACAAAGAGTAATTCAGCATTAAAATACTTCCTAAAATTGCTCAGTTTTTTTTTGTAAATTGCAAGAAATTGGTTAATAAACAGAAACCGTTTATTTTTCTATACTTCAATTTATGGTTTTGACACATTAATCTTCGAATAAAAAGCACAAAAAGGGGTCGTGGTTGCAATTGTTGTCAAACTTCTGGTTGTCAATATTTTTTATCAAGGGGAGAAGCAGTCGACCATGTCACGTTTTTCACTTGTATCTGTTTCTAAGGGTAGGAGATTTAAATCCCGCCTCTGTTTTATCTAAAGGGCCTCTCACGTTGACTTTCTGTCTTTTTTCTTACAGCTAAAGCCTGAATATTTTTACATGGTGATGAAATAAATATATAGCTAATCCACAAGCTGACCATCAGATATGCATATTCTACAAGCATAAATGAGCCCAGAGTATATATAAAGCCACAAACAAACCCCATGACTTTAATTTCTAAATATAAAAGATTACATAAAAAACTAAACGCTGACATCTGAGTTAAACTCAAGATTCACTGGTCAGAAGCCAGACCGTCAAACCCTGGACGAACAGACACGCCTGACAATTTTTTTATGTCATTCTTATTTTAAACTTTATCGTTTCATGCGATTCAACTCTCTGTAATCTTTCTTACGATTAAACACAGGATTTTATTTTACGGAAAATAAATAAATATATAAATAATATACAAATTGGCCACCAGCGCTGCACATTCGGCAAGCATCGCTGAATCAAGAGTGTAGCCTATATAAAGCTACAAATCCCGTGATTTTAATTTACTAAATAAAATAAAATTGCTCGAAAAACTCGCTGCTGGTATGGGAGTTGAACCGAAAGATTACCTGATGACTAGCAAGAGCCTTCAACTTTGAACCAACAGACACATTGTGTGATCTTTTCATAGCACTTCTTTTATATTAAGTTTAATATATACGCTTGGCTTAGTTGTGCAAGTTTGCTATGTTCCAGATAACCTACATTATTTTTTATATTCATTGGCTTGTTTTTGTTCTTGTTTTTTTGTTGTTGTAACTTCCTTCCTTTCAATTATTTCCTTGCCAGGACATATTTAAATGTGCGCCCTTGCAATGAATGTTTAATAGCCGCAGTGTTCATAGAACTTGGTGCACCTAGATGTCGTTACGTTGCAAATTTAGTCCAGGAAAGAAAAAAGCAACTGATTTCAGTAACAAAAATTGTGGAGATTGAACTTCAAATTTGCAATGTAAAAGGTTTTTCAAATAAATATTTTCATATTTTTAAGACTTTTCTTGGGTAGCCTATAAATATTTTTACCTGGCAGCGTCTTTTGAATGGATTCAATATATTACTAGCTTCAACATGTCTAATAGTATATACTTGCTTTTCTTCTTGACAAGAAAACGATAAATTACAGCTTATCATTTCGTGGTCAATGATTTCAGACTAAAATAGGTTCAAATTCTAAAACTGGGCCTCAGAGGCTCTCCTAAATGCGAAGGAGATTTCTACTGCCTCCTTCAACATTCGTTTTGTACGTTCAAGTTGAATATTCGTTTAAGAATGCTTTGAGACTGATAATCATACGTGAAAAAATGCACCCTTTCAAGTATTAACTAAGGAGGGAGACAGAATCAAGGAGAGTTAGGAATTTGAGGCATAAAATGGATTTTTGAGGCTCAAGTACACTCCCATGTCCCTACAAAGACCAATCGAACCCCCTTTATCATGGTTGATGGACAATTATATAGGCTATACCTGTACATAATTTTACTAAGTCTAAAATGAGCTAACTTATTTAAATGCTTATGTAAAATAAATGCAAAATTCTGAATTTTCGTAGATAAGTGCAAAAGCTCAGCAATAAGGTTTTCTGATTTGCTGAGTTTGATATTGTAGTTTTTGTTACAATCACTTGTCCTTTTGAGGGTGGTTTGCTCCCTTCTCAGAAATACTCAAAGTTTTTAAGCCTCTTAAATTTAATGGTAACCCCAAACTTAATGATTTTGCGTATTCAAAATCACGATAAATGAATCATGAGCTTTCTTGCCGAGACTCAAGTGATGGTACCTCTCATGCTTCTCTTTGTATTCAGTAATTAATGATTTTTTTTCCCAGGGTATTGTCCATTGCTACTGTCCATGGGATTATCCCTATAAAAGGTTTCTTCAAAGAACTCAACCTGAAAATCGTGAAAATGATGACCTTATGACCAATTTTTGATATATCAGCCCTTCTCCCACCCTCTTCTACTTAATATTTGTACGGATACATTTTTAAGGCATGATGATTACTCTCGAGGCATTGTTCAATATATATATATATATATATATATATATATATTATATATATATATATATATATAATATATATATATAATATATATATATATATATATTATTATATATATATATATATATATATATAATATATATATATATTATATATATATATATATATATATATATATATATATATATATATTTATATATATACATATATATAGATATTTATATATATATATATATATATATATATATATATATATATATATATATTATATATATATATATATATATATATATAAACTATATATCCCATCTTTACTAATAATACTACCAGGGGAAGTGAAGCTGTCCTCTTAATCGATCTTCATATTACCCAACATCACCTCTTCACCTTCACTTACTCCTAGTGTTAGCGATTTAATCTTCTTCACGTTAATTTTAAACCTTTTCTTGAAAACACTGAACTCGCAAAACATTTAAAAATCATTCATTTCGCTAACATTTTTATCTAGGATGCTTAAGTCATTAGCATAATATAAGTCTAAGGGAGTTTCACTTCCCCAATTGATCCCTTGTTTTCCAATTGCCCTTTTTGTTTTTCTTTAATGGACAAAATCCATCAAAATAATCCATATGAGGATAGGATGCAACCCTGCTTAACTCCTGATTTAATACTAAACCAGCTACTAACCTCTTTTCCTATCTTAACGGCAGCTATGTTCTTCTCGTACATATTACTAATCACTTGAATGTATCTGGAATATCTGGAATATCATACAAAGATAGGAACTTCCTTGAAGCTCATCTATCAGCTAAATCCATGACCTTGCGGTGGGAATTCCGGGGGGGGGGGATTCTCCACATTAAAATAAATTTGATTTATCGGCTTAAATCTGATTAATAAATTTGTATATCTTTTTATGACTCTTTGCATCTGTAAGTAAAATAAATTAATTACGTAATTTATTTAAATTTAGGGCAAAGATCAACTTTATCAGCCTGGGATTAACTATATCAAACAGTTCGTGGTAACGGATTGTAAGGTAAGGAGCGATGCGGCTCAACAGGAACTGAAACTCTAAGACATAGAGTCTTGTTAGTAATAGATACATCAAAAGAATCAAATTTTGATGCTTATTCAAAATATGTTTAATTCATCAAGTTTTTATGGTACCCATTAAAAGTTACGAGCCTGTGAAAATTTGCCCAATTTTTGAAATAGGGGGGGAAATTAGTAGAAAGGGGGGTCCGACTCGTGACGGGACTCCTAATATGGGCATAGAGTCCCTAGGGAGATGGTTTTTGTCACTGAGAATGAAAAAACAGGAATTTTCTCACTTTTATGGATGTTTCTTGGACGGAAATGAGTGTTAGTCAATTTATTTGTTGTTTTTCATGGGTGTCAACATCAATTTATGTCTGTTTTATGGTTTTTGTCAGTGAGAATAAAAAAACAGGAATTTTCTCACTTTGATGGATGTTTTCTGGATTATTGAGTCTAACGGGGACAGGGTCAATGACCTCAATTCCCCTTTCGTGAATCAATAATTCCCCTTAGAAACAACAAATTAATTCCCCTTTCATGACAAATCAATCAACCATGACATCATCTGTCAGACATTAAAAAGCTTCACCCAGAAACAATTCACCTTGACATCACCTGTCAGATATTAATAAACTTTGCCCTGGAAACAATTCTGGTCGAACTCCAAAGATATTAATAAACATTGCCCCGGAAACAATTCTCCAAGAAACTCCGGCGAATGTTTTGATCTTAGAGATGAAGAGATGCGCGGGAAAGGGTTTCCCAGTAATTTCAAATGTGACAGCGCAGGGATGCCAAAAACAAAAGGAACACGCAGAAATTACGTTTAGGGATTATTTGGGCGAAACCGTTTTAGACATTTTAGGGAATTATTTCGCCGAAACAGTTAGAGACATTTTAAAAGACGATTTTAGAAGATGTTTTAGAAGAGGTTTTGAGTGTGGTCGTTATAATACATAAGTTCCATTTGAACAGTGTCGTGAGGTCCCCTACCCCAACCCCAAAGGGCTCCGACCCCCCTACCCCAACCCCGAAGGAAGCCCCCGGCCCCCAAAGGTTCCCCCGGGCTCCCAAAGGGTCCCCCGGGCCCCCCAAAGGGCCCCCGGTGCCCCAAAGGCCCCTGAACCCTCATTTTTTAATATTTTTTTAAGGCTTTATTATATCTTTTCAGAACAAGTTCCTTTCTTAATGTCATTCCTTAACCATTTTCCAACTTGAAGAATCCTTCCTTTTCATCCACAACTTTACTATAAGGCTTTTTGGATACCTCAACACCATGAAATACCTTTCAAAAGACATTTCAGAGCAACTTCTTTTCTTAATGTTCCCTTCTAAACCCATTTTCCAACTTGAAGTACCTGTCCTTTTCCCCCACAACTTTACTTTACAGCTTTTTAGATACCTCAACACCAAGAAATACCTTTCAAAAGGCATTTCAGAGCAAGTTCCTTTCTTAATGTCCCTCCTAAACCCATTTTACAAGTTGAAGTATCCTTCCTTTTCACCCACAACTATACTTTACAGCTATTTGGATACCTCAACACCAAGAAATACCTTTCAAAAGGCATTTCAGAGCAACTTCCTTTCTTAATGTCCCTTCTAAACCCATTTTCCAACTTGAAGCATCCATCCTTTTCACCCAGAACTATACTTTACAGCTTTTTGGATACCTCAACACGAAGAAATACTTTTCAAAAGACATTTCAGAGCAAGTTCCTTTGTTAATGTCACTCCTAAACCCATTTTACAAGTTGAAGTACCCATCCTTTTCACCCACAACTTTACTTTACAGCTTTTTGGATACCTCAACATCAAGAAATACTTTTCAAAAGACATTTCAGAGCAAGTTCCTTTCTTAATGTCCCTCCAAAACCCATTTTCCAACTTGAAGTACCCATCCTTTTCACCCACAACTTTGCTTTACAGCTTCTTGGATACCTCAACACCAAGAAATACATTTCAAAAGGCATTTCAGAGCAAGTTCCTTTCTTAATGTCCCCCCTAAACCCATTTTCCAACTTGAAGTACCCATCCTTTTCACCCACAACTTTACTTTACAGCTTTTTGGATACCTCAACACCAAGAAATAATTTCAAAAGACATTTCAGAGCAAGTTCTTTTCTTAATGTCCCTCCTAAACCCATTTTACAAGTTGAAGCATCCATCCTTTTCACCCACAACTATACTTTACAGCTTTTTGGATAGCTTAGAGTCTTAGCTTAGAGTTTTTGTTGAAGTTCTAGTTTAGTTTAGTTTTAGTTAATAGTTTAGAGTTTTAGCTTAGAGTCTTAGCTTAGAGTTTATTTTAGAGTTGAAGTTTAGTTTAGTAATAGTTAAGAGTTTAGAGTTTTAGCTTAGAGTCTTAGCTTAGAGTTTTTTTGTTAGAGTTCTAGTTTAGTTTAATTTTAGTTAAGAGTTTGATTTTTTACCTTTGAGTTTCAGTTAGAGTTCTAGTTTAGTTTAGTTTTAGTTAAGAGTTTAGTGTTTTACCTTAGAGTCTTAGCTTAGAGTTTAGTTAGAGTTCTAGTTTAGTTTAGTTTTAGTTAAGAGTTTAGAATTTTAGCTTAGAGTCTTAGCTTAGAGTTTTTGTTAGAGTTCTAGTTTGTTTTAGTTAAGAGTTTAGAGTTTTTAGCTTAGAGTCTTAGCTTAGAGTTTTTGTTGAAGTTCTAGTTTAGTTTAGTTTTAGTTAATAGTTTAGAGTTTTAGCTTAGAGTCTTAGCTTAGAGTTTTTGTTAGAGTTTAAGTTTAGTTTAGTAATAGTTAAGAGTTTAGAGTTTTAGCTTAGAGTCTTAGCTTAGAGTTTTTGTTAGAGTTCTAGTTTAGTTTACATATAGTTAAGAGTTTGGAGTTTTACCTTAGAGACTTAGCTTAGAGTTTTAGTTTAGTTTAGTTTTAGTTAAGAGTTTAGAGTTTTTTAGCTTAGAGTTTTTTTTGTTAGAGTTCTAGTTTAGTTTAATTTTAGTTAAGAGTTTGATTTTTTACCTTTGAGTTTCAGTTAGAGTTCTAGTTTAGTTTAGATTTAGTTAAGAGTTTAGTGTTTTACCTTAGAGTCTTAGCTTAGAGTTTTAGTTAGAGTTCTAGTTTAGTTTAGTTTTAGTTAAGAGTTTAGAATTTTAGCTTAGAGTCTTAGCTTAGAGTTTTTGTTAGAGTTGAAGTTTAGTTTAGTAATAGTTAAGAGTTTAGAGTTTTAGCTTAGAGTCTTAGCTTAGAGTTTTTGTTAGAGTTCTAGTTTAGTTTACATATAGTTAAGAGTTTGGAGTTTTACCTTAGAAACTTAGCTTAGAGTTTTAGTTTAGTTTAGTTTTAGTTAAGAGTTTAGAGTTTTTAGCTTAGAGTTTTTTTTTGTTAGAGTTCTAGTTTAGTTTAATTTTAGTTAAGAGTTTGATTTTTTACCTTTGAGTTTCAGTTAGAGTTCTAGTTTAGTTTAGTTTTAGTTAAGAGTTTAGTGTTTTACCTTAGAGTCTTAGCTTAGAGTTTTAGTTAGAGTTCTAGTTTAGTTTAGTTTTAGTTAAGAGTTTAGAATTTTAGCTTAGAGTCTTAGCTTAGAGTTTTTGTTAAGTTGAAGTTTAGTTTAGTAATAGTTAAGAGTTTAGAGTTTTAACTTAGAGTCTTAGCTTGGAGTTTTTGTTAAAGTTGAAGTTTAGTTTAGTAATAGTTAAGAGTTTCGAGTTTTAGCTTAGAGTCTTACCTTAGAGTTTTTGTTCGAGTTCTAGTTTAGTTTAGTTTTAGTTAAGAGTTTAGAGTTTTAGCCTAGAGTCTTAGCTTAGAGTTTTAGTTAGAGTTCTAGTTTAGTTTATTTATAGTTAAGAATTTAGAGTTTTAGCTTAGAGTCATAGCTTAGAGTTTTAGTCAAAGTTGTAGTTCAGTAAAGTTATAGTTAAGAGTTTAGAGTTTTATCTTAGAGTCATTGCTTAGAGTTTTAGTTAGAGTTCTAGTTCAGTTTAGTTTTAGTTAAGAGTTTAGAGTTTTAGCTTAGAGTCTTAGCTTATAGTTTGTGTTAGAGTTCTAGTTTAGTTTACTTATAGTTAAGAGTCTCGAGTTTTTAGCTTAGAGTCTTAGCTTAGAGTTTCTGTTAGAGTTCTAGTTTAGTTTAGTTTTAGTTAAGAGTTTAGAGTTTTAGCTTAGAGTCTTAGCTTAGAGTTTGTGTTAGAGTTCTAGTTTAGTTTAGTAATAGTTAAGAGTTTAGAGTTTTAGCTTAGAGTCTTAGCTTAGAGTTTTTGTTAGAGTTCTAGTTTAGTTTAGTTATAGTTAAGAGTTTGGTGTTTTACCTTAGAGACTTAGCTTAGAGTTTTAGTTTAGTTTAGTTTTAGTTTAGAGTTTTAGCTTAGACTTAGAATTTTAATTAGAGTTCTAGTTTAGTTTAGTTTTAGTTAAGAGTTTAGAGTTTTAGCTTAGAGTCTTAGCTTAGAGTTTTTGTTAGAGTTCTAGTTTAGTTTAGTTTTAGTTAAGAGTTTAGAGTTTTAGCTTAGAGTCTTAGCTTAGAGTTTTTGTTAGAGTTCTAGTTTAGTTTAGTTATAGTTAAGAGTTTGGAGTTTTACCTTAGAGACTTAGCTTAGAGTTTTAGTTTAGTTTAGTTACAGTTAAGAATTTAGAGTTTTAGCTTAGAGTCATAGCTTAGAGTTTTAGTTAAAGTTATAGTTTAGTAAAGTTATAGTTAAGAGTTTAGAGTTTTAGCTGAGTCTTAGCTTAGAGTTTTTGTTAGAGTTCTAGTTTAGTTTAGTTTTAGTTAAGAGTTTAGAGTTTTACGTTAGAGTCTTAGCTTAGAGTTTTTGTTAGAGTTCTAGTTTAGTTTAATTTTAGTTAAGAATTTGATGTTTTACCTTTGAGTTTCAGCTAGAGTTCTAGTTTAGTTTACTTTTAGTTAAGAGTTTAGTGTTTTACCTTAGAGTCTTAGCTTAGAGTTTTAGTTAGAGTTCTAGTTTAGTTTAGTTATAGTTAAGAGTTTAGAATTTTAGCTTAGAGTCTTGGCTTAGAGTTTTTGATAGAGTTCTAGTTTATTTTAGTTTTAGTTAAGAGTTTAGAGTTTTTAGCTTAGAGTTTTTGTTGAAGTTCTAGTTTAGTTTAGTTTTATTTAATAGTTTAGAGTTTTAGCTTAGAGTCTTAGCTTAGAGTTTTTGTTAGAGTTGAAGTTTAGTTTAGTAATAGTTAAGAGTTTAGAGTTTTAGCTTAGAGTCTTAGCTTAGAGTTTTTGTTAGAGTTCTAGTTTAGTTTAGATATAGTTAAGCGTTTGGAGTTTTACCTTCGAGACTTAGCTTAGAGTTTTAGTTTAGTTTAGTTTTAGTTAAGAGTTTAGAGTTTTTTAGCTTAGAGTCTTAGCTTAGAGTTTTTGTTAGAGTTCTAGTTTAGTTTAGTTTTAGTTAAGAGTTTGGTGTTTTACCTTAGAGTCATAGCTTAGAGTTTTACTTAAAGTTATAGTTTGGTTAAGTTTTAGTTAAGAGTTTAGAATTTTAGCTTAGAGTCTTAGCTTAGAGTTTTTGTTAGAGTTCTAGTTTGGTTTAGTTTTAGTTAAGAGTTTAGAGTTTTTAGCTTAGAGTCTTAGCTTATAGTTTTTGTTGAAGCTCTAGTTTAGTTTTAGTTAAGAGTTTATAGTTTTAGCTTAGAGTCTTAGCTTAGAGTTATAGTTAGAGTTGAAGTTTAGTTTAGTTATAGTTAAGAATTTAGTTTTTAGCTTAGAGTCGTAGTTTAGAGTTTTTGTTAGAGTTCTAGTTTAGTTTAGTTAAGAGTTTAGAGTTTTATCATAGAGTCATAGCTTAGAGTTTTTGTTGAAGTTGAAGTTTAGTTTAGTCATAGTTAAGAATTTAGAGTTTTTAGCTTAGAGTCTTAGCTTAGAGTTTTACTTAGAGTTCTAGTTTAGTCTAGTTTTAGTTAAGAGTTTAGAGTTTTATCTTAGAGTCTTAGCTTAGAGTTTTTGTTGAAGTTCTAGTTTAGTTTAGTTAAGAGTTTTGAGTTCTACCTTAGAGTCTTAGCTTAGAGCTTTACTTAGAGTTGAAGTTTAGTTTAGTTATAGTTAAGGGTTTAGAGTTTTAGCTTGGAGTCTTAGCTTAGAGTTTTAGTTAGAGTTCTAGCTTAGTTTAGTTTTAGTTAAGAGTTTAGAGTTTTACCTTAAAGTCTTAGCTTAGAGTTTTATTTAGAGTTCTAGTTAGTTTAGTTTTAGTTAAGAGTTTTGAGTTTTACCTTAAAGTCTTAGATTAGAGTTTTCGTTAGGGTTGAAGTTTCGTTTAGTTTAGTTATAGTTAAGAGTTTATAGTTTTAGCTTAGAGTCTTAGCTTAGAGTTTTTGTTAGAGTTATTGTTTAGTTTAGTTATAGTTAAGAGTTATAGCTTAGAGGTTTAGCCTAGAATCTTAGCTTAGAGATTTAGTTAGAGTTGAAGTTTAGTCTAAACTAGCATAACCACAAAATTACACAATATTGCATAGAAATACCAAAACCATAGGTTAGATTAGGTTAGGTTAGAGGTTAGGTTTCTCCACGTTTAAGTTAGGTTAGATTAGGTTAGCTTATCATGAGCGCTCATGATAAGCTAACCTAATCTAACTGGTACAAAGTCGACATGGGGGATTTTCCGGCGAGTATGGTTAGGTTAGGTTAGGTTAGCTAAGTTAGGCTAGGTTAGCTAGTAAACATCTCTCCATGTTTAAGTTAGGTTAGGTTAGGTTAGCCTAGGTACGCGCGCGTACGTAGGCTAACCTAACCTAACCTAACTTAACCTAACATAACTTAATCTAGCCTAACCTAACCTAACTTAAACATGGAGAGATGTTTACTAGCTAACCTAACCTAACTTAGCTAACCTAACCTAACCAACCATACTCGCCGGAAAATCCCCCCATGTCGACTTTGTACCAGTTAGATTAGGTTAGCTTATCATGAGCGCTCATGATAAGCTAACCTAATCTAACCTAACTTAAACGTGGAGAAACCTAACCTCTAACCTAACCTAACCTAATCTAACCTATGGTTTTGGTATTTCTATGCAATATTGTGTAATTTTGTGGTTATGCTAGTTTAGACTAAACTTCAACTCTAACTAAATCTCTAAGCTAAGATTCTAGGCTAAACCTCTAAGCTACAACTCTTAACTATAACTAAACTAAACAATAACTCTAACTAAAACTAAGCTAAGACTCTAAGCTAAAACTATAAACTCTTAAATATAACTAAACTAAACGAAACTTCAACCCTAACTAAAACTCTAATCTAAGACTTTAAGGTAAAACTCAAAACTCTTAACTAAAACTAAACTAAACTAGAACTCTAAATAAAACTCTAAGCTAAGACTTTAAGGTAAAACTCTAAACTCTTAACTAAAACTAAACTAAACTAGAACTCTAACTAAAACTAGAAGCTAAGACTCCAAGCTAAAACTCTAAACCCTTAACTATAACTAAACTAAACTTCAACTCTAAGTGAAGCTCTAAGCTAAGACTCTAAGGTAGAACTCAAAACTCTTAACTAAACTAAACTAGAACTTCAACAAAAACTCTAAGCTAAGTTTCTAAGATAAAACTCTAAACTCTAAACTAAAACTAGACTAAACTAGAACTCTAAGTAAAACTCTAAGCTAAGACTCTAAGCTAAAAACTCTAAATTCTTAACTATGACTAAACTAAACTTCAACTTCAACAAAAACTCTAAGCTATGACTCTATGATAAAACTCTAAACTCTTAACTAAACTAAACTAGAACTCTAACAAAAACTCTAAACTACGACTCTAAGCTAAAAACTATATTCTTAACTATAACTAAACTAAACTTCAACTCTAACTATAACTCTAAGCTAAGACTCTAAGCTAAAACTCTAAACTCCTAACTAAAACTAAACTAAACTAAAACTCTAACAAAAACTCTAAGCTAAGACTCTAAGCTAAAACTATAAACTCTTAACTAAAACTAAACTAGAGCTTCAACAAAAACTCTAAGCTAAGACTCTAAGCTAAAAACTCTAAACTCTTAACTAAAACTAAACTAAACTAGAACTCTAACAAAAACTGTAAGCTGAGACTCTAAGCTAAAATTCTAAACTCTTAACTAAAACTTAACCAAACTATAACTTTAAGTAAAACTCTAAGTTATGACTCTAAGGTAAAACACCAAACTCTTAACTAAAACTAAACTAAACTAGAACTCTAACAAAAACTCTAAGCTAAGACTCTAAGCTAAAAAACTCTAAACTCTTAACTAAAACTAGACTAAACTAAAACTCTAAGCTAAGTCTCGAAGGTAAAACTCCAAACGCTTAACTATATCTAAACTAAACTAGAACTCTAACAAAAACTCTAAGCTAAGACTCTAAGCTAAAACTCTAAACTCTTAACTATTACTAAACTAAACTTCAGCTCTAACAAAAACTCTAAGCTAAGACTCTAAGCTAAAACTCTAAACTATTAAATAAAACTAAACTAAACTAGAACTCTAACAAAAACTCTAAGCTAAGACTCTAAGCTAAAAACTCTAAACTCTTAACTAAAACTAAAATAAACTAGAACTCTATCAAAAGCTCTAAGCTAAGACTCTAAGCTAAAATTCTAAACTCTTAACTACAACTAAACTAAACTAGAACTCTAACTAAAACTCTAAGCTAAGACTCTAAGGTAAAACACTAAACTCTTAACTAAAAGTAAACTAAACTAGAACTCTAGCTGAAACTCAAAGGTAAAACATCAAATTCTTAACTAAAATTAAACTAAACTAGAACTCTAACAAAAACTCTAAGCTAAGACTCTAACGTAAAACTCTAAACTCTTAACTAAAACTAAACTAAACTAGAACTCTAACAAAAACTCTAAGCTAAGACTCAGCTAAAACTCTAAACTCTTAACTATAACTTAACTAAACTATAACTTTAACTAAAACTCTAAGCTATGACTCTAAGCTAAAACTCTAAATTCTTAACTGTAACTAAACTAAACTAAAACTCTAAGCTAAGTCTCGAAGGTAAAACTCCAAACTCCTTAACTATAACTAAACTAAACTAGAACTCTAACAAAAACTCTAAGCTAAGACTCTAAGCTAAAACTCTATACTCTTAACTAAAACTAAACTAAACTAAAACTCTATGCTAAGTCTCTAAGGTAAAACACAAAACTCTTAACTATAACTAAACTAAACTAGAACTCTAACAAAAACTCTAAGCTAAGACTCTAAGCTAAAACTCTAAACTCTTAACTATTACTAAACTAAACTAGAACTCTAACACAAACTCTAATCTAAGACTTTAAGGTAAAACTCTAAACTCTTAACTAAAACTAAACTAAACTAGAACTCGAACAAAAACTCTAAGGTAAGACTCTAAGCTAAAAACTCGAGACTCTTAACTATAAGTAAACTAAACTAGAACTCTAACACAAACTATAAGCTAAGACTCTAAGCTAAAACTCTAAACTCTTAACTAAAACTAAACTGAACTAGAACTCTAACTAAAACTCTAAGCTATGACTTTAAGGTAAAACTCTAAACTCTTAACTATAACTTTACTAAACTATAACTTTAACTAAAACTCTAAGCTATGACTCTAAGCTAAAACTCTAAATTCTTAACTATAACTAAACTAAACTAGAACTCTAACTAAAACTCTAAGCTAAGACTCTAGGGTAAAACTTTAAACTCTTAACTAAAACTAAACTAAACTAGAACTCTAACAAAAACTCTAAGGTAAGACTCTAAGCTAAAACTCGAAACTCTTAAATATTACAAAACTAAACTTCAAATTTAACAAAAACTCTAAGCTAAGACTCTAAGTTAAAACTCTAAACTCTTAACTATTACTAAACTAAACTTCAACTTCAACAAAAACTCTAAGCTAAGACTCTAAGCTAAAATTCTAAACTCTTAACTAAAACTAAACTAAACTAGAACTCTAACTAAAACTCTAAGCTAAGACTCTAAGGTAAAACACTAAACTCTTAACTAAAACTAAACTAAACTAGAACTCTAACTGAAACTCAAAGGTAAAAATCAAACTCTTAACTAAAATTAAACTAAACTAGAACTCTAACAAAAAAAAAAACTCTAAGCTAAAAAATTCTAAACTCTTAACTAAAACTAAACTAAAACTCTAAGCTAAGTCTCTAAGGTAAAACTCCAAACTCTTAACTATATGTAAACTAAACTAGAACTCTAACAAAAACTCTAAGCTAAGACTCTAAGCTAAAACTCTAAACTATTAACTAAAACTAAACTAAACTAGAACTTCAACAAAAACTCTAAGCTAAGACTCTAAGCTAAAAACTCTTAACTAAAACTAAAATTAACTAGAACTCTAACAAAAACTCTAAGCTAAGACTCTAAGCTAAAATTCTAAACTCTTAACTAAAACTAAACTAAACTAGGACTCTAACTAAACTCTAAGCTAAGACTCTAAGGTAAAACACTAAACTCTTAACTAAAACTAAACTGAACTAGAACTCTAACTGAAACTCAAAGGTAAAAAATCAAACTCTTAACTAAAATTAAACTAAACTAGAACTCTAACAAAAAAACTCTAAGCTAAGACTCTAAGCTAAAACTCTAAACTCTTAACTATTACTAAACTAAACTTCAACTCTAACAAAAACTCTAAGCTAAGACTCTAAGCTAAAACTCTAAACTATTAACTAAAACTAAACTAAACTAGAACTTCAACAAAAACTCTAAGCTAAGACTCTAAGCTATCCAAAAAGCTGTAATGTATAGTTGTGGGTGAAAAGGATGGATGCTTCAACTTGTAAAATGGGTTTAGGAGGGACATTAAGAAAAGAACTTGCTCTGAAATGTCTTTTGAAAAGTATTTCTTGGTGTTGAGGTATCCAAAAAGCTGTAAAGTAAAGTTGTGGGTGAAAAGGATGGGTACTTCAAGTTGGAAAATGGGTTTAGGAGGGACATAAAGAAAGGAACTTGCTCTGAAACGCCTTTTGAAATGTATTTCTTGCTGTTGAGGTATCCAAGAAGCTGTAAAGTAAAGTTGTGGGTGAAAAGGATGGGTACTTCAAGTTGGAAAATGGGTTTAGGAGGGACATTAAGAAAGGAACTTGCTCTGAAATGTCTTTTGAAAAGTATTTTTTGATGTTGAGGTATCCAAAAAGCTGTAAAGTAAAGTTGTGGGTGAAAAGGATGGGTACTTCAACCTGTAAAATGGGTTTAGGAGTGACATTAACAAAGTAACTTGCTCTGAAATATCTTTTGAAAAGTATTTCTTGGTGTTGGGGCATCCAAAAAGCTGTAAAGTATAGCTCTGGGTGAAAAGGATGGATGCTTCAAGTTGGAAAATGGGTTTAGAAGGGACATTAAGAATGGAAGTTGCTCTGAAATGCCTTTTGAAAGGTATTTCTTGGTGTTGAGGTATCCAAAAAGCTGTAAAGTATAGTTGTGGGTGAAAAGGAAGGATGCTTCAACTTGTAAAATGGGCTTAGGAGGGACATTAAGAAAGGAACTTACTCTGAAATGCCTTTTGAAAGGTATTTCTTAGTGTTGAGGTATCTAAAAAGCTGTAAAGTAAAGTTGTGGGTGAAAAGGACAGGTACTTCAAGTTGGAAAATGGGTTTAGAAGGGAACATTAAGAAAAGAAGTTGCTCTGAAATGTCTTTTGAAAGGTATTTCATGGTGTTGAGGTATCCAAAAAGCCTTATAGTAAAGTTGTGGGTGAAAAGGAAGGATGCTTCAAATTGGAAAATGGTTAAGGAATGACATTAAGAAAGGAACTTGTTCTGAAAAGATATAATAAAGCCTTAAAAAAATATTAAAAAATGAGGGTTCAGGGGCCTTTGGGGCGCCGGGGGCCCTTTGGGGGGCCCGGGGGACCCTTTGGGAGCCCGGGGGAACCTTTGGGGGCTAGGGGCTTCCTTCGGGGTTGGGGTAGGGGGGTCGGAGCCCTTTGGGGTTGGGGTAGGGGACCTCACGACACTGTTCAAATGGAACTTACGTATTATAACGACCACACTCAAAACCTCTTCTAAAACATCTTCTAAAATCATCTTTTGAAATGTCTCTTACTGTTTCGCCGAAATAATTCCCTAAAATGTCTAAAACGGTTTCGCCCAAATAATCCCTAAACGTAATTTCTGCGTGTTCCTTTTGTTTTTGGCATCCCTGCGCTGTCACATTCGAAATTACTGGGAAACCCTTTCCCGCGCATCTCTTCATCTCTAAGATCAAAACATTCGCCGGAGTTTGTTGGAGAATTGTTTCCGGGGCGATGTTTATTAATATCTTTGGAGTTCGAACAGAATTGTTTCCAGGGCAAAGTTTATTAATATCTGTCAGGTGATGTCAAGGTGAATTGTTTCTGGGTGAAGTTTTTTAATGTCTGACAGATGATGTCATGGTTGATTGATTTGTCATGAAAGGGGAATTAATTTGTTGTTTCTAAGGGGAATTATTTATTCACGAAAGGGGAATTGAGGTCATTGACCCTGTCCCCGTTAGACTCAACAATCCAGAAAACATCCATCAAAGTGAGAAAATTCCTGTTTTTTCATTCTCACTGACAAAAACCATAAAACAGACATAAATTGATGTTGACACCCATGAAAAACAACAAATAAATTGACTAACACTCACTACCGTCCAAGAAACATCCATAAAAGTGAGAAAACTCCTGTTTTTTCATTCTCAGTGACAAAAACCATCTCCCTAGGGACTCTATGCCCATATTAGGAGTCCCGTCACGAGTCGGACCCTCCTTTCTACTGAAATTACCCCCCAAAAAATCAAGTGATCTTAATGAAAATCACACCGTCAGATTCAGTATACCAGAGAACCCTACTGTAGAGGTTTCAAACTCCTATGTACAAAAATGTGAAATTTTGCATTTTTGGCCAAAAGAAAGATCACGTATGCATGTTTATTTGCTTGTTTTTTTTTGTTTTTTTTCCCCAAGGGGTGATCGTATCAAACCAGTAATCGTAGACGATCGGGGAGGGCTCATTTAATCGGAAATCAAAAGTTCTAGTGCCCTTTTTAAGTGACCAAAAATATTGGAAGGCAGCTAGCCCCCCTCCCACCCTCATTTTTTCCCTAGAGTCATCCGATCAAAATTTTGAGATACCCATTTTTTTCAGCATAGTCGAAAAATATAGCAACTGTGTGTTTGAGGATGAGTTAACCCACCCCCCTCCTCCAAGTCCCCAGGGAAGGGCTGCAAGTTAAGAACTTTGCCCATTGTTTATATGTAGTATTGGTTATTAGGAAGTATACAGACGTTTTCAGTGGGGATTTTTCTGGTAAGGGGTGGGGGGTTACGTGGGAGGAAATTTTATCGGGGAAGGCCATTTTTCACGGAGGGAGGCCGGATTTGGGGGAAGCCAGATTTCCCAGCATTATTTTAAAAAACGATCAGAAATTAAATATAAAAAAGCAAGTTTTTTTCGACCAATACCTCACTCTTTACGCCAAGGTTGTTTTTAGTAATTTTAAAAGCACTTTTAATTCTAATTAAACCGCCTCTGTGATTCAGGTATCACTCTTAAGGAATTGGGACAAAATTCGAGCTTTAGCGTAAAGAGCAAGGTATTGAGGAGGGGAGACTCCCCTCATATACGTAATAATTTTTGTTCCTTTTAAGTTTTAATGTTGCTCCTTGCTTTCAGTTGAAAAAACTTGTTTTTTTTATTTAACTGTAGAAAGCATGACGTTAAAAAAAACGATGTTCGTTTTTATTGATTCAGTGCATCATCGTGTTTTTCGATTTATGATTCGATTCCCCAATGAAGGGGAATTTTCGGGTGGAACTTTTTAATGGGTGGACTTTCCTGCAGGGGAGGGGTAGGAATTTTTAAGGTGAAAATTTTCCACGGGGGGGGGGGGGAATTTTCAGGCAGGATTTAGCCGCGGGGCGAATTTTTCAAATACTATTAAATCTAAAGATACAATCGCTATTAATACGCGGGGGAATTTTCCTCAGGAAGAATTCCCCGTAGGGAGAATTTTAGCAGTAGGTACAGGTAGCCCCCCCCCCCCTGAATATATACAATGTTGAATGCTCTGTTTGGAAAAGCAAATTATCCCCCCCCCCCTGAATATATACAATGTTGAATGCTCTGTTTGGAAAAGCAAATACACCTAATTAGCTCTTCATCTCGAAGCATTACTGTGCAAACTTTGTGTTTTAATTTAAAGAGTTGTGAATATTTGGGCTAATAAATACATAACTTTACAAATATAAATGCTTGAACGTTATTTGGAGGAGGGTGGGGTTACCTGCATATGAGCCTATTGGTTTGTCCTTGAATCAAAGAGTCAAATATTTAACACATTCAGAGATATATTATTAATTTATCTTTCTTTTAGGTCTTGCTCCTCTCATGCAGGCAAAGAAAGCTGAAAAAAACTCTGTCCAGCATACAAACGAAGTCCCCATGGATTTGTCTGCACAGTACATAAATCTCCCGATTGTTCATCCGCCAGCACCGAACGCTTTACCGTCCATTGGAGTTTACTTGCCAAAAGAAATTCCAATGCCATACCCAGTCAAAACTCGGTCTCAAACATTGCCATTAAGTGCAGTTAACCGGAGTAAATTGATGAAAATCAAGAGTAAAGGAAGAAAAGCACCAAAACCAGTAGATCATGATCCTTATGGTGATTATGGACTTCCACATTATATTACCTATCCTGCAAAATATGAGCCAAACTACATTCCAACTTATGTCCCTTCTGTGCCTGGTGCTTCTGGAACAAAACCAGGCTACTGAGAAGAAACCTGGGATTTTTATTCAAAATTATTCTAAATTTGTTTTCTATATTATTTTTGATAAAACAATTTTTTAATATTAGCTTTGACTCTGTTCTGGTACTTAAGTCTTTAGTAAATACGTACCACTACTTGATGGTCAAACTACTGTCAAGACAGTTTGGATCAACCAGTGAAAGCACAAGGAAATGCAATTTTGATCGAACCTATTCGTCTTACACTTTTAGTAGTTGTTCTACTTTCTGCTTTGCTAGTCAGGCACAAAATTCAAACAATGCTTTACTCCTTAGAAAATGGGCTTACATGGATTTCCCATTGCTATTGTTTCAGGACTGAAATGAACCAAAATGTAATAATAACTGTTGGGTTCCAAATATTTGCGTAAATTGAATGAACCTCCTAAGCCAAAAAGCAATAACACAAGCAGTGCTTGTGTTACTGTCACGCACTTTATCATTGAAGTTTGACTTTAACACCCACCACGCTGAAATTGAAAGATAATACAGAACTTACTAGGGTTAAAAAGGCTGCCAAATTGTACCTTATTGTTTGTTGCCGTTGAAAAACTACGGGCATTCCAAAGTCTAAAGTTAAATTTCCTGAAATTATTTTTAGGTGCAACAGCTTTAGTTATAAGGGGCAGTAATAACACTTCTTGCATTTTTCTTGCAGTTTCCTGCAATGCAGTATTTTGCATTGTTGATGTGCGCAGGTTAGAGCTTAGTTTGACTGTTCACTCCCACACCTGAAACATTGCAACCATGTCAAGCAATTACAAATGCTCCGATGACTGAAAAAATGTATCTGTAACAGGACGGAAAAAACTCGTCGGTGAACAGATTATTATGCTTTGTAAGATATTGTGCCCTACCGAAAATTGTCAGCCTAATTGCTGCTTTTCTAAGGGATCAGACACAAAATAAAATGATGAAATTGATGATGACTTTTCTTTGCCATTCCTGAAAAAAAAACTTTGTTTTTTTCATTAAAAATATCACTTGCAGTAACTTCAAAGACAATTTTAGAATGAGCGAAAATTTACATGAGTAGGGCTAATAGCCCCCATGCCTTCTCAAGACCATAACGTAATTTGTGCTTAAAAAAAAGAAGTTTAAATGTTTTCACTCTGTTACTTTCATAAAAAAAAAAAATCAGTATATGTCAATTAAACTGACAATCCGCGTTCATTTGTCTTTTTTTCTTTTTTTTTTCAATAAAACGCAAATTATATTCTGGTCTTGAGAAGGCATGGGGGTCAGTAGCCCTATTCATGTTGTTTTTTGCTCATTTTAATTTTGACTCGGTTATTTATTGTAATTTCTGTTCGTTTTGAGTTTCGTTTATTTATTGATAGTGATTTGTGGTAGTTTTACACTTGGAAGATTATATGACTTTATTCCTGATCATTTTTGGCTTAATAGAGCTCTTTACTTTTCTTTGAAAAACTTGATTTAAAGAAAAAGTTTTTTAAGTAATTTCTATTCGTTTTTATTGACATAGTCTTATTCATGAAAAAAAAATAATGTTTTATATCTTTTCAGTTTTTTTTCTGTAAGAAACCATAGTTTGGGTTGCAATTTGTATGTTGGAGAAACTTTTTCAACAATTTTTAATCCTGACTCAATTAGTATTTTTTAATTTAACTTTATTCCTCCTGAAGTTGACCTGAAAAATAAAACTTAATAGCATTCCCAAAAGATTCTATCTATGCTCTTCTACAACCTGGATACACTTCCGCTCTTTTTTATTTATATAAATTGTAAGAGAAGAAATAGTAATAGGAGTAGCCCCGAAAGTTTCAACTTAATATCCCCAGTCGTTTTCGATATATTACTGGGGTGTCTTATTGTCAACCATAGAAACAGTGCCTTTTGATTTCGTTTTAAAGCAATATTTTTTTTTCAAAACATAATTGGTCAATTGCATGAGTGTGGGGGGGGGGAGGGTTAACATGCCCAATATTCACAAAGACATAGTTGCTGGACCGTTCTACTATGCTGAAAAAAATAGCTGTCTTAAAAGTTTGACTGAACGCGTTAGGAAAATTAATTCGCTTGAGAGATGGGCTGCTTGCCGTCCAATCTCTTTCTACTCTTAAAAAGGGCATTAAAACTTTTAATTTTGAATTAATTTAGCTCCTTTATCATTTTCAAGGATATTTCTAGTTATTATAGAGTGGTGTTGCCTATAATATTACTTATATGCCCTTTTGAAAACCTACGTACATACAGTTTTTTTGTCAAATTGAAACTCCTAAACCTTCCATAAAAGTTTCACCTTAATGCTCTTAGCGTCATTAGTTACAGTAACTGTAGGGTTAGTATTAAAAGTATACATGTAGTGCCTTCTGGCTAGTTCAAAATCCCAACAACTTACCTTTAAAGGTTTAGCTTAATAATACAAGTTGTTCTTCAGATATTACTTTTTCACCTTTTTGAAAGTCCACATGCTCATAAATTGCTTTGGTTTAGTTCAACATCTGCCAAAATATTCCTTAAAAACTTCTCCTTAATACCCTTAGCGTGCAAAGTAGCAACAGTATGTAGCAGCTTTAGTAGCAGTATGCACATAGCACCTTTGGTTTCTTCAGCGTCCCCTACAACACACGCTCAAATTTTCAGCTTAATATCATCAACCGTCTCGGAAGCATTTCTGATGCGTCCGCTTGACAACCTGTGTGGGCATAGTGTGTTTTGAATTAGTTCCATGCAGTTTCTGCATATCCCAAATTTTTCACGGTAATATTCTTAGTTTTAATAGAAGCATTATTAGTAGTAGCAGGAGAATTAATTGTAGCATCCTAAGCCCTGGTGACATTAGCAGTAATAGAAGTAGTAATAATAGTAACAGTAATAGTAGTATGAGTAGAAGCAGTAGCATTAGTATGCAAATATTTTCCCTCACAACCCTCACAACAAGCCCTGTTAGGTTCAACTTCACACACCAAATTGTTTCTAAGATATTACTGTTACACCCTTTTTGACAACCTACATACAGACGTCGTGTTGTGATCCAGTTTACCTTCCCCCTCAAAATTTCTTGAAATTTTCACCTTTGTACCCTTAGGCATACTTGTAATAGTTGCCTCTTGGTCAGTAGAACATCCTTTTCATCAAGTCCTAGAAATTTCAAATTAATACAATTAGCCATTGCTATCACATTGCTCATATGTCCTTTTGATAACCTGAATTTTCATATAGTCCTGGCGCCAGGTGTTGAAAATGTGAAACGTACCACGACGGAATGGGGCAGGTATTAGAATTAGCCTACCCCCCCCCCCCATAAATCTACCATGAAGATTCAAAATATCAACGGCACTTAATATCAACGCGAGAAGTGGAACACCCTGAAACTTGACATTCTATTATATTTTGGTGCTTCATGCAAGAAAATGCATCTTCCACAAAGTTTAAGGTGCAGTTTCCCGTTTAAATACGAGATGGAAATGCCTAGAGGTCATAGAATGCCTTCGTAACAAAC
This sequence comes from Artemia sinica, assembly GCA_027921565.1. Taxonomy (NCBI): domain Eukaryota; kingdom Metazoa; phylum Arthropoda; class Branchiopoda; order Anostraca; family Artemiidae; genus Artemia; species Artemia sinica. The sequence continues at coordinate 44,980,973 of CM051262.1, read as the reverse complement.
TAACACGATTAGTTATAACGCAGGTAAATGAGGCGATTAAAAGCTCGCAAAACAGCCTCACAATATCTTCCTCAAGCTCAACTACTCGATCGATTTGTTCCAAAATCTGTTCAGTAAGAGCAGATATTCGAGGTGACCATGATATAGCTGTTCTAAGGATCGTCTTCTTTCCTTTGGAGAAAATGAAGTTCACAGTCGACATCCGGTGAAACAGTACAAAAACGGAATTGAATTCACTAGAGACGGGGGGAGTTGAAAAAAGTAAACCGTTATCCCTCTTTGTTAATAAAATATATAAAAAAGGTAGCCTATCTTGTTTTTCTAGCTCTAGAGTAAATTTAACATTCTTGTCAAGCCTGTTTAAATGGCCAAGAAACAAATTTAAGGAATCCAATTCATGTTCCCAAAAGCATAAAACATCGTCCACGAACCTACCCCAGAAACGAGGAGACAAACGAGAACACTGAATAGCGGACATTTCTATCAAATCCAAAAATAAATTAGTGGGAAATTTTACATCGGTCGAACACACCAGCAATTTGTGGATCGATTTATTGACCACCGGTATTCAATAGAGAATGCTCCAAAATTAACGATACTTCCAGAAAGTTTCACTTCGGCCTTAGCAGAACATATTTTTTTTTTAATTTGGACCATTTTGTGCAGTTCGAGGAGGCAACAGTCATTCCAATGATGAAGGTTTCACGCAATAGGATCTTGAAGCATTAGAAATAAAAAAAAAACATATTTTTTGCAGGTTTATCAATTAATAGAGATACTGGGAATATAAATATTGATCCTATTTATGATACTATTTTTAAAAATGAATTCATATTTAAAAATAAAAATAAAGTATTACAAAATGTCCCAGGGGTTAGTTCAAATAATAAACCGAAGCGAATTAATTGCCGAACAAAAACAGAAACTTTTTAATTTAGTTAGAGATATTAGTTATTGCAAGAATTTTTTATTCAATAATCTTCCGTCGGAAAATTTCTGGAAAATTAGGGATATGGCTATCAAGTCATTTAATCATGATTTTCATCTTTCAAAGGTACGGTTGGCTGATAAATTAAATGGACTTTTATTCGAGAGGTTCCAAGACTCTGATACCCTTTTTCCTCGTTTTTGTCCTGGTCCTGCTATCAAGAACATTTCATCCAAGTCTTTGACTATTCAGCAAGAAGCAATTTTGGTGAAATGTAATTACTGATGGTAAGTTTTGCGTGTGAAGCTCCTGAAAAAAATTGAAATTTGTTTTTTTCAAATATGAAAAAGAGAAAGTTTGGTAAGATGTGCCTAAAGCAAAAAAAAAGTACTGGTGAAACCTAAAATCCAGATGTCTTATTGGTTAGTCAATCGATCAAAATGCTCCCATTTCAGACTTTTTACGAACTGATTTCTTTGTAGAGTTTTGCCGAAATAGCTCCTGAATGTGCGAAATATGTCAGCAGAATCTCAAACATATTTTAAATTCAAAAAATTTCTCAGCTACATATAACAACAAGGCTGATAATCCGATTACCAGGATCAGGCCAGTGGCTCCCCACTCTCTAGTGGTTCAACTTGCCAGTGATTCCCCATTCTTCTTCTAACTCAACAATCAGGGAAGAATCCATTAAGGCTTTCCTAAGATATACACCATATGCAGGCAATTTTTCAAAATGGATTAAGATTATTTCTTAAACATTATAATTTTTTCGTCAATTTTTAAGGATTACAGTTAAACGGCAGAGTATAAAAAAAATTGGAAAAAGAACACTGAACGTTAATAAACTTCCTTTAAATTGACGAAATTTGAGCAATTTTGGAGCAGTTTTGAATTTTTATCAATTTTAAGGGAATTTTTGCCAGTTGAGATTGATTTCTAGGGACTTTGATGAAACACGGATGTAACACCCATTTGTCAACTATATAACATCGATTTTCCTATTCAGTACGATTAATTACATTAGACTCTATTCTCAAAACTTTTCCTGCCTGCGGATCACCCAAGCCCTTAAATAAGAATATGTCTCTCGTTTGGGTCTATGACGGATTTGTATACTTCCACCGATTTACAGATTTTGTATGTCGTATATTTAGTTCCAAGTCAGATGCAGAATCAATAGGGTTGATTAAATCCACAACCTAGCTCAAACCTTTCGGCCCAGAATTTCTGAAATTTTTGCCTTCTAATCTTGGGCGAAGAATGATTCCACCTTGCTGTTCTAAAATATAAGCTACTTTACCTAAGAATATAAAACAGTCTATGATTGGTCAAATAAAAATGATACACAAATTGGAAACAAGCTTGAATTGAAATGAAGCATGTATATTGCCGTTTAAGAGACCTCTTTACAATGGTAAGCTAAGAAGCTGGCGTAGGGCAACGTATTAAGTTGCTTCCCCTCTAGATTTTGAAAAATCCCTTTTTTGTAAAAACATCGGAAAATTGGTAATTACTTGGTAATTTCACTGACAAAGGAAAAAAAATCAAAAACAACAAAATTGCTCACGTTAGATTTTGAAAAATACATTTTTCACTTTCCCCCACTTAAATTTTTGTGAATCAGCACCAAATTTTACTTAGTTAATGTAAAATAGCTACTTTCAGAGACTGTTATTAAATCCTTTTGTTATAATAGCTTATCATAATGGAACGATAATGTGGAACCATCAATAAGTACGGTCTTCAATAGGTGCTCGACGGACAAAACGGCCAAAAATCAGCATATAAATAAACTGTACTCCTAATCTATAATGATAGCCCGTTCAGAAGCATTGGGGATCAAACAACGATCTGTACCTTACAAAAACCAATTGGGCCAATCAATTTTGGGGCTAGGAATTTTTTCTAGTTTCCCTATGGTACCAATCACTTTTTTGTGTGTTGTCGAGCAAAATTGAGTAGGTATTTTTCAAATTGGAAAGCATATCAGATTTTGGGCGTGCGTGTAACTAGACCACCGTGTAACCGAACCACAAGCAACTGAACCCCTGTAACTCTAACCACCGTGTAACTGAACCACCGTGCAACTGAACCACCGAGCAACTGAACCCCTGTATAACCGAACCCCCTTGCAACTGAACCCTATTTAACTACACCCTCGTGCAACTAAACCCCCGTGCAACTCAACCCCATTTAACTGAACCCCCATGTAACTGAATCCCCGTGCAACTGAACCACAGTACAACTGAACAACCACGCAACTGAACCACAGTGTAACTGAACCATCGTGCAACTGAACCACAGTGCAACATAACCCTCGTGTAACTGAACCATCGTGCAACTGAACCACTGAACTTAGTTTTTCAGTATTCTAAAAATATTGGGCAATATCATTGGGTAAAACACAAGTTAGAATTTTTACAAGCTCAACCTTGTTGAAATTGTTGGGTTTTTTAAGTCATGATATAAACCACATGTCAAGATCATTCATAAAAAAGCGTTGTTTTATTTTTGCAAAAGAAAAAGAAGATCCGATGTCCTAAACCATTAAAGCTGATTTATTTCCCTTTTTTCATGTGAATCAGACCTTTCTGGACGTTAAGTAATAAACATATGTGTTAAAAATATTTGAACTTTGTGAATCTAGATAACGAATTTTGATCAGATGTCTTCGAGGAGATTGCAGCTAAAAAGAATATGGGAGGGGGACTAGTTGCACTCCTAGCCCTTTTTAACATTCCTTCAACATGCCCTGAAAGTTTAAACTTCATACCTTCAGGTTTGTACCCTCAGCTGTTCTCGACACATTGCAGATACAACATCTTTTAAAACTGGATGCACATAGTACCTCTTGATTTAGTTGAAGATGCTCCTAAATATTTTCCAAACAATGTGACGGCTGATACCATCAGCCATTGTAAATATTGCTGTTATTTCCTTTTCACAAACAATAAAGGAAAAATGTTTTTTGGTTGCGTTTGGCATTCTTCTTGACATTTCCCTAAGGTTTGACCTTAATGCTCCATGCTTTTTTTATTTATAGAATCAAACATGCCTTCTTTTCTTGATAAAAAACCTTATATTTTAACAATAGGTAACTTGTATAACTTACAGCCCTTGCACCAGAAGCTGAGGGCTGTGAACCCATAGTTATTTAACTATAGCACAGTAATTTAACCTTTGAACTGTTTTAACTAAAATGGCCTTCTCAAAATTTATATTGGATGTAATTGGGGAAAAACGAGGGTGAAGTGGATGCCCTCCGATCATTTTTAACTCTGAAAAAGTGCACTGGAACTTTTTGTTTCCAATTGAATGAGCCCCCCTCCCCCCCCCCCCCAAAAAAAAAGTTTATACAAAAATATTTTCCATAAAAACCTTATGTGTTAGCAATGAGCAACTAGCTTATATTACAATCCTTACCCCAAGAGCTGCTGGTGGGGTTTATTAACCCCAAAGGCATGGTTATTTGACCTTTAGACTATTTTGAACAAAAATTTTTTTTAATTTTGATCGGATGCATTTGGGGGGGAAAATATCGGTTAAGAGAGAGAGGCTGATTCTACTCTGATTACCTTTGATTCTTCAAAATTGAGCTTAAAATTACAATTTCCAATCGAGTGAGCCTCCTTCAAAGTTCTTACCACCATCCCTTTTATAAAAACCTTAAATTTTAACAATTGGTAACTTGAAATAACATAAGATTGCTGACACTGGTTTATCAGCAATTTTTTTGGAACGGCTTTGCGTATCAAGATGAAACCTCTGGGGCATGTACCTGCTACTACTGCTATTAATACTGATCACTTTGGGTTTGAATTATCATATGAATATATTTATGCTAGTCTTTGGTTTAATATGGCTCTTTACTTTTCTTTGAAATTTTTTTTTTTAAAGGATCTTTTTAATTAATTTAAAGAAAGCGCCACAAAAAGCGACTTTTTTGTTATCAAGATTCTCGAAGTTCCGATATTTTCAACGCAGATTTTTATTACTCAACGTTCAGGAAAGGTCTGATTCATCTATGAAAAAATATTCAAATTAAAAGTTTCCAAACACAAAGAGAAAATAGCTTTCGTGTCGGCTCCACCAAAGCAGGTAATTAACTTTTTTCAAACCAAACGATAACCAGCTAGAAGCGTAGAAATTTACCACAAAATGAAAACAAGAAAATAAGCAAAGTGGTAAGAAAAACATTACAGTGCGTAGACGATGGGAGCTGGCGCTCACCCCCCCCCCCATGAAAAACATCCCCCGGGGAAATTACCCCGTGGAAAATCCCCCCCCCCCCCCGACAAATACCAACCCGATGAAAATCCCCCCCCCCCCGCAAAAAAAAATACCCCTTGCGGTTGGTTAGTCTCCAATCACTTTCGGCTTATAAAAAAAGACTAGAAATGCCTGGGGTTATTAAACAAATTCTACCTCCATTCTCCTCTCGTCTCTCCCTTAGAGCTAATCCTGTATTTATCTGAAGGCTCAATGAGAGCTGAGATGTTTTGGCAACAAAATGCACCCTTTGAGGTATCTCTCTTTCTCCTTAGCTACAAAACAGTCAGATAACCCTTTGCAGATGTTTCAGTTCCTTTTTAAGTTTTGTAATTTTTCTATTGGTTACAGATAGTATATGTCATTGTGAAAAATATGGACATTTTTTGCGTGGGTGTTTTCTGGAAGATTTTCCATGAGAAGAGAGCTTTTGCACGAAGGGGGGGGATCAAGACCTATACATAAATTCTTCTTTTCCATTGCACTTCTCAATTAAACTAAAAAATAACACAACTGAAATAAGATTTTCAGATTTTGAAACCGTAATTTTTGCGAGGAGGGCATTTCCCAGGTGAAGGGTTTCTGTGGGTGGGTGGGGGGTATTTTCCATGGGCGAGGGAGTAAACGCTTAGTAAAAAGTGACAGGGCGAAGGGAACCCCATTAACAGACACAAAAAAGGAGAAATAAATCTAGCTTTAAGAGTTTATGACGTCCAATTTTCTTTGTTTTTGTGACAACAAAACAGAGCTTTTTTATTAATCATCTTGACAGTCATTTATGTCAAGACTTTAAAAAGCAAACAATTCCACCAAGGTTGAACATGTAAATATTCTAACTTGTGTTTTACCCAATGTAATTACTGTGGTTGAGTTGCACGAGGGTTCAGTTACACGAGAGTTCAGTTGCACGGTGGTTCAGTTGCATGGTGGTTCAGTTGCATGGTGGTTCAGTTGCATGGTGGTTCAGTTGCACGGTGGTTCACTTGCACGGGGGTTCAGTTACACAGGGGTTTAGTTAAAATGGGGTTGAGTTGCGCGGGGGTTGAGTTGCACGAGGGTTCAGTTAAAAGGGGGCTCAGTAGCACGAGGGTTCAATTACACAAGGGTTCAGTTGCATGGGGGTTCAGTTGCACGGTGGTTCAGTTACAGTGGTTCAGTTATACGGTGGTTCAGTTGCAATGGAACCCAGATTTTGAGCTCGCAAAAGTTCGAGGTTTTGGTTCTTATCAACAACCATCAGTTTTTATCAAACACATGATATGCCTTGCATAAAACTAATAGAAAAGAGGAAGGTACTTGGTAAGAATTACATTTGACTTAGAGACTTGGCGTGATCAGGTACATGTAGCCTAATGTGTTTGAAAAAAAGTTGCACCTTTTCACCTACAATGCTTAATATGAAATCATGACTGGAATGAGAAACCAGCGATGAGACAAAGAAAGGTCCCCATGTTAAAGTAGAATCATTAAAATGAGCGTCATCTTTTCCATATTTGCTAGCAGGATATTTAAAAACAAATAGCAGAACAATTTCTAGAATGAGTGATATTAAGTTCCAACCTATTGGTAAGCTAAGACGATTTTTATTTCGCAGGATATTTAATGGTAGCTTCACTGTATTTTGGCAAAATTCTAGATAAGAGGTTTTTGTCTTTCTTTGGTGTATATTTGCACATTAGGGGGGGGGGGGGGGGGGGGAGTAAATTTTAAACTTACCTCTCATTTGCATCAGAACTTCTTGTTTAATTTCTGCTGTTACATTTGTACTAAACTTGGAGTAAAGTTAGAAATTTGGTAAAGTTCTACAAAATCATATTATTGAGTTAGGACTAAAGTGAATACACCATTCAATGCCTTTTTTTATGCTGATTACAAATATAATAAGCATTTCTATCGGAAATGAATTTCAGCCCCCACCCCCCTATATATGCCAATTCAGGGTTAGGTTAGGTATAGCCTATATAGGGGGGGGGGGGGCTGAAATTCATTTCCAATAGAAATGCTTATTATATTCGTAATCAGCATAAAAAAGGCATCGAATGATGTATTCACTTTAGTCCTAACTCAATAATATGATTTCATAGAACTTTACCAGAAATTTTAAACCTTTCTGCTCTTTTTCCAAATTATACTTTGGCAAGAGTAATTTAATATTAGCATGGTCCTTAGGAGTCTGCCTGCACTAATCAAATTGATTCTCCCCTTGGTTGTGTCTGATCTAATATTCTAGCAGGGTAAGATTCTACTTTAGCTACATTTGGCTATCTTGGAAAGGGATTAGATTAGAAAAAGAAACTTTTCAGGGATGAGTCTACAGGCTAAAGTATGGGTAAATATTTACCAATCATATTATTGAGTTACATATAAAGTGAATATACCACTTGATGCCATTTTTTATGCTCTTTATGAATATAATAATAATTTTTGTTGGAAATGAATTTTAGCCCCCACCCCTATATATACCAATTCAGGGTATATATTTCCTCATTAGGGGGGTGGGGGGAAAGTTTGAACTTACCTCTCATTTACATCAGAAATATAATTTACCCCCACCCCCTAATTTGTAATTATATACCCTGAATTGTATAAATAGGGGTGGGGTTAAATTTATTTCTGTCAAAAATGATTATTATATTTGTAAAAAGCATAAAAAAAGGCATCATGTGGTATATTCACTTTATTAATAACTCAATAATATGATTTGGTAAATATTTACCAAAGTATGTCCCAGGAAACCATTCTAAAATACCTACCTCTACTCCCTCTCCCTCTAGAAAGTCCTGAAATTTGCCTACATGACAGGTCTATACCAATTGGAATTTTGACAAAACAACATTTTACCTTAATTTTCAGTTATCAGTTTCTTTTTCTCTGGTTTTAGTTCTGAAAATACAATTCCTGTTAGGCTTGTTTGAGTAGGGATTGAGCAAAGTTGTGAAGCTGAAAACAATTTTGTTGTACCTCACATAAGCAGAAAATCTATTTTGCAAGGTTTCACTTTTATAACACACAGATTTTTAAAGGTCATCAAAAGTCAGGACCCTCTAGAAGAAGAAGAAGTGGAGGTAGATACTTCAAAATACCTTCCTGGAACATACTTTAGCCTGTAGACCCATTGCTAAAAGTTTCATTTTCCTAGCATAACCCCTTTCAAAGATAGCCAAAAGTAGCTAAAGTAGAATTTTACCTCATTATGAAAAATTTGCAATATGCCAATATAGGCCTAAGCTGCACAACAAAACCCAGAAGATTGTTTAAAATTATAAAGGGGGAATTACCCCTTATTCTAAGCCAAATCTTAAAAAATTTTGGCAGTATGTGTCTAATGCTGACCCATTCCATTGAGTCCTACCTAACATGAGAAAACTGTCAGTTAGTTCAGTATGTTACTGTATGTCTCAGTTATTATGTTTTCAGATAGTTTTATTTTTCATAGAATTGTATGTGTGTATTATGTTGTCAGCATTGTCATAGACTCTTTTATAATTGTTTAGTACAACAAGCTTGATAAAGCTTACTATATTTTGGTATTAATCAACAAATAAATAAAAAGCTTGATGGCAGCACTATCTCTGATACAAAGGAGATTGCAAATTGATTGAATGATTGTTACTCTAATGTTACCTGCTGATTCTTCTCTTCTCCACATTACTACTGTCAAAGTAACCTCACAGATGCTGCGTGTTACCTTTACCACTGATGATCAAATAACCCACTTTACCAAAAATTTAAGCAAGCAACATACAAGTGGCTATTCATTTAAGCTGTCAAAACATCTGGTTTATATAGGAATTGAGAAAATTTCTTTATCCAAGCATGCTGTCAATCACTAGAATAGTCTTGAAGCTGAAATGGTTATTGCACCCACAGCTGTGTCCTTTATGTACACACTTGACAATAATATAAGTGGAACTGCCCATCCCATTCAATCATGCTGCTTGTGATAACCAATGATCCTGTATACTCTGTCCAAAGTTGCTATTCTGTGGTGGTGTCAGCTTTAAACCACTGAAGAATGGTACCCACAGGCCATATCAACCCTCTGGTCACCATTACTAGGTGGGATTAAATTATTTCTCTCCAGCAGACCTCTCTTACAGCATGTCACTAGGCCCTAACACAGTGAGAAATTTTCATCATCCTCAACACAGTGCACAGCAGATTCAGTGTGGACCTTAATTCTGCTCCAAACTGCAAATTGAGGTAATAATGTTTACAAAAAAAAAAAACTAAAAAAAATACATACAAATAAAGCAGCAGGGCCCAATAACCTTCTTCATCCAAGGCTTCTTAAAGAAACTGCTGAATACATATCAAATGCTGTTTCCCCCATCTTTTGTAGGCCTATGTCAAGTGAAAGGAAAAAAACTACCCCAGATTGGAAGTTTGCACACATCAAACCTATCTTTAAGAAAAGAAACAAGGATTTTACCAAAAATTGCATACCAATTAGTCTTTCTCAGTGATTTTTAAAATCATGGAAGTTGTTGTCAATGATGGTCTATTGGCTTATTTTGAGGTTAACAGGTTATTTATTTATTGTCAACATGGTTTTGTAAAGGCAGGCCTTTTGAAACTAATCTGATTATCATAGTTTATTTTGAAATTATGATAATTATTGCAAAACGTTTGGAAACTGGTAAACCTACAGACATTCTCTTGCTTGATCAGGCAAAAGCATTTGATAAAGTAGAACACTTACCTGAATATGAAATTAACAGCATATCAAGTAGTCAATGACAGTGTTGTATAGATTCAAGCTTTTTTTCTGGGAGGTTTCAGAAGAATATGATGTATGAAGATGATGACAGCATTTCCAACTCAACCATGTCTCCTGCCAACAGTGGTGTCCCAAAAAGAACTGTTTTTGGGCCAACTCCGTCCAGTATGAATGAATGGTTTTTATTGCCCATCATCAAGTAAACAATTACAAAGATGGATACATATATATAATGACTAATATATAAATGACTGCACAAATATATAAATATACTGATAAATGAATGACATAACTGACTGCACAACTAACCTGAAAAACCCCACTTACCATATTTGCTGACAATTACAAACTTTTTTGTCACTGTTGAAACTGAAGAGGAAGTATTTCACCTACAACAAGATTTAGATAGTCTGGAGACATGGTCCTTTTCTTGGGCCCTGCAATTCAATACTTCAAAATGCAAAGTTTTGCATTCTGGACATAACAACCCTCATTACACTGATTATATTAAAGGTGAACAATTAGAAGCAACAAGTAAAGAGAAGGGTATAGGAACTTTTTATTGATAATGAATCAAAATTTCATACCCACACATGCACACAAGTTGCTAAAGCTAACAAAACCTTGGGCTTATTAAGTCCATGTTCATTACAAAAAAAACATGTATAGTAAAGAAACTATATAAAGCCCTTGTCTGCCCTCACCTTGAGTTTGGAATGGTAGTAGCACTCCCACAATACGAAATGTGAGATAGGGTCATAGAGAATATACAGAGAAGGGCAGCAAAACTTGTCCCTGCCCTGCATGAATAATGCCTACAAGCTTTGAAGTTCCACATCCTGGCTTATTAACTAAAGAGGGGTGAAGTAATGAAAAACCAGAATCAGCTGAACTCTGGGCTGGGGTAGTACAATAAGTATGTATCCCCTTCCCTGCTGAGTTGCACTAGAGGCTGCAACAAAAATCTCCATCCTCCCCTGTCTCAAATAGGAGAGCAAGAAAAATTGTGTTAGTTTTAGAACAGTACCACTGTGGAATGTCCTGACAGAAAATACAGTCACTATAGACTCCTTCAAAGCTGCAGTCAACAAAGATTGGGCCAATGTTGACTGTCTGTTTAGGTTTTAATATGGCTCTTTACTTTTCTTTGAAAACATTCTTTTTTTTAAAGTTCTTTTTTTAATTAATGCATGAATTGTTTCAGAAAGCCTTTTGGAAAAGGCTACAAGAAGACTAGACAACTTTTAAGGTCGAAGGATAAAGTTAGGAGCAGGTTGCAAAGCCCATGTTAGATGCTCTAAAGGCTCAACTTGAAAAGAACAAAGACTTGAAAGAAGGCATTGGGAAGGTCAAATCAGCTGTTATAAAAAAGCAGGAGTTAAACTCAAATATATTAAAAAAGTTGCCAAATGGAGAATTTTAATATTCAGCTTATTTACTGTGCCTTTTATTGTGACATTTTCTTTTTATGTATATTGTAGTAGTAAGCTAAAATATTGTAGTAAGCTAAGCAGGTGAATAATGTTTAGGCACCCTATAGGGAGTTTTTTTTTTTGCAGTGGTTTTGTGTAAATGTAGTAGTATTTCGCTTTATTGCAACTTTTGGTGATTGACTAGCTGTATTGTTCATTTGACAATATCCCTGATGGCCATCAGTATATTGACCAAACAAGAGATGCTGTGCTGCATTCTAGTAGGTGTGAGAGATAGAAATGTTCATTGTTTGAATGATGGACAGTGTTGGGTAAGCTTTAGCATCCATCACTAGAGTGGAGGTTGTGTTCATTATTTTCAGTTAATTACATTGACCTTACCTGATCTAATCACATTTGTTAATGTCAACACTCTGGTCTGGATAAAAACTAAGCAAAATAGTTTTTGGGTTTTAAAGTGACCATTCTAAGCTTGTCAATGGCACTGAATTTACAGCAGAAGAAATTAAAGCAGCAGCACAAAAGCTGAAGAACAACAAAGCGCCAGGAGTATGTGGCCTGACACCAGAACTCCTTAAAATGGCGATCCGTCCATGACCCATGGCTACAAGTGCTGTTTAATACTGTGTGGTGCTCATAAATAATACCATCAGACTGGAAGACTGGCTTACTTTTGCCTGTCTACATGAGGAAAGGAAGCAAAGCAGAATATAATAATTATTGTGGAATAACTCTGCTCTCAGTACCTTGCAAACTCTTCACCATGCTGCTTCTCAAGCGGGCAACAAAGTACCTCCATCCCCTTCTTCACCACCAGCAAGCTGGATTCATGTCGGGTGTTTCCACTACTGAGCAAATCCATACAATTAGAAAGCTGATAGAGAAAACTCTAGAATATAAAAGGAAAGCATACATTGCCTTCGTTGATTTTCGATCAACTTTCGACACAGTTGACAGACAGTTGCTGTGGTTGATCCTTCAATCTGCTGGTGTACCTAAGAAAATTATTAATCTGTTCAAGGAACTATACAATAAGACCGAAAGTACTTTCATTGTAAATGGCCAGCTCTCATCACATTTTCAAATTAGAAATGGTGTTCGGCAAGGTTGCGCTGCTGCTTCCGAACTCTTCAACTCTGTCATGGACCATGTTCTCAACAAAACACTGCTGGCGCATCCGTTTGGCATCGATTTTACTGGAAGAGTTCTGGCAGATGTCGACTTCGCTGACAATGTTGCATTGGTGGGCGAAAATCTCACTGACATCAAAACTGCCCTGGAAACGCTAGCATCTGTTGCAGGAAAACTTGGTTTAAATGTAAACTGGACCAAGACCAAAATATTACCTGTTGACAAGACACCATGCAGCCCCCTGACAACTATAAAAGTATGTGGCCAAGATGTTGAGATATTCAAGCAGTTCACCTACCTTGGTTTAATTGTTTGCTCAAACGGAAATCTAGAGGCAGAGATATCAGCAAGGGTGGCAAAGGCGAACGCCGTTTTCGGCCGCTTACTGAGACAATATTCCACAAACCCCAGATCAGCCGTCTCACGAAAGCTCGTATCTACTCTGCCTTGGTAGCAAGTGTCATGTTGTACTCGTCAGAGACTTGGTCTTTGACGCAGTCGTAGATGATGAAGGTAGATACTGTCCAGACAAAACACCTCCGCAAAATTGAACACGTTAGGTGGCTCGACAGGGTACAGAACATGGGTATTCTCTGGTCCTTTAAATTACCACCCCTGTCCGAACAGCTTGAGTCCTGCTTGCTGCGTTGGTATGGTCATTTACTTCGCCTACCCGCTGAAACACCTGCCCGAGATATATTTGACTTCGATCCAACTGCAAATGGCTGGAAACGCCCCAGAGGTAGACCACGTATGAGATAGGTGGATATCATCCGCGATCGACTCACAGCGTGGGGCATTGGCCCCAGTGAAGCTCCTACCCTGGCCCGAAACAGGCCACTCCGGAGACGACTAACGGCGCTGACGTCTGGTTCCCTCCACGCTGGCGACGCTGCCGAGCAAGAGCTTTAAGTCAAAGTCAAGTAAGTCAATTCTAAGCCGTCACTAAGCACGTTTTTAGACCAAATCAGAGCAGAAATGCTATAAAAAAAAGTATTCAGAACTTGTTTTCTTTGAAACTATTTTTTGTGTCATGGAAAAAAAGCATAAAAGAAAGAAAACCACTGCATTCATGCTGAATAAAGATTTTAATAATTCTTGAAAAATAAAAGTGTATAATATTGCTTGAATCTTTGGCTTGTTTATACAGTATGTTCACTTCAGATTTTTTCTTATCAGTTTATTGTTTTTAGGATATGTCTCCACTTGGTTCAAAGTGAAAAATGGAACACCACGACAGGGAGGTCTTTCTAATCTTACTCGGGGGAGTGTGAAGATTTTGGACACAATATACAACAATCCAGAACATTCTCTTGAAGGTCTATTAGAATACTCCCACGTGTGGTATGAATTGTTTTTGTCATATTTACTGGGCATAGCTGCAGCTTCGCCCTGTATATAAAATTATGAGTTGAACTGTCTGGTTTAGCTGTAAAACCTCTGTTCGGCTTGCTGCGAAGAAAGTACTCTAAGAAATTGGTCTTTGGACTACTCGAAAGAAAAAAAAGTTGCTTGGAAAAGTTAACATTTGCCCTGATACCAAATATGAAAATGGGGAGAATAAAAGGATATTTTCAATCTATTTATATTAGATAGATAGTTTACTTGCAATAAGAAAAATATTAGCTCGATATTTTGTAATGTAAATTTTTGTGACATAGAAATTAGTTGCCTTTCAAATCTCACCCCAGCAGCATTTTTCTTTTTCTTAAAGTCTTGTTAGTATCGTCAAAAAAACTTATATTTGGTGGATACACATCTACTTATAAGTAATAAAAATATTTATTTGTAAGTTATATTTGGAATCAGTGGTGTCAATTTATGAAAATGTTGGAGTGGATTTTGTTTTACAATATCCAGAGGGGATGGGAATTTTGTTTTAGTTTTACACATGCTACTAATAAAAATTCAAAAAGGGTATTTTCAATTAAAATACCAAAAAGAGGTATTTTTGAAATTTAAAGGGAGGGGTGAAGAAAATCTAGGACTGGGTAAATGTCCCATCACCTGGCCCCTCTACATCCTCCTCCAATTAGCACCACTGTTTGGAATGCTGTAAATATTTTCCAAATTTTGCTTGCAAAATATACTTTTCTCACCCTTACCAAAGATAGACTTGTATTTCTTGATTTGTTGCAAACACATCATTGGTAGACATCAGGGGTGCAATTTGCTTTGGTACATTTGTCTCAGAAGCTTTTTTTTTCACAAAAAAAGGAGTATAAGATCAAAGGGAAACACTGCTTTTGCTCCTTATTGCTTTTCCCTGAAACAATAGTTGTATTTCCTATTTTTGAAATTGCACTAGAAACTAATCGCGTGAACAGTTTTCTTTCTATGATTTGTAGAAGAATAATTGATAAAAATTACAGAGTATTGCCGACAATTTAGCCCTGTTTTAGGTATATATGCCATAAAGTTATGTTAGTCTTTGAGCAAGATATCTAAAAAAGATTCTAGACCAATCCCAATGTGTCTTCACTGTCTGCTATGAAACAAATAATCTAAATTATGTGCGTTTGGTGGGAGTGATGTACCTTCTCTTGAGACCATTCAGAGGAGCCTGATCCCAGAATCGTTGGAGCCCAAACGTGAGCCTTGTTTTTTGGTTTCTTGGAGGGAGAAGCCCTTTGATATTCTTCGTTAAAGTTTGAGGTGCTATCACCCATCTAAATTGCGGTAAAACTGCAGAACAAGAGCTTTTTTCCATTTGGAAGCTGTTGGATAAATAAAATTTTCAAGAATAAATGCACAGGTGTGGTAACCTATATTCCTTCTATGCTCCAGCTTTCTACAAGATTAAGGCAAAGAGCAAAGAATTCTACTCTTCCTTTCACCCTCGAACCGTTTTGCCTCAATAATTATTCTATATTTAAATATACGAACAAATGAAGGTTCAAGTGGGGATAAATACATTTATTTACACAGTGAAAGTATGTACCAAAGTATAAATATTTCGATAACATATACAGCGATCGTCATCAGTAGAAATAAAATAGAGTATTTCTACTGATGTCGATCGCTGTATATGTGATCAAAACATCCCGTTCACTGTCTAAATAAATGGATTTATCCCCATTTGAACTTTTATCTGTTCGTCATAGAAAGGCAGTGTGGTCTGAGAAAAGGATGCCTAATTTAAGATGCTACGTCGAAAATATGTAAGTATAGTAATAAGTAGATTGAAAAAAAACTAAGCTATTCTTTTCTCTCCACTTCTCCACGCCTGTTGAAAAATGGCATTGTCAGGTTAAACTTCAAAAAGCCTAAATTCGGTGTGCTCTTTAGCTTAAGGAATTAAGCGAAAGAACCTTTATAAAACTGTAATTTTGTGGGTTTTCAATAACTTGCAAAAAGTCTTGAATAGGATGATTGAAGCTTTCACAAATAAATTTATAACCCAAATTAGGGCATGAGAAGGTGTTTTGAAACCCATCTTTCTTTCCTACTTTTAAAGATTATGTGGAAAAGATTGTAGGCCTAGCCTAAACCTTCTTTAACTTTGAAAAAATAGGTTGGGCATAAGAGTATTCATGTCTTGTACTTGAGGAGGGAAGGGGCATGGGTCCTTTTGTTATAGCTATCCCTTCTTTGGTGAGAGGATCGAAAAAAACAATGTAAAAGCAAGCTTAAACAAAAAAAAGATGAAAAAATCCAGCTTCTTAACGGGCCAATTGGATCAGTAAGTGAAAGATGTAGCATTCAGTTTTGGACATCACAGGAAAAATGTTGTTTTTAATTGTTTCTCGCTTACCCGTCGCGCGTTGCTGCAATCTTAAAACGAAGGGGATTCGAGGAAAATTTTCTCCGGCAAAATTTCTCCGCGAAAAATCTCCCCTGGTAAAAGACTCCCCCTCCCCTCCACCGACGATTCCCCCTCTGCAAGACTTTCCCTGCATGTAAAACAGCGATACTATTTTTAAATTTGAAAAATTTGGTTGAACACCGAATTTACGAAACTATTGAATACAAAATTCACAGAATTTGTTGAAAAACTAAATTTTATAATTTTGGAAGTGTATTGAATGACAGGATTCATAATTAACTAACCCGTTAACTGAATATCCATAAAATGTAAATATTATGACTGAAAGGGACTGTCAATTATTTATGTTGAACGGTCTCTAATTTTTGTCAGCTCGAAAAGCATTAAGAGGATCATTGAGGAGAGGGGGGATTTACACCTAAAACCTCGGTAAGGTAAACCAACTTTTTAAATTTCTTGGCCATCAGATGAACAGTATAATAATGCATACAGGGCAAGCAAGACACATACACACGGGAAGATTTATCAGTATACACTCTAGGAATAGAAACCCAGTAAATGGAGTAATTCTTTGTGTCTTCTTATACCATTATTAATTTTGATTACTATCATCATTCTGGTGCCTGGTCCTAAAGATTCTTGAAAAATAATGGTCAAGCTCACTGAGGCGCCATAATAGATACAGACAAAGAATAAAGCCCAAATTTTGCCTTTAAGTCGGAGTTTTTTTTTTAATCTATCATAATTCTTCCGTAGAACTTATAAGCCAGAGCCAGTAGTAGGTTAAAATCTTGAAGTTACGACCGTGATTACAAAATATAAAAAAAAAAAACGTGACTCCGGGCTAACACGAAATCTGACCTTAATATTCTATAGAATCTGGCATCTATTCTTTTTTCCATTTTGTGAACGTATTTTGGAATATATGCCTTTTACATTGGAATTTTCGGCATGTAAATATAATTGGCGACATTGAAGTTGCGTTTTTTTTAAAATTGGACTAAGGGCAGTAGCTGTTGAAAGTACCTCGACACTTTATTCTTGTGCTGGGTTGTCTTCAGCTAATCTTCCTAAGTTTGAAATTGAATTTGGTTGGATGTTTCTGAAAATTTTATTCAAAAAACAAAAACAAAAAAACTATCTTCCAAAAATCACTTACATTGCCTAGCTTTATAATTTAATTTCCGGATACCTACTAATAAAAGTGAAGATTAGAAAAATTTAATCAAGCGTCTGCTTGGTAAGGAAACTGGTTTGAGCTTTTGAGCTAGAAAAAAAAGTGTTGAAGTTGTTTGGTCTCTAATGGCTCCTAAAGCTACAGTAGTCACTAAAATAGTCCCTATTTCCTGAAAAATCCAATATCCTTATTTTAACTGTGATTCGTTTATCCTGTTTATTTCTTGCCTGGCCTCCCATCTTTTTTCATGTTTGAAGCAATTCGCTTAGGTGGCAGTTTCATTTTACTCGAAAATTGAAATTCAGTCACGTGTATTCTGGTCAGAAAATTTGCTAGGGTGTTATATGCTACCGGGTTTTGGTTGATTATGACGATTTGAAGTTTTTTCTTTTTTTGTTCAGCTTTCCTTTGTTGTTTGCATATTTGTATCTCCACATTAATTTATAGGAAAAAGTGCCCGGTAAAATAGGAAACACCTGATTGTCGTTTTTAGAGTTGTGCTTTATAGAAAAGAGATTATCTTTCCCCAGCTTCCACGTCATCTTGAGATGGAAGATAGAAATGATTTTCTAGGCCTAGTCCATTAACTTTTATTTCCTGTTTTTTTTTCTCTGTTCATGTGTTTCACTATAAGAAAACGCATTTTCGTATAGGTATAAAAGTTCTTATTGATGATATTACTGGCCTGTTCATTGGACTGTATCACTTTTTTCCATGGGTGGCTCTTAAGA
Source organism: Artemia sinica (assembly GCA_027921565.1). Classification (NCBI taxonomy): domain Eukaryota; kingdom Metazoa; phylum Arthropoda; class Branchiopoda; order Anostraca; family Artemiidae; genus Artemia; species Artemia sinica. The sequence goes on along the minus strand of CM051262.1, from coordinate 44,962,815 downwards.
TTTGAAAGCTTTGAGTCTGTTCCAAAAGTCAGTGCTGCAGTACAAGTTCCGGAAACATGTTCCAGATTGAAGGTTGACCCTTCTTGAAGCAGTAAAAGTGTGATTGAACTTAGAAAGCCTTGCAGATCTATTTTCTTGATTTTGTCTCTAGGAAAAAATAATTGTTAACAGACAGCCCTCAATATAAGATATTAGTCTTGGTTAGTCAACTCGGACCTGTTTGGAACCAAACTATACTTTGTCGTCTTTAGCACTATCCCAAATCAGGATTTTTTTTTTATTTGGAAGGCCTCTAGCTCTTACTTTGGCTTTGAAATTGCAAGCAGCTTGTTTACCTGCGTTCCCTCTCCCGTATGGCAAGTGGAACATTTTCAGGGAAGTTTGTGACCCAGTAGTGCTAAATCATCATGTGAAGACGTATTTTTGGCTCTTGAAGAAAGGAACTTGAGTATTTCGCTTATATGTGCCTTTTTTTATTTGCACTTTGTTGGGCAGCAGGACTTCAGGCATGTCCTTTTTGCTTTTTTTTCCCTAGTCTGGCGATTCCAGCTTGTTGCTAGAACGTGATAAGGGTCTAACCTCTGCAATTTTTACGGAAAGTGTCGGCCTTAGGCTGGATTGATGGATATGGCATTACATTTTTGAAAGCAGCGTATAGTTCTTACCCGGGACCAAAGAGGATAGTTTTCACCAGCAATTGAGCCAGAGCCAAAGAGTGTAAGTTGAAGTGGAGTTTTATAGTCTACGCTGGAGAGGACTCTGAAATTGTGCACCTGAGCTTTCGTTCCATTGAGCCATGTTTTTGTTTTCAACAACTAGAAAGCTCTGTTCTAAGAGGCAAGCAGTCAGGCAGCAATTGCAAGTTGAAGTTGAACTAAATCGGTAAGTGCTTAAAAAGCGTAACAGGTACATGGCCTAATCGCCAAAAATAATTGGAGCTTTCTTTTTGCTCCTTCTAAGTGATGTTAGGAAGTTGGTAGAAAGACAATCTAGTTTTGAACCAAGACAGATTGATTTTTTTTTCAACGCTGATCAATAGTTATTTATGAGCTGATCAAAGTATACGAAATCTGACACCATTTGGAGGGGTTGATAAATTCAATGTTGTGGTAGGCTACACGTTAGAAAAACATTCTGGTACGAATTTTAAAACAAGGGGGGGGGATTGTTAGTAACGGTTCATTGTTGTGCCTTGGTAATCTCTTCAAAGGGAGGCTGGTATTTTTGCTGGTCGGTGTACCTATTATTTGCTTCCGATGCATTTAAGGGTACCGCAAAGTTTGGTTTCATGTCAGGTACGGAGAGGCAAGTGCAAGCAAGAATAGATTGTTAGAGGATGGCCATTTGCTTGGTTAAGGGGTCAGAAACCTCAAAAATTCTAACTTGGTTTGGCTTTTATTTGATCAAATATTTGTGAAAATAGAATTTAAAGACAAGTAAGGAAGCTTTAATTAAGAATCGGTTGTTAGACCAAAATCATCTTCAAAGAGTAGGGGCTACGTGTTTCTACTGACTCGTCTACGCTTCTTTTATTTTTGCAACATCTGTCTATAGTAGTATGATTATGAAAAATGACAGTTAGCTTTATAGTAACAACTTCGACAAAATTATGTATACTGCAAGTTTTCACCTTAGATATACCATCTAAAAGATTTTGAAGGGTCAACAACTTCAGTTTTAACGTAACATTGAAAGGAAGAACCCGGATTAAAAGTCTGAAAAAGTTTAAAGACTTGAAAATTCCGTTCGCTTGTTAGACCATGGTCATCTTTTCGATGAGGGGCTCGAAACTTTTCCTAGTTAATATATCTGCTATTAGTTTTTTATATGTATTTTAGGCTGAGACAAATAACTTGTCTGCGTTGTCTTTGTTTCTGGTATACTTAAGGGTAAGGAAATTTGTCTCCATATGATTACGTAGTGATTATGAAGAAAAATACATCATAATAACGTAGTTTCGCAATTATTGTAGTGAAGAGTCGCTAGTAGAGATGCCTCAGGAGGTCCCATTGCCCACCCCTGCTGCCACCTATAACTTTTTTTACATAGTTTATGTCTGTTTGTTGTCAGTGAGAATGGAAAAACAGGAACTTTGTCACTTTCATGGACTATAGAGTCATTAGGGAGAACACGTGGTTAATGGGGTCAATGTTATTGTTGTTGTTTTGGGCACGCGATAGAGTCATTAGGGAGAACACGTGGTTAATGGGGTCAATGTTATTGTTGTTGTTTTGGGCACGCTCTCAGCGAATGCCAAGGTCAATGTTGTTGTTGTTGTTCAATGCAGATGTTATGAGTTTCCGGGAGATCGCGTGTTTCCAATATTTGTTGTTCGAGCCAAATGTTACGAGTTCCCGGGAAACAGTCAGATCGCGTGTTTCCAATATTTGTTGTTCAATGCAAATGATATGAGTTTCCGAGAGATCGCGTGTTTCCAATATTTGTTGTTCGAGCCAAATGTTACGAGTTCCCGGGAAACAGTCAGATCGCGTGTTTCCAATATTTGTTGTTCAATGCAAATGATATGAGTTTCCGAGAGATCGCGTGTTTCCAATATTTGTTGTTCGAGCCAAATGTTATGAGTTCCCGGGAAACAGTTAATTAATGTCTGACAGATAACGTAAAGTTAATTAATGTCTTTGGATTTCGAACAGAAATGTTTCCGAGAAACAGTTAGATCACACATGATGTCATGATTGTTTGAATTGTCTCCGGCGCGAAGTTTATTAATGTCTGGAGTTCTTCCAGAAGAATCGTTTCCGAGCAAATGTTTTGATCTTAGCGCGCGAAAAGGTTTCCAAATAATTGAAATAAGCCAGCGCAGGGATGCCAAACAAAAGGAACACGCTGAATTACGTTTAGGGATTATTTGGGCGAAACTGTTTTAGACAGGTTATGGAACTATTTCGACGAAACAGTTAGAGACATTTTAAAAGATGATTTTTGAAGAGATTTTAGAAGAGAATTTAATGGTGAAACTCTGTGGTCGTTATAATACACAAGTTTCATTTGAACAGTGTTGTGAGGTCCTCTACCCCAACCCCAAAGGGTTCCGATCCTCCTACCCCAACCCCGAAGGAAGCGCTCGGTCCTCAAAGGTCCCCCAAGCTCCCAAAGAGCCCCAGCCCCCCAAACGCCCTCCTCAGACCCTCAAAGGCCCTCCCCTGGTCCTCAAGGGCCCACCAGACCCCCAAAGGTCCTCCGGACCCCAAACGCTCTCCTCAGACCCCCAAAGGCCCTCCACTGGTCCTCAAAGGTCCCCCGGGCTCCCAAAGGGCCAACCGGCCCCCCAAGGGCCCCCCGGGCCCCCAAAGGTCCTCCCCCGGGCCCCCAAAGGTCCTCCCCCGGCCCCCAAAGGTCCACCGGACTCCCAAAAAGACCACTCAATCCTCAAGGGCCCCCGGATCCCCAAACGTCCTCCCTGGGCCCCAAAGGTCCTCCCCCGGTCCCCATACATGCACACAAAAACTTACACACACACAAAAACTTACACACACACACACACACAAAAACTTACACACACACACGAAAACTTACACACACACACGAAAACTTACACACACACGCCAAAACTTACACACACACACACAAAAACTTACACACACACACACACACACAAAAACTTACACATGCACACGAAAACTTACATGCAGACAAAAACTTACATGCACACAAAAACTTACACACACACACACACAAAAACTTACACACACACACACGAAAACTCACACACACACACGAAAACTTACACACACACAAAAAATTACACACACACACACACACACACAAAAAAAAACTTACACACACACACACACACACAAAAACTTACACATGCACACGAAAACTTACATGCACACAAAAACTTACATGCACACAATAACTTACACACACGCACACACAAAACTTACACACACACGAAAACTCACACACACACGCCAAAACTTACACACACACACAAAAACTTACACACACACACACACACACAAAAACTTACACATGAACACAAAAAAAACTCACACACACACGCACAAAAACTTACACACACACACACACACAAAACTTACACACACACACACGAAAACTTACACACACACGCCAAAACTTACACACACAGAAACTTACACACACACACACACACACACACACACACACAAACTTATACACACACACACACACACAAAAACTTACACACACACAAAAACTTACACACACACACACACAAACTTACACACACACATACAAAAAACTTACATCCACACACAAAAGCTTAGACACACAAAAACTTACACACACACACACAAAAACTTAGACCCACACGCAAAAACTTACATGCACACAAAAACTTACATGCACACAAAAACTTACACACACACAAAAACTTACACACACGCACAAAAACTTACACACACACACAAAAACTTACACACACACACACATGAAAACTTACACACACACGCCAAAACTTACACACACACGCCAAAACTTACACACACACACACACAAAAACATACACACACACACACACACAAAAACTTACACATGCACACGAAAACTTACATGCACACAAAAACTTACATGCACACAAAAACTTACACACACACACACACACACACACAAAACTTACACACACACACACACACGAAAACTCACACACACACGCCAAAACTTACACACACACAAAAACTTACACACACACACACACACAAAAAAACTTACACATGAACACAAAAAAACTCACACACACACGCACAAAAACTTACACACACACACACACACACACACACACACACAAAACTCACACACACACACACGAAAACTTACACACACACGCCAAAACTTACACACACAAAAACTTACACACAAACACACACACACACAAAAACTTACACATACACACGAAAACTTACATGCACACAAAAACTTACATGCACACAAAAACTTACACACACAAACACACGAAAACTCACACACACACGCCAAAACTTACACATGAACACAAAAAAACTCACACACACACGCACAAAAACTTACACACACACACACACAAAACTTACACACACACACACGAAAACTTACACACACACACCAAAACTTACACACACAAAAACTTACACATGCACACGAAAACTTACACACACACACGCCAAAACTTACACACACACACACACACAAACTTACACACACACACACACACACACACACAAAAACTTACACATGAACATACCAAAAACTCACACACACACGCACAAAAACTTACAAACACACACACACAAAACTTACACGCACACACACGAAAACTTACACACACACGCCAAAACTTACACACACAAAAACTTACACACACACACACACACACACACACACACACACACTTACACACACACACACACAAAAAAACTTACACACACAAAAACTTACACACACACACACACAAACACACACAAACTTACACACACACACAAAAAACTTACACCCACACACAAAAGCTTAAACACACAAAAACTCACACGCACACACAAAAACTTACACCCACACGCAAAAACTTACATGCACACAAAAACTTACATGCA